>VXAA01005065.1:951158-1069564 GCA_013399115.1 Anseranas semipalmata | reverse complement strand
ATCTGGAACCTATGCTGGGGTTTCTCCACAGAACTATTTTTCATGTAGTTAAAATAACTGGTGGTTAGTTCAGGTGTAACTAGTAAAGCAACAGTTCACGTACATCTGATATTTAAATGCGTAAATTCTTATCTCTTTCTTTCCATTTAAATTCCACGTTTTCTAGACATTTTAGTGAAAGGTATACAGGCTACCAGAGCTTCCAAAAGTAGAACGTGCTTTCTCTGTTTCAGCTCTCTTTGGATTTAAATTGCCGTAAAAATCTAAGATTTGATGAGATTCCATAAAAAATCTTTTAGTGCCCAGGACCATGTTAAGTATGGAATTTAGTTTTATATTGCTCGTTGACAGGAGCAGATGCAGTAGAGAGTGCTGTGTAACACCTAACATTTCCCCCAAATCAAGTGCTGAATTAGGATAGTATGGTTAAGCTGTTCATCATGCAAATCATAAAAAAAAGAAAATTGGGTTATATGAGAAGATTTTCATTGTTACTTCTTACTGTAGAAAATGGCACTTCATCGTGTTCTTGCAAAATATTTCTGAACTGCGTAGCAGACGGATCATCCCTCTTTCAGAGGACAGATAAGTGATGAAAAGCATCTCGTTGCACAGCAGTTGAAAAGTTACTGTATTAAATTCAGAGAGTGAACATCTCAGTTATGTTATTGTGTGTAGTGTATAAATGTATCTGTTAAAGAACAGAAAGAACTATGACAAATCACTGTGACAACTGAGTGATATAATCAGCCTGATGCTCCTAATACTTCCAGAGAACACTGAGCACAATGGTAGAAACATAACCTAGAGCAATAATAAATCCCCAAGCTTTTTGTAAGTTACTGTCAATCAATCCCAAAACTGTTGCATGGAAGTAGTGAGGTGAAATTCACACATACAGAAAGAGCACTATTATTTATCTGTAGATGCTATCAACCCGAGTTTTCTAAAATAACTTGTTGAATATTTACAGTAAGCTCTTTAGTGGTAGTATTTTTCTTTTTTAGTTCTATTACTACAAGTGAAAACAAGTGGCAGTAAGACTAACTTGTGTAATGCAGTGGCCTGTAACTGCCATGTCGTCACTTTTATCACTTTCGTATCTGAAAGCAAGAGGTGGCTTTGCAAATGGTGGAGTAGAGTTTTGAGTAGCCTGTTCTGGAGCTAATAAAGAGGATTGAGTGCTGGAGCCTTGTGCTGGGTCTGGAGATGCAAGGTAGCCTAGCCTTAGATGGAGCATCAGACGTAAAATTTTTTCAGTCACAACTGTGGCCACACTCAAGTGTTTGTAGTTAGATGCTGCTGCAGGGTTTGTGAGCCAAGTGTTTGGGAAAACTCACCTTTTTTGGTATTTGTATGCTTCTGTTACTTTTTGAAGGAATGTGCAAGTAATGGCATCAGCTGTGCATGATTTAATTGGTATAAACCGTAGTTCTGTGGAACACATGAAAAGCATGTTTCTCTCTGTCAAGGACTTGAATCCTGCTGAAGTCTTCAAGACTACTTCCAAACACTGTATGAGTAAAAGCTCCTAAAAATCTTTTAAGAAAATTATAATGGGAGAGGTAGGCGACGTAAATTATCATATAACATTCTCCTTGTCAAGCTATTCTGTCTTAGTTTGAATGACCAAGTTGGGCACTAGCAAGTTTGTATTAGTAGCCTCTTGTACTTGAATATATTGAAGGTACATGTGAGGTGAATCGGGAGCTGCGTCCAGAAGGGAGAGCAAAATGCCTGAGCATCTACTCTTGTGGGAGAGAAAGGGGGAGGAGAGGAGAGGACTTTTTATCCTAGGGAAGCACTTAAGCGTCTGTCGAGAAGTGTGGGAACAGGAAGCTGCCATTCATCAGTGAGATGCTTCTACTGCATGTTTTTAGAAACCTTTCCATGGATTCTGATGTCAGTTTTTATTTTATGAAGGGCTTGGAGTCTTTCATCTGTGCATTGTACTTAGTGTGTTGTGTTTGTTTTATTTTTTTTAACAACATTCTTGTTTGGTGAAGCACTGTGTATTTGTCGTGGTTAGTATAGGTTGAAGGGAGTATGCTTCATTTGGCATGTATTTGTCTTATTGACAGTGGTGGGGTCCTTAGGACTTGCAAAAGTTAATTTAGTTCATTGGGTGCTTTTGTGAATATACCCAAGATACATTGTGTAAGTCTTTTTGAGAAAAGCTTTTTTTTGACTAAATTGCATTGGTTTTGTGAAGGTAAGTGTTCACAACCAAGGAGTTGGCCATGTTCTTTTTCTGGTGCATACCTATTGCAGCAATTTTACAAACCTGTCAAATCTCAGTATTATTTGCAGCTTTTCTGTTAGAAGGCATGTAGCAAAGATGCATGCCTCTAACAAAACTTGACTTCATTGTTACATATATGCTTGTAATGCTGTATGTTTATAATCTTTGTGGGCTCAATTTTTTAATGTTATCAGTCATAGAAAATATGTATCCATTTGAGGTAAGGAAGTATGTCCAGTAACTCAAGGAAGTGTGAACGTTTAGCATAGCGCAATGCAATCCTGTTACGGTACATACACACAAGAGGAATTGAATTTGATGATGTACCCAGGCCATTTATTTGACATATTACCTTTCCTAAAAATACAAGGGTTTTAAAATAACTCCTTAATACTTTGTATTTATCAGAATCTTAAAAATGAGTAGTTGAAAGAACTCGTTATTTTGGCATAGCACAAACATTAGTGGTAATGTTCTCAAATCATTAGCTTTATTCTAGAGAGGTGCTATAGTAGTAGTATAAATTGCTTTTACAATTTCTGTATTATCCTGTGCCTTGTAAATGACAATGTTAAATAGTTACGGGCATGTAGGAAATGTCAGTTTGTTGATCTAAACAAGTATGGGCAAGGTTGGATGGTTTTCTCTTAAGTAGGAAAAACTGATTACTGATAGGCTTTTTAGACACCTAAAGAAAGTTTTGGTTAACTTTTAGCAAAAAATGTCTATTGACTTTGTATCTTGATTACAACAGTAAACTTGTCATAGTACTGTTTTGTACTCTGGCTATGCATTGTGTGGAACTGGTATTTTACTAGTCTAATATTGCAAATAGAGGAAATTAAGACTAGAAATACAAGTGTCTTACTTGCTGGGTATTTCATGTACAGTAGTAACCACACTAAAACTTCTTTTTTCCCTCCGTTCAGAGTTCACAATGACGAATGAAGAACCTCTCCCAAAGAAGGTATGTTTAAAAATACGTATGCGACTTTCCCCCCCACAAGTAATTACGACAGCTTGATAAATTGTGCTTTTCCTTTTGCTCCATAGGTTCGCCTTAGTGAAGCAGATTTTAAGGTTTTGCCTAGAGATGAGCTTATCCTAAGGTAAAGTGACAAACAGTTTTTCTTTTGCAACACTTCAGTGAACTCTTAATGGAAGACGTAACCTCTCCCTGCCATTGTTTTTAGCACTCTTGTTCTGAAAACCCATTTAGCCTTCTCATAATACAGGTTTTTTTGTAAGATTTTCAGTCTGAAATATTTTTGTATATAGTTTGGGGGAAACACTTTCTGAAGGACAAAAAGACTGAGCAGTATTTTCTATTCCGTGAGTAGGAGTTGTTGTTTTTTTCACTTGCAACTTTAGAAGACAAGGTTGCTTACATTCCTTGCTAGATAGCAAGTTATTTTTAAACATCAGAAAAATGTCAACTGCTTACTCCTACAGTGTTTTAGGTTTTCTTGGTCCATGCAATTGTCTTTTCAGCATGTTCAGATACTAACAGTAAAATGTTGAAAATGAGATTATCACCTAGAACTTGCATAAAGAAGAGCCTGGTTATGTTTTTCACCTTACAGAAAGGTAAGGGCTGCCATGGAAAATGAATAGGTGATTGTGTCACATAGACCACTTAAAGAAACAGACCCAAGCCACAGGTGTACAGGCTCTGTATACCTGAGTTTCCCAATTGATAAACAAGGAACTAAGTGAACTGGGCATCTAGGTCATTTGTGTATCCTTCTGGACTAGATTCTTTGTGCGTTTTGGTAAACTTTAGCACTTGGCTTTTTGTACATTTTAAGTTATTTGCCTTATTACAGTCTCTTGAGTTGGTTAAATGCTGCCATTTCATAATGAGTTAACAAAGACTAAACTGTGTAGAAACGTGAGGATACAAGTATAATGCTTGATATATATGATCAGCCAGTCCCTCTTCTGGGCAAGCTCTCCTGCTAGCTACTACTGGAGTGACATTTTTTTCCAGTGGGGTCAATATAGTCATTCTCCATATGTTTCAAACTGGTCTGTGGTTTCATCTACTCAGATACTGTTTTTTGGGTAGTAAAGAATAAGGTGTTTAAATAGTAGGAAAATGCTTCTCTGATGTTAGGTGGTTTAGGTCTTGGGAACCTTTTACAGAAGTTTCCATACTCAAGATCATCCCCGGGGAATAGCAAACTTTTAAGTCTCTGAAGCTATGCCCATACCTCCTGCTATAAAATTTCTATCAAAGTGTAGATTCTGTGCAGCTTGCGTGCTGACAGTATAAAAAAAGGCTTCCAACTGTAATCAGTTTCTGTATGTTGCAATGGTTACTTTCTGCTGTAGAAGAGATTGATTTCCAGGGTTTAATAAAGGGAGAATGTGGTGGAATCTGCCCAAGGAGGTGAAATATGTCAGCAGCTAAACTGAGTTAATGAAGAGACGGGAGGGAATTTGCTGGTGACAGCTGTGTTGCTATTGTCTTCCTCTTAGAGCAGACAAAGCAACTTCTGTTCTTAAAAAGGCCTCCTTACTGGTTTAAGGACAGTAACCATCCATATTTAAATGCCCCTTTGGGCATGTCTGTCTTATTTGTTTGCATTCAGCTGTCCTACGAATGTTTTTTGAAATTTGGGTACATATTTAAAAGCTTTATACTGTTTGCTTTTGTTTATGACTTCATGTGAAACTAGCAATTACTACTCTAACTGCTAACTTCTTTTGTAGGTTGGAATAAAATGTTACACCATTATGTGTGTATCATTTTAATCAAAGGCATCTCCACTACTTTCAGGCACAGAAAAAAAGCATGTGTTTACCACTACTGTATCATCTTAAAATAAGATGTGGAATGTGTTTTGTGGTCCATGTTTTGGTGGGGCAAATGCTTTTAAGATACTAGTGTATGTCATCTGTAGTTTTGGTCTTATAGATCAAATCGTCATCATCATCCCTGTACAAGTTGCACTGGTAAAATACATATATAGGGAAAATACTATTTCTGTCAGTTCCTGTGCCTTGAGTCGGAACTTCACTGTTCTTTTCCACAAAGTACATAATTCAGGTTTCTTCGCTTTCGCTTCCATTGACTGAAAGTGAGCAGGATCAACAAGAAGCCTTTCAGTCTGGCCTTTGGGGGATTTTATTGTCTTGTTACTTGAGGTTACAGACTCATCTGCTTTATCTTCCCCTTCTCTTTAATGCAGTAGGCATTTAGAAGCTTCTACACTGTCAATCTGTGAAGGAGGAAGAGCCAGGAGCGCAGTAACAAAGCACTCTGTGAACTATAGCTGAAAAACTATTTCAGTATTCCCCTGATTGTTTAGCCTAGTGGTTAGTATGTAAAGTATTGAAGCACTTTTTTTTTTTTGACATTTAAAAAAAAATCTTCGTGATTACTGAGATATGTATGCATCAGATATTCTTGTAGTCTAACAATCACAACTGCAAGTTGGGTTGAAAAGGAATCAATCCCCCTTCAATAAGGGCCTACTTATATATTTGCTTATTTTTCTGAGCTTAAGTTATTTATAAGAATGATCTGCTTGATTTATGTGGATATTTTTAAACTATTGCATTTTCTGTTTTGATGCCTTTAGCCTACTAGATTGTTTTAATGGGTTAAAAAAATCTAATTGTGTGAAATAAGCCTGCTTCTGATTTTTGTCTGTGTAGTTGCTAGCTGTCTGGTTTGCCTGAAGTTGGTAAAAAACGGATTGCTAGAAGAGAAAATTATTTCTGAGGTCCTCTGTAGTTGTACCAAAATTACTGAGACTGGGCTTGTGTATGAAATTGAAGCTGCTGTGATAGAAAAACTTCAGTTTTTAAAATCGATAGCTTGATTGTTGGAAGAGTTCTCTGTGTCAGTATGATGATCACAAGTTTATTCTGTACAATTTCTTAAATGTGCTTGGAAATGAACTGCTACAGTCTTTGCAAGGTTTTGTCCGTTTTTATAAAACATTATAAATAATCCGTCTGAAGAGTCACCTTTCTAGAGGAGTCACCTTTCTAGAGGAGTTGGTAGGCACATGACTTGGAAAATCCATGACATGATCTAATGAGCTCTATGTTTTCTTTTCCAGGAAATCAGTTCTTGCTGAAATACTAGGACTTGTTGGGAGGTGACCTAGAGGTGTTACCTCTGACTTGGTCGCCACAGGCCATGCATTTTCTTTCTGATAGTGGTCTGTTACGTCTGCCTAACTTGTGTTTCAGGGTTTCAGTTCAATCCCCCTTTGTGTAACTCCTGTTACCAATCAGGAGGTTGCAGTTTTCACAGAGCTATTGTCAGGCTGTGGGACATAACTCAGAAGTTAATCCTGCATCTGTATTTGAAGACCATCTTTTTTACTCTTTCATATAATTCTTTCAAGCAAAACATAGGTTCTTTTCAGATTTGCTATTTAGTAGACTGTTTCAGTTGCACTTTTTGAGGATTGATGTTCTGAATTAATGTTGAACTTTTAGTGGTCAAACTATGAAACTTTTGTTTCTAACTATATTTGTTTTTAGAGCAGAGAGGTGCTGAGTTCAAGGATTAAGTGGGAATGCTACTGCTCTCCTGCAGAGCTTTGAAAGAGTTGATTCATGCTGACTTCTTCAGCTGAAGAGAGAGAAGATTTTGTTGCTGCTAGAAGGAAGAGACCTTGTGCTTGCTTTTGCTTTTCCCAGTGATGTGATCTCACTTGCTGTTATAGATCAGGTGCTTTACAGGCCCTTTATTGGGCTTCTTGAGTTCACTGAACCATCAAAAATAAACTAGATGTTTATAGTTTTGTTTGAAGTAGTATTGTTGTAGGTTAGGGAGTTAAAGTAGAGCAGTTATGGTGGGTCTGCCATAGAATAGGTGGGGAGGGAAAGGGTAAGTTGGGAGGGAGGGAACAGAAACCATTCCTTTCTGTAGTGGCAAAGTTATTGGATTAATTTATTTCATCTTGTGGAATTGTACTATTGTGAGAAAGACACAGTTAGTACTTTTTTAAAAACAAAACACCACCGACTCCAAAACAAACAAAAAAACCCACCAACAACGAAAACAAAAAAAAAAAAACACCAGTCTGTGAATGTTGTTGGTATGGCATGTCATGGTTAGCTTTGCTGCAGACTATTTGCTACTGATTTGATGGTTTGTATCAAATGAGATGCTATTTTTAAGTGTGAGGTTTCCTGACTCTGGATGGATCACTTAAATAGCACGCCTTCAAAGAGTTATTAAACTGGCTGGCTGGTCAGTAAATATTATCAGTATGGTCTTGGTTTAAATGAGCTAGAATAACTACTTAACCTAGACTGCAAGTTCTAGCATACTGTTGTAATATACTTCTGCTTGCTTTGCTGCTCACTTGGTTACAGATGTGTTGTCCTTGTATTATGGTTTCCTGTTGCAGAACTTTGTTTTGATCTGCTTTGAGAATGAGAGGCATCTTGTGTGCTTAGCACAGATAACTAATAAGTCTTCGATTCTAATGTTTGTCAGACATTACAAGTTTTTAAAATGTAAATTCTAAGTGGTAACAAACAGCTATGTTTTTATCCTTTTGCGTTGCAAAGCGGAATTAAATTTTTCTATAGTACTGCCTTTTATCCACTTGTGTAACTATCTGTTGACATTTTCTGATTGCAATATAAATGTGTACTCTGAAAGTTTAGGAATGAGATGCCTTGATTAATAAACTAAGCTTCAGGAAATTCTTTTTCTTTCTGCAATAGGTGGAAACAGTATGAAGCATACGTGCAAGCTTTGGAGGGCAAGTACACAGACCTTAATTGTAAGTTAGCAAAGTTTCAAAATGGTATGAGTTACCTGAATGTTTGTATAAAGCAGAGTGGTCAAGTAATGTTTGTTATTTCTAACAGTTTTGCAAAGCAGAGATAATCTCTTGTCATGTTATTATTAAAAATAACAGTAATATTCATCAGAAGTATAATGTCATGTTATTTGTCAGAAAAAATCCTGTTTTTCCTAGTGTAAGTTGTCATCCTTTCCCATATCTTCTGAGCCACTCATTTTTCTTTGATGATCTTACATGGCATGTAAAAATTCTATTTTTGCATCTGTGGGGCCATCTGTAACTGGACTGCTAGGAAAAAAAAGACCCCAAAAAAAACACAAATACGTGTATTTTCAGGATTTTTGCAACAGGAAGGAAAAGTTTTCCTCTGTCAAAATACTCTGAATGTTTGTGCTTTCAGTATTCTTACAGGATTGTAAATCACATGGGATGGGAAATAGTTTGTAGAGGTAAAGGTGTACAGTGAATACCCAAGTGATTTTTGATCTGACTGAGGAAGTTGAATGTCAATTTTGAATGTGAATTTTATGTAATCTTTAAGCTTTGGTCTGTACTTCTCTATTCGAAAAGAGAATATGGGGAAATGTCATCCTACTCTCAAATGAGAAAATGCGAATATGTTCTGGAAGTGACTGAATCACCAGTCCTAAGTCACTTAAAAGTTGCATCAGCAGCTAGAGACTCTCCTGTTTTCCATTCACCTTGTCAATCTAAACACCCAAAGTCTCAGTAGCAATGACAGCACTGATTTTGAAGTTTTTTTTCCTGTCAGTCCAGACAGATGTTCACTCCTACCTTTAACATCCCTCACCTACTGCCACCTCTTGTTTGAGTTCTGGAGAGACTAAAATACAATAAATGTGAGCAGCTGATTTCATTCTAAGCTCAAACTGTCCTAACGTAGATAAGTGTTTTTTTTAACATTCCCAGTTTCTCAATTTTAGAAACTCTAATACACGCTTTATTAATCAGTATTATTGAATTATCTGCAACAACAACAAAAAATTAGAACTAATTGTCCTGAAGCAAGTTGTGATGTTCTTAGTTTATACTGAAAGTGGGTAATTCTCAAGTAGTTGTCTTTTTAAAAAAAAAAAAAAAAAAAGGCAGTTATTCTAACTTTCTATCATTTTATATGTGACAGGTAGCAGAGTATTCTCAGTATTCTGTTTGTATCAGGCTGTTTGCATGTTCCCATTTGAGTAATTTGGAACTGTGGCCTTCCTTCATATTTCATATATAAACTTTTATAAATGTTCATGGATCAGAAGAATTCTTCTAGTTGTGACTGAACTACCATTTCTGAAGTTCTCCAGTGTCTTACTGTTTACTCTGAGTGCTGAGACCACTTTGAGGATTGACCACAAATGGCACTGTTTTGCACACTGGATTTGTTGTAGTTACCAGGACAGTTCCATCTTCCCCTATTTGACATTGCAAGTAGTAGTGGTGAAGGACAGAGTAGTTGGTTAATTAAGCACTTTAAAAGTTAATTCCTATATAAGCATGGAAACGTTTTCAAAACTTTAGTAGTAAGTCTTAAGGAAGGATTAGAAGGATGTATTTAAAATCAACCTTCGTCAAGCTTTTTTAACACTTGATGATACTTTGATCTTTTGATTTTTTTTCTTACCCATGCTTATTATAGTCATGCTTATTTAGCTCTTTTGCTGCTTATGAATGTGGTTTTCAGATGTTTTTTTTAGCTGTCTTTAAACTTAAACTGTTTGTGGGAGGATGCTATAAAATGTGCTTTTTGTTTTATTAATTCTATTAGCTAATGATGTGACGGGATTGAGAGAATCTGAAGAGAAGTTGAAACAGCAACAGCAAGAATCTGCCCGAAGAGAAAATATTCTGGTCATGAGGCTGGCAACTAAAGAACAGGAGATGCAAGAGTGTACTGTAAGTATTTAGAGAGTGTAAGTGTTTTAGACTGTTGCAGAAATATCTGCTCTTAAGAGTACCCATGTGCCACATTTTTCATACATCTATAGCATTCCAGTTTCTGTGCTTAAAAAAATGGCAGGGCACTTAAGCTTTCACTGAATTAGTAAAGATCATTTCTTAGGTTGTTGTTTTAAATATTGGTTATTTCAGTTGATTTTTCAGCAGCAATTGTGCTTGGAAGGGCATTGCAATGCTTGCTTCACAGCATTTATGAGCTATGCATATTTACCAGAAATGTTACTTCTGACTGTCACTGAATACAGGAACAAATTAAAACCTAAGGATAAGATTCAATATATTGAATCTTATTTAGGAGTTTTTAGGCTGATATGTATGGTGTATTTGGATAACTAGCTTCTGCATCCATTTGGCTTGGTAGGGGAAAAAGCTACTGACTTGGCAGGGGAAAGAGTTGCTGACTTTTTTGGAGGGAGTCCTTTTGAAATTTGTCAGTCTGCTTCTTGGGGTTTCTGATGTTCTTTGTACTGAATGTCTTTTGTTGTTGTTTCTCTCTCCTTTATTTCTGTGGGTTTTCTGCGACTGTTTTGTGTTTAGTTTTACAGTCTTGAAACAGCCTGTTGCCAATCTGCTACTTCTAACGGTTTTTGGATTACCTTCTTAACGTCATTTTCACCTGCTTCTTTAACTAGCAGTTTGTGAGAGAAGATTGTAAAAAGTTTCTTAATGCTAGTTTGTGAAACATATTCTTGAGAGCTTTTCTTATGAAGAATATAGGCTCTGTGCTAAACCAGTAACTAGTTTTTTTGCTTTCTTCTGTTATTTTCTTCTTTTAGCCTTCCTTTCTTTTTTGCTGTAGGTGTCCAGAGCTGTCAGGTATAGCAGTGTAAGACTTAAATCTGCACACATTATTTTCACTGCTCCTAAGACTGTAATGTGACATTAGTCTGTAGTAGGTACTGGTATGAAAAGAAAAAAATGGAGTAAAACTTGCTTTGCAATGTTTTAAAAATAAATAAAAAATCACAGAATCACTGAGGTCGGAAGGGACTTGCAGATATTGTCTAGTCCAAGCTACCTGCTTAGAGCAGGGTCAGCTGGAGCAGGTTACTAAGGACTGCCCAGTCAGGTTTTCAGTATCTCCTAGAGTGGAGACTGCAGTCTCTCTGGGCAACCTGTGCCAGTGTTCCATCACCCTCAGTATAAAGCGTTTTCTTATGTTTAAATGGAATTTCTTGTATTTCAATTTGTGCCCATTGCCTTCTGTCCTTTCAGTGGGCACCACTGAGAAGAGCCTGGCTCCGCCTTCTTTACTCCCCCCATCAGGTATTTATGCACGTTGGTAAGACCCCCCTCAGCCTTTTCTTCTCCAGGCTGAACAGTCCCAGCTCTTTCAGCCTCTGCTTGTATGTCAGATGCTCTAAGCCCTTAATTGCCTTCATGACCCTTCATTGGCCTCACCCTGCTATGTCCATGTCTCTCTTGTACTGGGCTCCCCAGTACTGGACCCAGTGCTCCAGGTGTGTCTCACCAGCGCTGACTGGAGAGGAAGAATCATCTCCCTCAACCTGCTGGCAGCGCTCTTCTTAATGCAGCCCAGGGTGAACACACACGCGGTTTAAAGAAGTTTTGGAGAACTTCTTGGCTTGTGTAGTTAGATAGTATTTTTCCAGTAAAATAACAGAAAAATAAATCCCGTTGTGTGAGCTGCAAAGCTAAGCTATAAGTTGCGAAGTGATTTCATACATGAACAAAAACCAGTCACCATATGATAAATTATTTGATATGTCAAATAACATGTCCACAAAATAACTTAATTTTTTAGAATAGTTAACCATGTTTTAAAACCCATATTTACATGTAAAATATACCAGTGACACTGAACTATTTATACATAAACCTTGTTTTCTGTCATATATTAATTAAAAAGAGAGCTTCTATGGTGTCAAGTTCCTTAAAAACTACAGATAATTATTTACTGTGTAATACGTTTCTTATTATTTGTAATGTATTGATGGGACATGTTTAATACTTACAAAGTTATCACATTCAAGTCTTGTGAATTTAAATGGGTGAAAACCTAAAAATAGTGTACCACATTCAGATAATAGTAGTTGACAGATGTGGGTGCTTTTTCTGATTACCAGTATATAAAAAAACACTTTGCTAATTAAAATATACTAGTTCTATTTTAAATAGGGTGTGATAGACTCTGTCTTGGTTGCCTTTTTAATTTGTACCCTTCTTTTTAAAAGACAAAAAACACAGCAAAACCCACTTAGCTTATAAAAGTTACCAGTCTTGTTCTTGAAGCTTTGAAGGTATGTATGTCAGAGTAGCAGTCATTGTCCTGATTCTGGTTCAATATTCCTTTGTAGAAACGTGGTGGTAGTTGAGTACGTACTTGCATTCTCTGTTGGACTCTGTGCTGAGTCTGGCTGCAGAGTACATGGGTGTCTTTTGAGCTAAGAGCTTACTGAGTCTGACTGGGGTTGCAAGCTGTTGTAGTGGACAGGCATTTGGAAATGCTTGCTAGTCAGAACGTTTTTCCATGGAACTGATAGCAATAATGAACAGAAGCTGCACGTGGATGCACTTGAGCTATAGTACCAAGATAGTAATCACTGGTACTAACTTCCTTGTGGTTTAGGTTACAGCTCTGTTGTGTTTTTTCTTCATTATCAAGTTTCTTCCTTTCTACTCCTTCCTTATAAGAAGGACCTATATTTGTGTTTATTTAGATTGCTTGCACTTTAAGCACCTGTTTTCTGTTTAAGTTCTTACATGTCAGAGGGTCTGTTCTGTGTGAATGTCTTGGGACAACCTCAGCTGAAAAGCTTCAGCTGTTTCCAAGAATGTGAGGAGCAGTGGGGTTGAAAATGCTAGTCTGTCTTAAAAATAAATAAAATCCACCAAAACAAACAAAAACCCACACAGCATAATATTGTCCTATCTAGAATACTTCAGCATTCTTCTGCCTTGGGTTAGAGCATACAGAAAGATGGTTGCTGATTCTGCCTGTGAAAATTCATCCCTAATTGTCCACCTTACAGGCTTTTGAAAAGTACCGGCAAGTGTGCTTTCATGTTTGGGAATATGAGCAGCCAGTAGGTGTTCTAGGTGTTACAGTGAGTATGTCCTGGAGTCTGGCAGTGGACATGACTATTCCTGTATATTTAGCTCTAGCCTGAGGTTGAGCTGTTGGGCCTGAATGCAAGCAAAATCTTCTGTTCCCCACCTCTTACTCCCATGAATATAGAAGGGAGAAGAGGCATGCCACGAAGTGGTTAGGGGGAGCAAGACTAGGAGGCTTGGACTGGCAAAGCAGGAAGGTGAAAAGAATAACGAGGAAGGCAGAAGGATTAGTAGGTATGGGCTTGGGCTTGTTTGGGGAGTGGGTTGGATTTGAGAAGGTTGCTAGGCCTGGATGGATGAGAAGTCTGACAAGTGGGATGTCTGGAGTTATGACTGGAGAAAGCAACTCCAACTGGAGTTGGAAAAACCGGGGGAATAAATGATCTTTAAGTTTGGGGAGGGAATGGGCAAGGGTTGGTCAGCTCAAGTAAATTCCTCCTACACTACTGTTTTAGGAATGACAGTTGAGGTATTATATGGAGCCCATGCAAACACTCTCTGCTTGGCCTAGGTACATGAGCTAGACATACCCAAATCAGATGGTTAAATAATTCACATTGTTCAGAGTCGGCTGGGTCCTATTGAGCTTTTTAGCACATTTCTGGTAGCAGTTCTTTGTGCTAGTGGTCCAAGGAATCTTGGGCTGGCAGTAGAAGAGGGGAGGAGCTAGGCCTAGGTAAGGCAAAGAATGTTTTTCTTTCTGGGTGATGCCTGTCTAAAAATGGGTTGGGAACCGTGTTACTGTAGCATAATTATATTTCTGGAATATGTTGCCAGCTGGAGTGTCTGTATGAGTGCAGATATCTGTTAAATGAGTGGTTGCACTCTGCTAGTGCTAGCCCTCACAAAGAATGGCAGGTTGTTGAAATACTTCCATTAGTGCAAGCGTCAGAAACTTTAGTGGATATAACAGTAAATTAAATAGCTTTTTATTCAATGAGCAACACTTTGTACATTCAGTGAGATGAAAGTCCTGTGGGGGTAAAATGCTATCCAAGAAATGCTAGGATAATCTTAATTTGGGCTTCTGTTTCTAAGTAATGTTTGTGTGGGTGGGTTCTTGAGTGCTACATTTCTTGAAAGTATTTTTACGTGGTGCTTTACTACCTTTCTGTTTCTTTCTGAACAAAGACTTTTATATTTAACATTACATTTAAAAATGATGGTTGTTTAAAATATTTTTAAGTAGCTAAATATTTTTATTTTGATAATGCCAAATGAATGTGAAGTAAATTTGAAATATTTCAGCCATTTCAATAACTTTGAAATCACATATTTGAAATAAAATCCAAGAATTGGTGCTACTTGATAGATAAATTAAAACATATGTCATCCTCAATCGGTAAGTGACTGAGGTCACTACTACATACTTCTTAAATAAATAAAATGTTTGTACTTGTACTTTCTTTTCACCATTGCCGTGTGAAAGATTCGATAAACAGAGAAATGGTTAAACTGACTGCTTTTGACTGCGCTGCTTGTTCGAAGTAAAGCAAAGTACAGGGGGGACTCTTTCCCTTGATTTTGCTGCTGATGGCTTGTACTATTCGTTGAAACTGTTGCTGTCAATCTGGTCACAAGATTTGCCTGCAGCAGAAGGCAAAGCCCCCAACCTTGAATTAATGTTTCTTTTTTCATCTTGTGCAATTTTCTTTACCTGTTGGTGACCAAGAAATGTGTAGTGCAAGGAGCATAATAAATTGAACTTCAGAATGAACACTTTCTGTGCAGGCTGATGTGATTTTACGTATTAGCTGGGTTCTAAACACATACTAATAGACTGTGTACTACTGTGTAGTAGTCAATTTTAAGATTGCCTGTTGTGATGAGATTAAAATTTAAGAAGCTTTCCAAAAAAGAAAATCCTATTTAAGTACATTTCAGTTTTCACTAATGAATGCTATATTTAAATAAAGACATAATCTCATAGTTATTCCTTCTGAAATTTTTATGACTATTTGTAGGGTTTTGCTTATTGCAAGAGAATCAAATCAAGCAGAATGTAATTGATGTATTTCTACAATTTTTTTTAAAGAAAAGCTGCAAACTTGCATCATAAGTAATTACCACATTTACAAAAAAAAAAAAAAACTTAGTTTGAAAAAACTTAATAGCTGCTTAAAAATATTACATATCAACACTAACTTCAGTGTTTCACAATAACTTTCATTGAAGTTATATGGAAATTAACCATCTGTTTTACTCAGACAACTCTTTGTATAGTTTTTTTCTTCAAAAGAATGCAGGCAGCTTTAAAAGAAAGGGAGAATTACAATGTTCCAATTATTTCTTGGGTAAATGTAAACTGACATGTAGAAAAAAAAATTTGAAACATTTAAAAAGAAAAAATCAGCCTTGAAAGTATCCTTGAAAGCCTTAGCAGGGTGGAGTGGGGAGATTGGGTGAATATGCATATTGGTAGGGCAGAGGTGGGCAAAAGTGACTTTTATCCTGCCATTTTCAGGTTAGAATGTTGTAAGAAGGCAAGCTTCCTTGATGTCACCTTTGGAATAACTATTTTTAATTGTATCTAAATGATTATAAAATTTTAATGAGCGATGTATAAACAAGTCTTTTTTCTTATTTTGTGCAGAATCAGATTCAGTACCTCAAGCAAGTCCAGCAGCCTAGCGTTGCCCAACTGCGATCAACAATGGTGGACCCAGCCATCAACTTGTTTTTCCTAAAAATGAAAGGTGAACTGGAACAGACTAAAGACAAACTGGAACAAGCCCAAAATGAACTGAGTGCCTGGAAATTTACGCCTGATAGGTAAACAAAACAAATACTCCCCAGTCAAGACTTCCCTGACAGTCCCACTACGAGAATGCTATGGTGGGACAGCCAAGTACTCGTTTCCACACCAAGACTCAGACGTTTTGAGGCAAAAGCCACATTCTTATACTGTCCAGCTTGTAATGCTTAATGTAAAACTTACCAGATGAACCTTGTGTTTCAGCTTTTTTCTCCCCCTTTGCTTCAGAGGCCTGACGGCGTCGGACTATTCTGAAGAAATGGCCATCTCCGAAAAAAAAAAATCTTTTCTAGAACATGTAGACATTTGCAAAATTCTTCTATTTGAAGAAAATAGAGGGAAAAACAGAAGTCTTAAGTCTGTGGCACACTGTGTCTACAGACAGTTTGGAGGAGAGAGAACCTAGCGATTATAAATCATGAATTGAACATGTAAAATTCCCGTAAAATGTAGAAGTGGAATATGCTTCGCTCTTAACCTTGAGCCTAGTGACTTAGAGACACTGTAAGTCAGTTTTGCCAATAAGACTGTGGACTTCCTGCTTGTTCACTGAACTGCTGGGTCAAAACTCAAATGAGGTGAATTTTGCATTAAAGAGTTTACTTGCTAAACAGTTCTGAATAGCCATGAGAGTGCTATTTGATATCACATCAGTAGTAGTGTATACATTTGACTGTTAAGCATTCGGGCTCTGTAGCACTTGATGGAGCCTTAAGTCAATGTTGCTAAATAATGAACTGTTCTCTGGATGGTTGGTAATGCTGTGGACGCCTCAAAATTAGGACTGTACAAGAATGTACGTTCTATCTAATCGCAGGTTGAAAGTCGTTGGAAGCAGTATATATTTGATCACAACTAGCATGTATAAGAAAAACTAGTTGTGATAAGTATTTCACTGCATGTTTTCATGCAGAAATGAGATTTTTTTGATCTTCTATATTAAGAACTGATCTCAAATGCTCAATACAGAAGGCACACAATGGCAACTGTCTTCAGTGTTGGTGGGGTGTTTTTATTCCTTTGTACACCTGTTTTTTTGTATTGCACTTCTATATAAAATGTGCCTTGAAATAGTTGTAATATATAGTTCAAGGAACACTACTGGTTATACTGTTGTATTGTGAAACTCCTGGGATGAACGAGAATCGAACAGGTTGTTATTTCTGCATTGTCTCGTTCTCTGAAGAAAAAGACTATTTTAACAAACCACAAAAACTTAAATGCATGCATTTTCCTTGGTGGAATCAGTGAAGGAACCTTTGCTACTCTATTGATGCCTCTGTTCTGTTGTCCCAAGTTACCTGTAAGAGTAGCAATTGGGGACAGCTGGGAGTGCATGTCTGAGGTCTGTAAAGTGAAATGCAGATTTGGTATAGCATTTGTGTATTTATTTTTTATCTTAGCAAATTGAGTTCTAGTAAACTGAGGTTTTGATTTTTCAAATCAGTTGGGCAATATTTTATGACTCCGTCTAATTCTAGAAATTCAGTTTTAAATTGAAAAGAGATCCAGCTGTCACAGAAGGTGATGTATTCTGTTTGAATGATTTCTACTAAGATGGCGTTACATATTTTTAACCTAGAAGTATCTCAACTGTTTGTGCTTTAGATGATTAATATGAGATTGAAGAGTAGTGTACTTATGCAGATTTATTTTTTGCATGAGTAATGATTTAACAGCAAAAGAAAAGTCTTCAGAAAAACTTTACCTTTTAAAAAGTGATACATCTGGAATGATTTTGCTATAGCAGTATCTAAGGTTTTAATGATCTAGCATCAAAACAGAGGTAAGACTTGCATTAATAAATTGTTAATGTGTTGCCAAGCCATTTGTAAAGCTCACTATAATGTGCAGATAGAGGCATGTCATGCAGATTGCTTGTTTAACTTGGAGTTCGAAAATTATTTAAATACATTTAGATACAGGCTGTTTGGTTTTCTCAAGTTCTCAGGCTCTAAGTGTATGTGTACAACCGAGACACAAGCAATTATTACCAGTTTTCTTTCAAGCAAACTTATCAAAAGAATTTTGTCACTTCTGTAGCTACAATATGCTTTAATATGCATCATATAATTTTAAGTCACAGTGGTGTGAATGTGCGTAATTCATACATGCGATAGCTGGAGTAGAGAAAATTAAGTTTTATTTCTTGGTGAAGAATCGAGGCTGTCTTCATAACTGGTTATGATTTTATTGATTTCTTTTTTCTGGAAAGGTAAAGAAATGATGACTTATGTAAAGTATTTATAGAATTTTTCATTCTTTGCCCTCCTTACCCCCACACATTGTTTTAATTGTCCATCCTTGTATGCAACTAGTCTTATTTCATGTCATCTGACCTAGTTTTTGAAAGAGCTCATGCTCCTATTCAAATCCCTAACTGGTGTTCTTGAGGTAACATGTTGACTGCAACCCTAAGCAGTATTAGTTCTGGACCTTAACAATAGATAAGGGTGTACGGTATAATCCTTGCGAATGCCTGGAGGGAGAAATAAAAGGGCATGTAATCAAAGGAATGGCTATGCTAAGCTATTTTAACTGTCTTTATACATGCAGTATATGCTTGGATTAAGAATTAGTAGAAATGTCATTTGCAAAAAGCCTAGCACAACAAACACTAGTCCTCTGAAACCTAACCACTTCATTCTTACAGGTTTTGTTGCATGTATGTCCAAGTGGATTTGTGAAAACAACGCCAAATTTAGTGTTAAAGCTAATAGGAATTACTTTAATAGTTACTGGATTTGATATTCTTGCATGTGTCGTCTTTTATGTAAATTGCAAGGGGAGGGTATTGGGTGCCACACTAGTTCAGAACATCTGGAAAAAAACTGATGGAAAGAAATAGCATTATAGGTAACTATGCAAATTTCTATACAGGTAATAAATATTTTGCATTTTAGCAGGAGCTAACGTGAAGGAATTAATGGGATTTTAAAATTGTCCCAATTTCCAGGGACCTGGTACTTCGTAATTCTGCAGTTGACATTGTTTTGGGAAGGAGAAAAACATTAAATGACTTCAGCACTGTGAACTTCTTTAACTTGTAGTGATGATGAATACAGTAACAGGAGTTTGCAAATGCCTAGAAATCATTGCATGTCTGCCTAAAAGCTTTTGGGGTACGTCACATTGGTCATCTCCAAAGTGGTCCCACTTTACACAGAATGAACATCTCTAAGAAAACTTGTATTCTTAAGTGTGTTACTTGGATTGTATTAGGTCAACACAATTTAAACTTCAAGGACCTGGCATTGGACATCACATCAAGAAAGAAAACAGGTTGCTGCCTTTAGCAGAGTTGCAGGCTTCCAGGACTTTACACAGCCAGATTCCTTCTGGAGCAGCCCATCTGAAAGATTTGGGAGAGTCAATTGGAAAATGTTTACTGAGGCAGAATTGGCAGAGCTTAAAAATTGCTTAAGGCTTGAATGCTTAAAAGGTAGTTGGTAAGGGAAATTACTATTTTTAATTCTTTGTTTGTTGGGTGTATTGGTTGCAGGAGAGAACCATGGCAGTGAATTACAGTAGCAGAAGTTTCCGATTCTACTTTTTTAATCCCCCAAATTTCTTTCCATCTTTGTCGCTTCTTGGTGGTTGACCTTCTTGGTCTTAACAAATAATGCAAGTCCTGCCATTGAATTCACAACAAACCTGTTCAATTTTTTTTTTTTGGTTTTATTTAGTTATTGACAGAGCTTACGCTTCTGTAGAAAAAGACAGCTTCATTATGTTGCTCAGCCTCATAAAAGAACTGACTGGTTGCTATTCTGACTTTGGCAGACAGTCTTGAAGGACTTGAACTCTTACTATTTTGCAGAGTCAGCCATATTGCCTATATATTAATTTGCATATTACTGCCTATAATGCTTTAAAATGCAATTTTATTCATGAAGATTAAAGATGTGTGATGTTACCTATTTAGCAGAAAAAAAATCTTACCAGTTCAGAGTACTTTTCTGCCCATTTCTTTCAGAAACTGGACATCCTAAAACATTACTCGTGATCTGAATCTGTCATTCTAAATAGAGTATTATTTCTTCCTTCATTTCCTGCCAATTTTTAACTGCATTGTACTTTGTCTTCATTATGCAAGATGTGCTTAGCAAAAGCTGACTGTAGGAATCATGAAACACTGTACGCTGCTTTCAAATACATAAATTGAGTTGAAAAGTAGACATCTAATTCTTTAAACAAGAGTACCTGGACAACATTCAAAAGAATGTCTTAGCCTCTCAAAGAAGAAATGGATGTCGCTATAAAAAGTGAACGTGGGGTTTATATATTCCCCAAGCAACTTTCTTCTTTTTACTAAGTTTTGCTAGTATGGTAAAGGAAGAAGGTTTTTGTTTATAATTCAATTTACATGTTTTTATGCAGTACCTAGTCTTTTCAATTACAAGGCACATCTTTAATCAGATATTTAACTCCATTGGGAATTAGCACATGCAAGTTTGTGCAGACTGATAATCCAGATGTTGGTATCAAAAAAAGAACATATGCTTATTCATATTTGCAGTAATAAAACTTGCCTTCCACTTTATGGGACAGCGACAGAAGATCAACTGACATTGGAACAGCATGTGGTAACTACAGGGAGACTTTCTGCTATGACAATTATGTTGAGGCATAATGTTCCTTGAATTGTGACATGCAGAAATTGCATCTCCTTTTTGTCTGTAATTGTGATTGAGGAAGATTACTAAAGGTTTTATATTCATTTTGTGATAGATGGCTCTTTCCTTTGCAGCCAAACAGGCAAAAAGTTAATGGCGAAGTGTCGAATGCTTATCCAGGAGAATCAAGAGCTTGGAAGGCAGCTGTCCCAAGGACGTATTGCACAGCTTGAGGCAGAGTTGGCTTTACAGAAGAAATATAGTGAGGAACTTAAAAGCAGTCAGGATGGTAAGGGATTTTTTTAAGAAAATGGAAGTTGCCTTGCACTTCTGCTAGCTTAATTTTCTGATGATACAGATACTGTAAAATTTTTGCCAGAATTAAAGGGAACTCTTCACTGGTAGCTTTAATTTAAAAAAAAAATAAAATACAAACTTAACTTTGGGGTACTGGTGGGATTTGCAGCTCCAGTAATGCAAGGTTTGAATATGAAGTTGCTAGATTTCATTCTGTAGATCTTGCTATTTAATAGGGAATGTTAAGGTAAGCATGCACTGAGAACGCAATGCTTCTTGTTAACTCTGACTCATTTTGAAATTACATGAAGAAAAAACACTTCAACAATACATAAGAATAATAAAAAATGCACTTTTTGGCTAGGTAAGTCAGATGAACTAAAATGTCCCATTGTGTTCACAGTCCAAATTTTACAGCATTATGAACCTAAATTGCAATTATGTATAAGCTCTGACCTCTTGCGTAATTTAAATGGAGGGAAAATGCAAATTTAAAAAAATCTTCAGTTGAGAGTTCAGCATAGAATCAATGTTCTTTGAGATGCTTGATGAAAATACTAGGTTTTTGATAGAAGGTTACACTGTAGGTTATCTGATTATTACACTAAATCTAGAGACAGCTATTTAGATGTTACCATGTAAACCTGGATATATTTGTTTCACAACTGATGTCTAAAATAGCATGGACTTGATTTGGCATTTGTCGAAGTCTAACATGTTTAAGGATGGATTTTTTTCTGTAGATCTTATTTTTGGGAAAATAACAGTATGAAGCGATACATAATAACTAAAATTCCTAAGGTATACGATTCTGTAATGATATTTTTGGAATAGTCACCCTTCTGCTTCTCAACTACTATTTAGATAATGCACTTATTTCATCTAAGTTTATCGAATTCATAGCTGAAACAAATGTAAAAACAAAAATCTTTAAGGATTTCTGCACTTGAGTGCAGCATAGTAAAGTACGCTCCAGAATTGAGATGTGTTAGCCCCTAGTGCTTCTTTGCCATATGCACGAAGACTATGATAATCCTACAGTACAACTTTTCCTAGTTACTTTTTCCCATAGCAGTGAGAATAGTTTTATGATTTTTTACAGTAATAAGCAGTTTGCATGTTATTTGCTCTATCATGTCAATGTTGCAGTTGAATTGAATTCAGGATCCAGTGTATTTTTTTTTTTCAGGTCAAATTAGTTCTGCTCCAAAATGCAGTCCCACTTGTAAAAGATTTTTTTTCCTTTGTACATAAGTACTAAAACACCCTGTGGAATTAATAGTTTCGCTGATATAAAAGTCGCCAAAAGTCTACCCTTTCTCTTTGTGTCCTGTTATACAGGATTAAAAGCAGTAAGAGTTGAAATTTCAAGGAAATGTGACTAAAATCTTTTTTTTTTTTTTTGTCACTGAATAGGCTTTTGTAATTATTCAGACCTATTATATACAGATGTCGTTTATGGCCACTTTTAAAGTACTCCTGCTAAGATTTTGCATTTAAATAAAAGTAGATAGAATTCACTTGCAGAATATTAATTGTTGGAATTGAGCTGCTTTCCAGATATCCTCTTTTCTTGTCCAGAAATTAATTTCTTCTCATATATTCTAAGTTGTAGTATAAAAAGTATGTAGGTGACAGTTCAGCATTTCCTCCTTCAGAGGCAGAGTATCAAAAATGGTGCATATCTGATGGCTGAAAAAGTTGGTTGAAAAACTTCAGCATAAAATGTTGTTACTGGATTTTAATTTTCTTGTCTGAGATTCAAGCTATATACGGGTTATTAAGTATTTGCAACAAATGTGTTCTCTTTATATAGAATTGAATGACTTCATCATCCAGCTTGATGAGGAGGTAGAGGGTATGCAGAGTACCATTCTAGTTCTTCAGCAGCAGTTGAAGGAGACTCGCCAGCAGTTGGCGCAGTACCAGCAGCAGCAGTCCCAGGCCTCCAACCCAGGTACCAGCAGGACTCCATCTTCTGAGCCTACAGACCAGGGAGAGGCTGTGGGTAAAGACTGCAGCCGTCTGGCTAACGGACCAAGCAATGGTAGCTCCTCCCATCAGCGGACGTCTGGGCCTGGATTTTATAGGGAGGGTAGCAGCACAGAAGAAGACTTCCCAGCTTCTCCGGGGAATGGTAATAAGCTGTCCAACCACTCTGAAGATAGAACTGGTAGAGGAGGTGGTAGCTACATAAACCAACTCAGTACTGGGTATGAAAGTGTAGACTCTCCCACTGGCAGTGAAAACTCTCTCACTCACCACTCAAATGACACAGACTCCAATCATGATCCTCAAGAGGAGAAAACAGTGAGCATGAAAGGTAACAGAACTGTGGGTTCTCGTCATGTCCAGAATGGTTTGGACTCCAGTGTAAATGTGCAGGCTTCAGTTTTGTAACATTTTTCTGCAACATTTTTATACAGTGTCATTTAAATTGGGAGAGGATACTGTCCAGAAGCCGTTTAAATTAGTGCATACTTGTCACAATTTTTGCCTTTTTGTGGGTTTCTTTTTGCTTCAATACCTCTGCCACTTTGGAAATTTTAACAGTTAATTACGTTGAATGTTGCTAAAAAGACGTTTGTGTAGCTCAAGTTATTTTTATATGAGTTAATGTGAAGTTGAAATGGAAATTATTTCCATAAAGTATAACATAAATGATGTCTGTACAAATCTGTGTATATCTAGAACCTGTGCTGTGTAAGGGCATTCTTACTCATACTGTTATACTTACACCACCTTCAAGATCTGTCATAATAGTTGTGGGTTTATGACTGCCAAGTTTGCCCAGTACAGTAGTTTTATCACTAAGAGATGGACTTACTGAAGGAGTCCTGTAGTAGTTTCAGTGTTAATTACAGTTTTTCCCACCATACATCTGTGCATTTTCTCCTTAGGTGACCGAATGTTTATGAATTGTGTGCATAGTTACTCAGTTTTTAAGAACTGTTGTATCCTGTTTATGCATATTGCTCTGTGACTCCAATATTATCTTACCTGTACTGACCAAACCTAAATAAAAACTTTTAATAATGTAATTTCCTCATTGTTCTGCATTGGTTTACGTGACTTATTTGTATGGAGTATACTTACAGGACTTGCTTTTTATTGAATTTGTTCTTGTGCCAATCCTACCTAATACAGTTTATATGAAGTACCTGTGCTTATAGGTGTGTCTTATCATGTTAATTTCAGGCCACCCTTTTAGTGCTTATTCTACATTTTTTTTCTTATTGGCAGATTTAAAAAAAAAAAAAAAATGGAGAAGGCTAATAAAAGCAAATCTCAGAGTTGAAACCTGGCTGTTACTAAAACAAAACACAAACTAGGAAGTATCCTAAAGGTAAATTATGATGCTTTAAGGAGTTAGTAATTCAGCCTCTTAAAACAGATGCAACTCCTATTTTTAAACAGCCTATGTAAGGGAGTTTTAGTGAGCTGACTATTCTTCTGTTGTTCAGTAGCAGTGAGTTATGAATTTCTTGGAACCTGAATTTCTGGTGATTGTTTTATCTACTAGTTCTGTGATGGTAGCAATAAGGCGATGGAAAAGTACTGGTTTTAAGCACTGTTCAAACAAAAGTATTTAGCAGTATACTTTCAGGTAGACTTAAGTCCAGTTTCAACATTTTTCCTACCTGAGAATCTTGCAATTACCAGACAGCTAATGCAATTCTGTCACATTTAACCACTAACATAATAGTAAATAGCTTATAGCTTTGCAATTCACTGTGGGAACAGTGAAACTTGATTGAAAGCAGTATTTCTCCAAAGTTATAGGAGATACTTGGATGTGTATACAACTGTGTAGTTTAAAGTTGACAAATTCCTAGATTATAGGAGGGTTTCCATGGTATTATATGAGATGTAGCACTTGCAATATTACTGTCCAAGATAAATGGTTGTAATTAAAATACTATTAGTTGCTGTCACGTATGTTGGAAACATGCTAGTCTATGCACTGCTGCTACTTTAAATTCATAGGGCTCAGTTAAAGATGCTGAAACAACTTAGTCTCACTGGAAGCATAAATGCTATTTGCAATATCTGGTGGTTTTGGTGAACGTTACTTTAGCTCTCATTGTTTGAAAAGTAGTACTTACTGGACAGCTGAGCATGTAGAAGGGAAGTGACAATATCTACACAAAAAAAAAAATACTAGCATCTGGCAGCCAAAGTAATTTCTGGTTTACAAAAATTCCTGATCTACATTTTTAGCTGCTGGTGATTTATATTTAGTTGTAGTATCTTATCACTTGACTATCTGTAGCGTGTGCGTATATAGATATACTCCAGATGCCTTTCGTGGTGGATTATAATTTTTTAAATATTTTTAAAAGTTTTTATAAGTTTAAGTTTTATAAGTTGGCTTAACTTGTAGGAAAATAATTGTAAGGTAAGATAAGCAATTTCCTTTGTCATTCTCTACTTAGAGGGTATCTTCTAAATTATCAGGCTGGGGGGGTTGAATTTTTTTCTAAATGAAAGCAACCCAGCAATTGCATCAGTTAATAACAAAATGCATCTTATAATTGGCTTGCTTTCTTGCAATACTGCAAAGCATTAGTGAAATGCAGTATAATACAGATAGAAATGCTAAACACGGTAATGTTCATGTTCTTGGTTGTCAATGAATATATACGGCCTATATTATGGCATTTAATAATCCTGAAGATGACAGTTCATGGATTTATTTCAACATTTCAGGAAATTTGTTTCCAGAAATGTTGATTTCAGACAATTCATCTTTTGTCATATCTATTGAAAAGGAGTTATTTCACTGCTCAGATTTCCAGAGTGTGGCTGGTGGATAGGTAAAACAGGAAACTTGCATGGTTTTCTAGGGTCCTTAAAGGAGGGTGAAGGGGGAACTACCATACTGTGCATCACAATAGACTTTGATTCCCTATGTGGATCTCTGGATTTACTGGCAAATTCCAAGATGAGGTAAGCTATTTTAACCAAGGTTGTTCACACTTAACCCCACTTATCCTTTTTTTTTTTTTTAGTCCAATTAAGGTTCTTTAAGATCTTTGAATACATGTGCTTCTTTAAAAAGATGAAACCCAAAAGATAGAAGGTTTTGTAGCAAAGATGATTTCCCATATAACTTAGGCCTTATCTAGTACTTGTGTTGACCTTGCAGAATGCTTCATGATGTTGAGGGAAGAGCTTTCCTTACTGGCCTTACAGGAGAACTAAGCTTTCATGGTTCTTTGAACTCCCTTGCACTAACTATTCAATACTGATTATTTTAGCTGATGCAGTTAAGGTACAGAAATGAAGCATTCTGATGAGCATTAAGGGCTGCTGAATTGATGCTGGGAGAAAAACAGATGTTGTGAAACGATGTGAGGAAAAGTGAGGAAAAGAACTGAAATGGATCAAAAAAGTAAGTAGACAAAATAGCTGAAAAGGTGTTTTTAAGTGACTTCTTTGTTCCCAGTGATTGGGATGGGTAGATCCTAATAGCAACCAACCTTTCATGGGAGGGTGGGGTTGCTTGCAAGCTCTGGTACAGGCCGCTGTCCTGCCTCTGCTTGCAGTACTGAGGCCCAAGGTTTTAAGGTATCAGTGGCCTCTACTGTATGTGTAGACACAACTGGGATCAAGTGACAAATGAAGTCATAGACCTCATATCTTCACTCTCTGTTCAGAAATGTCCATATAAGAAATTGACTTGTGTTTTCACACCGTGATACGCTGAAAATACTGAAATGTAAAGATACCCTCTCCACCAACCACCGCCTTTAAAATCAAGGAATGGTTATATTAGGTATGTTTGCTATAATAAACAAATACAAAAGGCTGGTGAAAAGGATAATTCCCTTAGTTCAGTTGAAGAATCTGTAAATCTAGTTTGGTCTAGTTCAACTACAAAATCTATTGCCAATGCTATGTGTGAATGAATCAAAATGTTCATATAGTAGTTACATTTATAATATTCTACTACATATATTGTAAAAAAAAAAAAAAAAAAAAAAAAAAAAAAAAAAAAAAAAAAAAAAAAGGTATTTCTCCCAATTTGAAGGAATAGGATGTTTCCAGCATTATCTCATATAAGCTAAAGCTTATATGAAGCTGCAAATTGAAAGAAATACTTTGAAATCCTTCTCACCTCTCCAGGTTTCCTTTAAAACCTGAGAGGGTATGTCTGTTTAATAGGTATTACTTTAGCCCACCTTTACTGAATTATGCAGCCCAAAGAATACCCAACTCTGAATCTGTCAAATTGTCAGATTTATGCAGTTTGCAAGGTGGACAAAATATGATTATAAATGGGGTAAATATATGTAGACTCCTGAGGTCAAAAGGAACTGCCATGGTGTAGTCTGGCCCCGTGTATTCAGTGAGTCTGCTATCTTAGCCTGCTGTTAAGCCATGCTCCAGCTGGTTCTTCAAGGCTGAATTGTCTGTCAGTTACTCCCAGGCAGTACTGCACACATCACATCTCTTCTCCACAAGTAAGATTTACACACAGTAACTGTTCAGGCTCCTTTTTAAGAGGGCAAGGTTAAGCTCTCTAGACTTATGGAACCTTTTTTCACCCCTTTCTAGAATGTCTACTTCCTACTGGGCATTATGCCCAGTGGTCTCACCAGTGTTGTTTGGAAAGGTGATCTTGCTTTCCTATTCCTGCTTAATATTAACCTTTGAAACATCTAGTGACTGATCTACTTGTTTTACTGAGTCCACATTGACATATTACGTAAATGATTTGTCCTCTGTGAATCAGTTTTAAGCACACTGTACATAAAAGGTAATATGTGAACAAACAACTTCAATCAGTCTTAATGGGTTGTGACTGATCATCAATGCGATTCAGAAATAGTGTATTCTTTTTACTATCCTGTTAGTCTTTGTATTATCTGCTGACTTCCAACAGTAATATTCCCAAGGTTATGGCTACCAGTACGAACAATGGGCTAAGACTTGACCCGGAAGGGATGGAATCCTGTTAGTCCTGGCCCTACTAGGAAACATCTGAACTACTAGTCTGGTAACTGAGTCAGTGACTTAATCTTTAATCCCTTCTACCATGTGCACTGTTAATGCCATGTATAGCAAGTCCTTTAAATCCAAATAGAGGGTACTAAGTCAATCACTTGGAAACAGCAATCTAAATATGTCCTACAGTTGCTTTTGTTAATTAGAGCTGCAATCTTGTTACACAGAACTGATATGTCTTTGAAAAGACCAGCTTACCATGACAACATAGTTACTGATATTTTTTTTTTTTTTTGCTTTTATTTCTTGGCCAACAGAATTTCTTACCTTAATCCCTTGTTTTGTCTACGATTTGTAAGAGATTGATCTTACAGTTTTACAGAAGACCTCTCTTTTATATTGGCTGTCATCCACTTCAGCACTTCTGTTTTCCAAGAGCAGACTGCTATCAGTGTTCCAGATAACTCAGTTCCTTACTATTCCAGAAGTAAGTGCTAAGGACCTTTTTTTCTGGGACAAAAAAAAAAAAAAATAGTTTAACTTAGTTGAATGGAACTCTACATTTGTCTTCATTATGGCTGTGAAACTTTAATATCTAAGAGATTCATGCTCCTGCTTTGTTTAACAAACCATTCTCTCTTTGGAAGATGTTTAACTTTCCTATATTCCTGTTGATGATTTTGCTATCTATTCTGTTTTCTATATGCATATTTCACTCTTAATGTATATTTTAATAATCCTCTATTGTTTTTAACTGCACAAGCAAGGGAGTGAGTTTGCCTAAGAGCTAAGTAAGCGATGGCAAACCTTGTGAGCCCAAAATAGTTACCTGTGTCAGGAGCACATGCTGCAGCAGATCTGCAGTGAGATTCAGCCCGTTAGCTCCCGGGTGCAGCACTGCTGGCTGTGTTCAGCTCCCCCAGTCCTGCCTGTAAGGCGAAGTCAGAGCATCAAGTGGGACACTGACAGCATCCGCCAGGTCTGGTGAGCACACCACAGGTTTGCTTATCCCAGGCTAGGGCACCAGTTTGTTGGGAGAAGCTGGATTTCCTTGCTCCTGGGGCTGCTGTGTAACAAGTGTAAGGGTATTACAGCAGTTTCTTCCCCAGAAGCACAAGCACCTGGGGCGGTTTACTGTCCTGCCGTGGTGGTCAAGCACAGGACTGCCTGGTGGGTACCCTGTAATGCACCACTCAGTGACCTGAATATCATTCTTCCACCCCTTCACCCTCATTTCCTGGTCCTCCTTTCTCACCCCCTTCCTCCTTTTTGCTGCATCTGCGCTCCAGTGAGGTATTTCTGACACCATTACCAAGGTAGCGTCTCCAGTACTGTTATTGCCGTGGGCCTGGCCAGCCCGTGCTCCCCTCCTCTATATCGGCCGAGCTCGGCCGCTCCTCTCACCACCTCCCCACCCACACCGCGGCTGGGTCTGAGGCGTCCCTCACGGCGCTATCGGCACCGCCCGGGCGAGGGCGGGCGGCGCCGAGGGCGGGCACAGACGCGGTGCGCCATCGGTGTAGTGCCCCGCTGCGAGCTCGCCGCCATGTTGTGCCGCCTCGCCTCGGCGGGCAGGTGAGAGCCTCGCCGCGCCGCCGCTGGGGGGGAGGAGAGGCAGCGCAATGTCAGCCGCAGGGCTGCGGCCTGAGGAGGCGGCGAGGCCGCCCTCGTCTTCCGTGGCCGAGCCGCGGGGAGGCGGCGGCGGAGGGGTCGCCTGCTTCTCTCCCCGCCATTTCGGGAGGAGGGAGGTCGCGGTGCTAGCGCTGGCTCCGCGGGGGTCGCGGCCGGGGGCGCGCGGGGGCTGCTGGCCGTTGTCCTTCGGCTGCGCCCTCCCAGCTGCCTATGAGCAGGGCCCTGAGAGCCCTCACCCTCTGCGACGGGGCTCTCGGCGCCTGACTCGGCGCCGCCGGGTCCTCGCGTCTTTGCTAGGCCGGGTCGCTGCGCTGCGCCTCTCTGCAGGGCCGTGGGTTTTGTCCCTTGTTTATGCCAAGGTCAACAGCGAAGGGGCCTTACGAGTTGACCTTCCTCCCAGCACAGCGTGGTTCCTGTCACGGTGGAGGAGCCTTTCCTCGTGGTTCCTGTCGTGTCTCATTAAAATGCGTGGTGTAAAACGGGAAACCTGAGCCTACGTTATTTCCTTTATCGAGCATCACTGCTTGCCCCTGCCCTGTTTTCACATAGCGTGAGGCTTTCTGATACCCGCCGCAGGGATGGTGAAGCACGCGTGTTTCTGCTGGGGCTTACAGAAGAGACAGTAATATCGGGCAGGTTCTGTCCTGGGAACCCAGGGACTCATTTTTCTACCTTTTTATTTTTTAATGTAGGGACCTTTTAGATGGTGAGGGAGGGAGGCTTAACAGGGACGTTATGGCTTCTGTTTGTAATCAGTAACGATTAGGTGAAGCTTGGAATGTCAGTGTGTTACTGATGCCCCCTACACACACACACACTCCTTTGCCGTGCACGCAGGAGTGTGTGTGTGTCTTTGCAGTGGCTTGGAGGATGTGGTTTGAGAAGTGGCAGCTTTACATTGCAAAGCCCAGTATCTGTGACCTTTATGTGAGTTCATCTTTGCAATTAAACTACGGTGTTGCTTTCAGCTCTTGAAAAATGGAAATTCGACTTCTTTATCTGAGGTAGCACCTTGTGTATTTACAGCAGCTGATCATAACAGACATTTCAGTCTACTGAAGTGTTAAAGCACAAGTACTGAATAAGACTACTTCCTTCTGTTTTTTTCCTCTTCTAGAAGCAGGGCCAAGTTGATAGCGCCATTGGGGTGCTTGGTCTTTAGGCAGAAGCACACTCTTCCTGACTTGCCGTATGACTATGGCGCTCTGGAACCTCATATTAACGCAGAGATCATGCAGCTGCACCACAGCAAACATCATGCCACCTACGTGAACAACCTGAATGTCGCGGAGGAAAAATACAAAGAGGCACTGGCAAAAGGTTTGTATATCCACAATCAACAGATGAGATGGAAGCTGGTTTATATAGTTGATACAGAAAAAAAAAAAGAAAACTTCTTTCCACGGGAAACAGTTTCTTTTAAAAGTTTTGGATTATATAATTCAACCTTGCCTTGTTCCTTTTATTTTTTTTAATAAAGTGAACTATTACTAGGAACAAGCTTTTATTGTGAGCTTCAGTGTTGCTAGTAACTGGAAACTAGGCTTAGCTAAAAGCATGAGTTCTGTCCTCTGTAGTACTGTAAGGAGAAACTATTGATTTTTGTGGATTTAGTCCATGTTTACTCTAGTAACTGGAACCAAAGACAGAGTCAATAGGAAGTTGTAGTCATTTTACTGAGTAAATACTTTGTAATGAAATGTTAGCAATAAACTTACATAAAGTAGAATTTGTGCACTTTGGTGGCTCTCACATCAGATGCTCTGCTGATTCTTGTGAAGTAATCTTAGTCCCCTGCAAATGGATGTAGGGCAAACATGCAGTTTGTTCATGTGACACCCAGTGAAGAGAGCTGAATTTTGTTGTCAGTTACGCCACTGGGTCAAATTAAGGGGTCATGTAGCTCATGTGCCACTATGAGGAACTGAAATACGCAGCAAGCCATCATGGATTTTTTTGTTGTCGTTAACATCTCAAATTAAATCTTGAGATACACTGACTTCTCTGAAAACTTTACAGTTATACTAGCCAAGCCACACTGAAACACAGGAAATGCTTTTTTAAAGACTCTTTTCAATCTTTAAGTTGGACTGATGAGAATGTGTGAAACATATGTATGTATCTTTTTAAGGATGTGGATTTTTTTTTTTTTTTTCCTGTAGTGGTGATCTTTCTAAAGAGCTTCAGTTTATATCTCAAGAGGTGAATAGTTTATAGGCTCACTTATGCCTGGTTGCTGAGTGGCTTCACAGTGTAATTTTATTGCTTGGGCTTGGATGAAAGCGTGAAAATTGTCTGTATCTGAGTAAACTTGAGCCCTGTAGTCCTGGAGAAATACCAAAGTGCTTGAATGATGAATGTTGATTACCTGTGAAAGTTTAGAGATTTTCAAGTGGCTACATAAGCCTAAAAATAACTTGTGCAGTCTAAATTAATGAACTAATGAGATTTGATTAAGAATCATACAATCAAGATTGTCTGCTGGTTTGTCCTGCTAGTGGTGGATCCAGGAAAATTGTATTCCAGAGATTAATTAGCAACTGAGGAGGGAAACTGAAGTATAAGGAATCGATGTATCTGCTGCTGATGTTACTAATGCTGTTTAATGACTAAGGCTTCAGCCACTAGCGAAGGCAGAATTTCTAGTTGGCACAAACATCTGCAGTGTTGTGGATCATCTGAAGTATTTTAAAAAAATACTATTCTTTGATAGACTCTCATCACTTGCTTTTGGTGATGGCGTATCTAGAGGTAGAACTTAACCTTTCCGTAAGGATTTTACTGGCAATATTTTGCAATGTATTATGGTGGTCATGCACATCAAAGCAGACAAATATTTGCTTGCAACATTTTTGTGTGTGTATTTTGGGTTGGCTTTTTTAATTAAGTGATATTGCAGTATGCAGTGTGTAGTATTTCGACCCTTATTAGAAAGGCTACTAAGACCAGGCTTTAGGAAAGGGCAAAGTCTGAACTGCCACCTAATTCTGTCAGTATTGTCGTTCTTTTCCCATACTTGAAAACTGAGCCTGGCCAAAGCTTTCTGCTCAGCATTTCAGTGTTGGGTTACACAACATTTCTATTCACTATATCACATCTCTCTCTATCAGATCTATTCATCGTCTCTTCTGTGAAATATTCTCTGTAGTGAAATAGTCTCTGTAGATGAAAAGTGAAAGTGAAATATTCTCTGTAGATCATCTTTAACATGTTCTTAACCTATCTGTATCTGTTTAGATAAAAGCTTTCTTGAGTCTGTTTGCTTGTGTTGTCAGTTATTCTGAAAATGAGTATGCACCTCTGTGATAGGATCCAGCACAGGAACTAGTAACTTTGTTCCAGAAAGCTTTCAGCATAAGCTGGTTCCGATTACTGGTTCATCAAAATGTGCAGGATTTTGCCAATTGCGGGATATAATCTTGAAACTTACTTTCAGTGAAAACTTCTGCCTACCAGAATTTCCCCTGTTCTTTTCTGACAGTCAGTTGACCTATGGTGCTTTACTTAGCTGCTCTTAGAAGGAAAGGAATGACTCTCAGTAGACTGAGAAACTGAGCTGATAAGTCTCTTGAGCACCACCTCTAAGCTGTCTTTCGCAGTTTACTGAATTGTCCTGTGTGGCTGTGTTGAGGAGTGCAGTAGGCTGGAGCAAAGGCCAGGGGCCCTGTATACAAGTAGATTTCAAGGTACTTTGTTGTAACTTAAGGGCAAGTTACTTTTTTCCATCATCTTTTTTATTGCCAAGTTCAGAGGGATTGATTTGACAGCGCCACAAATACTGCGTTTTAAGGACAGTGATCAAATGCTGTCTCTGCTTCATAGTGGTCCTGGGGAAGAGGTTCCTTTAGGGCATGGTGGGATAAACAATAATGAAGATGTTTAAAATATCCTTGGTTATTTTTGGATTCCTGGCTTGTGATATGTGGTGTGCTCTGGATGAACTTAGTTTCTTAAAGGCATGCAAAATTCAAGGAAAACGTCCTGAAGGTGCTGTTCGACTGAGTAGGAGAGATATGTCTCATCCTTAACTTGATACCTGAATGCAGAAAATAGTGTTTGTACTGGCTGCGTTGGATGCTTTGTTTCAGTCCTTCAGTCCAGTCCCTGTCTGGTTTTATTGCTCTGGATACGATTATGACTGGAGGTGCAGAGACCACGTACTAGTTAGACGCTGTTTTTTAACTTACAGATATTTTTCCAAATGAGAAAAAAATCAGTCTATATTGCACTTGAAAGTGAATTCCTGTAGGAACAAAATGATTCTTAAGAAAAGATTATAGAAAACTTTAGTTTTTGCATCTTAAGGAAACTCTTTACAATAACAATGATCATTTCCAGCAAAAACAAAGCCCAGGGTGTATGATTGAGCACTACTGTAATTTATTTTAACAAAGCATTGAATTCTGTATTTTGGGGGGATTTGTGAGTCATACTGGATCCTAATGGTTTCATCCAGATATTTTATTTGTATGAGATTCACCAAGGCCATTATGGTTTCTTAAAGGTATGAGGAAATGCTGAGAACTTGGAATCCTGTATTAAAACCTTAGGAACAGGTGCACTGCTGCTTTGTGAGTTGCCTTCACATGTGTCCTAAGATGACTCATTTATTCCTATAGGAAGACTTCTACCCCTCATTCCTGAAAGTGAGCAGGGGAAGCAGCTGCCTGCACCATTGCCTTATTCAAGAATGTATTGGAGTGGTAGAAAAAGCTTCAAAAACCTTTGCAATGTTCCAATTATTTTAAAAGCCAAAAAGGCATTCAAAACACTTGTGTTAAAGCGGTGCAGCACCATTCAGAGCCATAAGGCACCAGTGAATTCTTTAGGGAACATGGCGTGTTTTGGAGGGGGAGGGAGGAGGTACAGGGCTGTCTGATCTTGGGTGATAAGAGGGTTAGTTATGTGCAGGGCTGGAAGCAAGGGTTAGAATTACATGTAAAGTGCATAGATGCACTGTGGGTGTTTCTAGATGGGCTCCTGGTCTTTGTTTTTCTCTTGAAGTTAAAGCCTGCCTGGACTGGGGAGTTCATCAATATTCACAGTGGTATTTAGAGAAGTTTTGGATGTAGAGTTCTGTCATGTTGAGTAAAATGTTCTGGGTCATTATCTCTTTTCTGCAAGTACCTCCTTCCAAAAAGAAACAGATCCCCCCCCCCCCCCCCAACAAAAAAAAAAAAAAAAGGAAACGAAAAATTGTAGGGAGAGGAACATTTTGTTTGTGCTCACTGCACTCATCTTTTTCTGGAGCACAAACTGTTTGCGCTGTTTAAGATGTTTAAGTTTAAAGATTCTTAGTGTGCAGATCAGTGACTTGAAGGGCGAACAGTGTTCTTGTCTAGTAATGGTAATACTGGGCAATTTACAAGTGCTAGGTCCTTGATGCATTCTGGCTCTACTAGTTGCTTTATTTAGCTGTAGAATGGCAGTACATACTTAGGTACTGTATGTGTAGTGTGAATTGCCTGATAGGTGCAATCACATATTGTTACAGGACAAAAAAAAGTGAAAGATGAAGAAATCTTTAATGCAGTTTGTCAGTGACTATCTAAAATATGAGTAACAGTCACGCACCTTATCTTTTCCATGGATGTGTTGTAGGCTAGTAAGACTTGAAAAATTTTGGGTATCGGTGGAGGCCTAGTGGCAACTAAGTGACTACTGTGATGGTGATATTTTTATTTATCTATTTATTTATTTTTACCTTCTGCATCCTTAGGTGATGTTACAGCTCAGGTATCCCTTCAGCCTGCGCTGAAGTTCAATGGTGGGGGTCATATCAATCACACCATCTTCTGGACAAATCTTTCACCTAATGGAGGAGGAGAGCCTAAAGGTTAGTGCTTGTTATGATGGTTTATTGAGTAAATTTTAATTGACCAGCAGAACTGGTAATCTTTTCTCTCTTTGGAAGAGTCTAAATCTTTATTTTTTCAGAGTTAATTTGCCTTTCAATATGACAATTACCATAGTTCTGAGGACTTCAGGGTCTTTTGGAAACGAGGTAAAAATACAGAAAGCTAGTTCTGTGCTAACTGTATTTAATTCTAAAGTTAATTACATGTACATTGCAAAATACTTGACTATTGCTGTATATTGTCCTTTCTATCTTCATGAGAGAAAATAGTTATCCAGAGCTGTGGTAGTTAAGTTTATGTACATGTACTGAGTTCACAGAAAGGGAAGAAACGTGCTACAGACCACCCAGCCTAGTGACTGGATTTATGCTCCATTTTCAAATAGGGGTAGTTTAGCAGTTAAAACCTAAAGGAAGAAATCCCTTGGGGAGAATGGAGGAATTATAATCTACAGGTGACCTGCAATTAAAGGTAGTGGCCCTATAATAAAGACCTCACAAAAGCTGTTGTGATAAACTTGAGGGTTTTCGAATGAAGTTTATATGCCCATCTGTAAACTGGTGGGCTTCAGGTGCATAAAATTTTGAAGCTGAAATTTCCACTAGTAGTTCAGCAGTTCTGTCCATTTCTGATAAAGCTTTTTTTTTAGTTGGCATTCTCAGGGAAGATACTTTAAAGCCTTGCCTTTGTCTCTTTCTGTCTGCTTGCTCACTTAAGCAGGCTGGGACAGAATTGTTAATTAACAATGCATCTGTTTTGTCTAGATAGTTCCTTCCCTTGGAGCCCAAATGCTTCTGCCTCTCTTTCCTTCTATTTCCAGGTGGTATCTGAAATTGAAAGATGTTACGTACCTGATGTTCTGTGATGTTTGTGTGCTTTTTTTAAAGGAGAATTGATGGAAGCCATCAAGCGTGACTTTGGTTCCTTCGCAAACTTCAAGGAGAAGCTAACAGCTGTATCAGTTGGTGTTCAAGGATCAGGCTGGGGGTGGCTTGGCTACAACAAAGAGCAAGGGCGCCTACAGATTGCAGCTTGTGCAAATCAAGACCCTTTGCAAGGAACAACAGGTCAGGTTTCTTTCCTTCCCTTCCACTTTTTGTAGATTTCAGAGGCAAGTGTACAAGATGTGAGAGGGATTTTTTAGACAATAAGAAGAAATACCTGGATAAATAGGTCTGGAAAATTGAGTATCACTTCTAGCAGAAGCAAAAAACAGTTGCGGTTTTTAAAACGGCATTTGTAAAGCAGTCTGGAGAGCAGGACTTAGAAATTCCGTGGAGAGCAATTGTGTTTACAGTCTGTCTAATCAAAAGGGAAATAGATGGGGCATATTGTGAAAGTGCTCTATCTTAGACAGTAGTTTCAGCTTAGGCTTCTTTGGCCTGTTTCTGCGTAACTGGAGTAGCTTGCCTGCTAGAGGATTGGGAAAATTAAGTCTCTTACATTTAGATTTTCTGTGATGGGAGCTATTTACAGAACTGTGGGTTTAGGCCAGGCAACAGGAGAGGGGAAGACGTGTGTATTAACTCCTGTCTTGAAACAGGCTAGGTTTAAAATGGAAGGCTTATAACGTGCTTCCTTACTATTGGTAGATAGCGATGAATGTCAATTAAATAAGCCTTGGATGGGGATAACTCTTAAGGCCAGGCAAGCAGCATATTACTGGCTGTGATCTTTTTGTAATGGTGTTTTTACTTGCTTAGAGACGTGGCTGTGATAATGACAGCTTGGACACCCTCCACAGAGGGAAGAGCTAGTACCAGATGAGAATCCTGCCTGTGGTGGCTGTTTGTCCAAATTCTGTTGCAGACATCTTTAAAACATGTTCTGTGAAATTCATAGAGAATGGCAAGGAACATTTACAATGGTCTGTGCATTGCTTATCACTGGGGGGAAAAAAAAAAAAAGAATAGTTTTAGTGTTGAGACATACAGCATAATGTGGGTAAATTTCACCCCTCCCCACAGTGAAAACTCCCCACTAAAAATTCAACTAGAAAGATGTTTTAGTACAAAAGCAAGGAAAGTAATGAAAGAATTAATAACTTGCGATTAAAATACTGGAAACAAATACTGGTAGGGCAAGAGATTCCGTTGTGGTGGTATATTTCAGAAAAATACTTGTATTACTCTGTGTGCAAAAGATGTAAACTTCTCAAAAATGACTTTAGCTGGTTTTAGTTCTATCTTCAGGGAAATTCTAGGGTATTCATAGGTGTTTATCCTAACCAGTTCAGTCAGTTTATACAATATGTGTGTGTGTGGAGAGCAAATAGTTCTGTAAAATGTTGCAGTGAGCACCTATGGTGCTGAAGAACTCTGTCTTTTTACAGTTGAAGAAATTGGGTAATTGCAAATAAGACTTTACATGTGAAGCATTTTTTCATAGGCTTAAAAATTTTATCCTTCTTTTTTACAGGTCTCATTCCTTTGCTAGGAATCGATGTATGGGAACATGCTTATTATCTTCAGTATAAAAATGTTCGACCTGATTATTTGAAAGCCATCTGGAATGTGATCAACTGGGAGAATGTATCTTCAAGATATGCATCTTGCAAGAAGTAGAGTGGAATTCTTGCACAGACTACTAAAATGGCACCACTTCTACTTTGGTATCACTCTTGTAGTAGTGTCTGTGGCTTACAAATGAATTGCTCTACTGCAGAAAACACTTAGCTCATCCAACAAAAGCATTACATAATCAAGCAGTGTCTGCTTGTCTAATGCTGTGGAAGGTATTTACGTAGATTTTTGAAGCTTTAAACTGTTGTGCAACAAAGGGAGACACTTTAATCTTTTCCATTGCATATAGAAATATAGCTCACCATGCTGAAGCTTAATGAAGTAACGGATTTCATTGTTGCACTTAAATACCTAAGTGGAAACACATACTTTATGTTACTATGAACAAATAAAACTCAAAAGAAGAATCTTCTGTAACTGTCTATAACAGACTCATTTTTGGTGGCAGCTCGTCCTGTTACACCCTTTGAAAGGGGCTGGGGAAGAGAAGTGCCTTTTGTAATTTGTTGTGTTGCAGGCTGTGGAACTTTCTTAGAGATCAAGAAGATAGGTGAAACAGAAAATAGGCATTGCTGTACCCGCCTGACTTGACAGACTTCAGTCATCCCTGCCTTTCCTGGATGTCTTGTATTAGATCTTCATGTATTGTAGTGATGTGTTACCTTTTGAAGTGTTACCTTGGGCAAGGGATTATAGTACTGGGTCAGACTAAGTCATTCATATAGGACTTGAATGGCAGCATGTGATATCATTTTATACTAGTTGTTCAAGTATATCCTAAAACATCCTTTAGCTTTAGGGACTGATCATGTGCATCTGTCAAGTACAAACTGTCTCTCCAAAGCTGTGTTCCTGAAGCAGTAGTAACAGGTTAAACTTAATGCTTGAGGCAGGAATAAAGTACTGTCTGGTATACAGGAGCATGCCCAAGAGGCCTTGAGAAGTACAAAGAAAGGTTAATTGGTTTTGGTTGCTCTGCTGATTCTGTTGCAAGTATTTCAGATGGGATGCTACTGGATATACGTAGTACCTGGTGCATAAACTTTCTTTGAGGATTCCCAGAATGGTCCTTTAAGTTCAGGATGGATTCTTGGAGAAACGAGGAGTAGGCTTTCAATCCCATACTGCTACGATGCTAATCTGAGGTATAAAGTCAGATTAAGGGGAGAAGTGTTTATAAAAAAGAAATGCCTTTTATTAGGTAATGCAGGGAGAGAAATTACCAGTACCATAGGAACAGTCTTTAACAAAAACTCTGACTAGTCAAATATCTCCATTGCAAATGAAAGTGTGTTGCACAAGATGGCTTATTTTACATTTAAAATGTTGTGGTTTTTTTTCTTCCCTGCGATGGGATCTTTCTTCTCTAGACCGAATTCTCATCTCACATATGCAGCTTGAGCTTCTGCTTAAGTCTGGATTGCCTCATATCTTGTTTAAAACATATACTCATCATAGCCCTCACATCCTCGGTTTACTTTTGATAGTGTGTGAGCAGTGATGAAGAAAAGTACCTCTACAGGTAATCAGTGTGGTGGCTTTGACTTCAGTTTAAAAAAAAAAAAAAAAAAGACTATTGAAGGGTCCATGCTCTTACTGTCCCAAATCTGAAGGTCTGGAGAGCTGGTGTGGAAGTCTTCATCACAAAGTATGCTCAGCTTTTCTTCTTAGGAAGCCTTGGTCTCCTTGAGTAAAGACTAGCATCACATACATTTTTCCTCTGGTAGAACCTTCTGGGAGAAAGAATGGTGCTTCCTAGGGGACACTTCTTATTAAGCAAAGCTAATTCTTTGCTGTAATTGTTTACTGGGGTGAGGAGTTTATTTTGAGATCCATCTTCCTAACTTAATGTTTGCAGCTTCTGTCTTTGTTTGCTTAAAATCATACAAAATGCATCATGTAGCCCATAATATTCCTGATGCAGGACCACTGAGACAAATCCTTTTTAAGGACTTAATATTAGTTAGCTACAGAATTGACTAATATTGTTGACAATTATTAGGGGGAGAAAGGAACAGTATTTACCGTAGCTTGTAAATCCTGCATACTTCCAGGTGTTAATCTGTAGCTAGCTATAAAACAGAGCTTAATTTAAGCAAGTTTGTTGCTGAATGCATTGGTATATAAGGCTTATGCTCATGTTCTTCTATTTGTTGCTTTTTTTTTTTTTCTTCTGCTGTTGGGTTGGCATCTGGATTAGTAAAGGCTAATACTCAGGCTTCAGCTTACTGAGGCCCTGCAGATAAGGTGGATAGAGTGGGGTGGAAAGGGAGAAGCAGTGGCATTTTTGTAGAGGAGGAACAGTGACTTCAGATGAGAAGAGACTCCTTTGCTTCTCGCTTTCCAGAAGTATCTTCAAAGTACTGAGGAGGCATGTTGTGTTTACCATGGAGACTGCCTGAAGATGAAGGAAACAGCAGATTTTTTTTTTCTTTCCTCATTTGAGACTACACGATGTGGTGAAATACTGTGTAGCAAAGAGATCCAAGAATCCTCCTTAAAGATGAGTGAATGCTGAGGCAAGGCTTTGTTGACGAGTGCCATAGTGCATGTATTGGGCATCATCTTGGTACTGCGTGCTCTTAAAGAACAGAGGGATGAATGTGTCCGTACACTGGTGCTCTGGAAGGGAATGTTTAAGCTGTGGAGGAAGCCTACATTAACTTCAGGCCATGAGGAGGCAAACCATGGAGATCTCCTCAAGCAGGCCCAGCTCTTGCTCAAGCTCTGAAGCCCAACACATGCTGGTAAGGCTTGATTTCTGCTGTGCACCAAGTTAAGAAGAAATTTCTCTAGTTTACAGTCAGCTGGTGAGCTTGTCCCAATGCCTTTGTCTGCATGTAGAAAGTCCAAAGCTGTATACAAACAGGAGTGTTTGTGGAATAGGAAGATGAAAATTTACTAAATGTTGAAGGAGAATACTAAGAACACTGAAGCCATGAAAATGATTCAGTGCCTGTTCCACTGGACAGTTATAAAGTACTGGTGTTTGTGTGTGTGTGTCTTTTGAAGGAAGGACTTGGTTAAGCTATCTTAACTCCAAACTTCCGTGAAATCTGGAAAAGTCTCAGTGTTTCTTATGACACTACACCTGGAGTACATGCTTGTCCAGGCAGTAAAAGTGCATAAACCTCTTACTAATCTGCATTAGATGTGGTGAACCTGCTGTTGGTATTCAGAATAAGCAGTTTGCATTACAGAAATTGCTTTGGAGGTGGGCAGGTATGTCTCTCCCGACATGAGCTGAGAAACAGGAAGGTAAACAATTACAGCCAATCTCAATTGCCATGTCTGAAAGTCTAAGACGCATTACTCAACATACAACCTACTAATGCAGTTTGTTCTGCCTAGAGCTTCCTGGCCCTAACAGTGAAAGTAGTAGCTGTGTGCCTAAAGTTGCTCTAGCGTGAGCTGTGCAGGATCTCTCACATCAACGAGCATGAAATTACTTGCAGGCTTGATCTGCAGTACAGGAACAATTTGATTCAGTTAGCACTGAAATTAGGAGTCTTTACCTGGGCCAAACAGAGGAATTACAGAACTGCATCCTGGCAGTCCCCCAACCCTAGCTTTTGTCAGTCCTTGCTTAACTGTGTTGCTTATGAAGATGCCATGTATGTATACACGGTTAAATTGTGTTTAGGTCAGGTCACAGTACCTTAAAACAAGAACTTGGAAACATTGTAAAGCAGGAAAAAAATGCAGTACCTAACCCAAACCTTGGAAATGCTCATGTATTGTGAGTCAGAAAAACAAAGTGCACCAGGGTGGTCTGAATAAGAAGTGCTTATGGTTGGCAAAGCCACTGCTCTTAGAGGCTTTGATTTGCAGGCTATGAACAGATTTCAGTGACTGAACTTCTTTTCAGAAATAGATGCAATTGGATCTCAAAGGACAGCATGCTGCTGTGAAATGCAAGTGAACATCTGTAATTTTTTCTGACCTGTAAAAAGACACCTAAGGGCTAATGTGGGTTGCAAAGCACGTGCCTCTCACTGTGAACTAGAAAAGGCTGAAGTAATTTGAGGCCAGCCAAGCCAGGCTCTCACAGTCTCTTCTCTGTCACTCCCCGGCGCGGGCAGTGGCACTGATGCCATTGGCCAGTCCCGGAGATCCCGACGGGTGGCACCTTCACCCAGCTGTTGGGATGGGAGGGACCTACAGATGTCTTTGCTGAGCAGAAAGATGTGAAAATAGGTATATGATTTTTTTTTCCCCAGCTCCTACTTTCCACCTCACATTTATTTCACCTTCATCTAGAACAAGTATTTTTTTTCAAAAAATAAGAAAAGTAAATGCCAAACCATCTCCAGAAAATGCCATCAGTGACTCAGCCTGTGAGCTAGTAGACTCTCATAATAGCCATATTAAAAGCTATTTACAGAAGACTTAGTTGTCGTTTTGTTTTGCATTCAAGAATTTAGTATAGTAAAATAGGTTTAAAATGCGGCTATGCCTTTCTGCTAACATTTTACATTCCTTTTGCAGTGACCTTTCAGAAGTTAATCGTTATGCTAGTACAAAGCAAAAGACTTCTGTTTGTACTCATGTCTAATGCTGAGCAGATAAAATACTGGTAAGTTTATAGGCTTAACCTGCCTTTTTCTTGAAGTGCTTTCTGCTTACTGATGAGAAATAATGCCCTTAGATTTCATCATAGGTGTTATTACCCCTCTGATTTGAAAAGCAAAGGTTCTTTGGGCATCCATGGTAGGTGTGCAGGTTTGACTGCAGAGCTGGAGCCACTCGTGCCCTGGAGAACCAGAGCTGTGCGTTTCCCACTAGATGGGGGTGTGTATCTGCTTTACTCTATTGTTGGTAGGATTTCCAAGTTAGATTCCCAAGAGGCAGATGAAGAAGCAGTTTGTGTGCTCACGCTGCACAAGAAGGGAACTGTTCGGGCTGTTACTTCCACTTTCTAAATAATCAGGGTAACCCCTGTCACTGAAGCTACCTGTCACTAAGTAGTATGTGGGAGGATACAATGCTGCTGTAGAGAAGACAATTTATTTTAATAAATATAGGCAAATACGGGTCTTGCTGTAACTAGAGACAGGCATGCAGAGGCTAGAGGAAGGTACTCCTAGCTAAAACGAAAATATTTCTAGGGCTCCCACCTGGCTGCCTCATCAGGCTCTAGCTATGTCTATGTAGGGACATGCATTGTCCATGACATCCTGAATAGTCTTTCAAACCCAGACATTTAACAGCAGGGGACGAAGCCTGTTACATTGCTATAATTAAGACAAGGCTGCAAAGAGTATTCAGCAGGCTACCTGAGGCACCGAGGTGTACAGATACAATTGTGCTGCTTCATAGGGCAGTTGCTGATCTGCAGAAACTCCAGCTTTTCAGTGGATCTTCTCACCTGAAGAGATGGATGAACAAATTAGCACAGGGGCAAGTCAGCAAACCTGCTGCCCTGGGTTCCTTCTGAGACTTGCCAGTGCTGCTGGTGTTCCCACGTAGCCTTGCAATACCACTGAAGCAGTGCTCGGACAGACCTGTCCTGCTGCAGTGTTTTTGAGCATCCCTCTGGATCGATGGCAAGTCCCTGGCATGCAGAGAGCTCCCTGCAGCACAGCACTTGGGAAGTCTTGGCATGGGGACTGTATGAAATGACTGGCAGGCCCTTAGCTGTGGGCTCCTCTTGCACATAAGCTTGCAGAAGAAATGGCAGTTTTCTCAAGTTTGATCTGAAGGCATTAATTTCTCCAAAACTGGGGAAAACAGCAAAAGTTGCTGGTTATTGCACTAGGTATTTGCAGGTTGGAGGCTTCCAGAAACTGACTTCCTCTGGGGGAGTTAGGGAAAATGGAAACCTTGGAAAGCCCAGGTTTGTCTTCAAATGGACTACAATTCCTTTATCTTTTCTTTTTCCCACCTTCTTTTTCTGGGGAGGAGCCAAGCCTCTACCTCCCTGGCTTCTCCCTACCTCAGCTGAGCCCTCATTGAGGGCTGCCCCCTTTAGAGAGCTCTGCAGTGCTTTTGTGCCCTGCAGCTGTGCTCGTTGCCACCTGCTGCTCCATAGTGCCTGCATCTTGTCCCTTCGCCTACTAGAAATAGAGCTGTAGCTCCAGAAAGTCTTATCTGGAAGCAGGTAGCATGGTAATTGAATTCACGGGATTCATAGGATCACAGAATCACAGAATGGTTTGGGTTGGAAGGGGCCTCAAAGCCCATCCAGTTCCAACCCCCCTGCCATGGGCAGGGTCACCTCCCGCTAGATCAGGTTGCTTAAAGCTCCATCTAATCTGGCCAGCTATTTTTATCAGTAAGTTTTGCAACTGTGGCAGTATCAGAAGACAGTATTGCACAGGAATTCCAGGTTTTTTTTGTTTGTTTTTTTAGAGAAAGTTAGGAGTTTTCACACTGTTACATGTTGGAGGTCTGGAAACCGTAACGTATGGAGAAAGAACATCTGTTAAATTAAGTGTCATGGTTTGAAGATAATCCTGTGATTCTGAGAAAGGCTAATTCATCCTATATCAGTATTCGGCCTTAGCAGGAATAGGTAATATTGCAACCTCTGTTATGCCTCTAGAAATTCTGACCTGAGGTAGCTAAAAGTAAGGGCTTCCAGTTTGCAGGAATTTTGAAATTTGGCTGTGGTCAATCCTGGCCAGAATGAAAAACTTGTCAGTATTTCCAGGAAGCCAGAAGCTCCCCAGGCCCCACAGCTGCTGGGGAAGTCTGCCGTCCCTGTCTGTCGCAGCAGCTGTCTTGGGCTTCGAGCCTCAGGCTTCTCCAAGGGTCATTCAAACAGAGCTGCTCGAACAAAGCATTTGGGGTTCACCAAGGTAGCAGTTAAGAAAGTTCTCCCTCTCCCACTGTGTCCATGTATATCTGTATTTTGACTAAATGTTTCACTGGGGTATTTCAGCCACGCTCGTCCCTCATGCAGAATTCTGTTGAGTAAGAGGTGTAGGGAGGAGGGGAAATGCAAATTTTCAAAGGATGTATCACTGGACTGTTTTTGACTTCTCCCTCCCATAAAAGATGCACACAGACCTGGCCAGCCTGCCCCTCTGGCTGAGGAGAGCTTGACACTTGGGTCCTTTGAGTGTTTTAGTTCATTTCCCAAGCTGCTGAGAGAAATTTGAGGTGTCAGAAACAGTGTACCCTTTTCTTCCATCTGGGTTCCCCCACCTCTACTTAAGATTTCAGACTATTTCAGAAGACCTTGAGTTTGATTGCAATAAGCCATATAGATGTTTTCAAGGAAGAAATGCTCATGAGTTTCTGCCTATTTACTTTTCTTACAAAAGAATAAGGATCACAACATTAAAACTCTTACCTGGATTTTCTGGGGGGATGGAGGAGTATTATTTCTGAGAGCTAAGTGTGGGCTTGGTGACTGCCTAACTAAATGAGATAGGAATGATAAACTGGAATTAGCCTGTCTGAGGGTAAAAAGCTCCAGTGGGAGTTTTTCCCTTGTCTTCATGGGATCCAGGTCAGTTAAAAGCAATTAAAAGCCAGAACTGCTGCTTTTCTGTATTAGCTAGCTGGGAATTGGAGTTGTTCCTGGATTTTGTTTTATCTCAAACATAAGTTGTAGCAGTTAAGTGGTTGTTGTCCATCTGCTGATAGCCGTTGCTGTTCCAATTGCATTCTCTCCAGCTGTTGTGGGACTGTGCAATGCACAGTGTGTGTGACAGGCAAAGCCATGCTTTTCATGGGGCAAAGTACAGGTTATGAATTGGAATTAAATGTTTTTGTTCCAAATGTGGTTGTCTGGCATAGACACTGTGGGACAGATAGAGGTGCGCGCTGGTGATGAGGCTTCAGTCCTGAATCTGGTCCTTGAAAGTAACATCTGCATCTACTGATTCTGGGGCTGACTTGCCCAGGTTTTTCTCCAGTGATCTCTGATGTCAGCCTTATTAGAAAGGAGTGTGCTTCTGTGGCCTTGGTGAAGTATCCCAGGAGCTAGCTCATGTTGGGATGTAGGACTGTCCCATCAAAGCCCTCTTTGCTTTGCCTGAGCCCTTTGCATCAGCAGCTGGAGCGTCACAACAGTGCAATGATCTTCCTGCTGTATTTGTTATTCCAAATCATGCAGAGCTCGCTGTAGGTTTTGCATGGGCAACAAAGAGCAAAGCCCTCCTTAGCCAGCTGGGAATCTGACCCCAAGTGCTGCACCCAGGAGCATGTTTGGAGCCAGCTGCAGGGAGATGCTGTGGGCTGGATCCCTGGGCAGGTCCCAGTGTGGAGATGATACAGAGAAGTCCTCGTCTGGCTGCTGCTCACTTGGAACTTCTTGCAGACTCTGAGCTGGACCTGACATCCAAAAATCCTAGCTGTGCTGTCCAATTATGGATCCTTAGGGATTACAGATTTGAAGGGGCTAACATGTGTTTGTGCATAAATATGCAAATGTGATCATGAGCTTATCTGTGTGTGTGTTGTTCTGTTAACCTCTTCTGGATGTTTGGAGAAAAAATGGCAGAAACATCAGCTGATTACGCTCACTCTTGCAATCCAACATCTGGCTGCCAGACTCAAGAGGCTGTGTAATCCCTGCTCATGTGGTTTCCATGCTTTGATTCCCCACTACGACTGAGCGCTGGAGAGGATTTTACCCCTTGTGGCAGAGCGCAAGCTGACAATGCGTTGGAAGGACAGAAGGTGTCCACCATTGGACCTTGTTTACATGTAAATGTTGCCAGATTAATCCAAGCGGCAGTGGATGTGTAAGGTTCTCGTATTGCTTCATTACTAAAGCCTTGGCCTTAGAAAGCTATTGCCTGGGCTGGAACTGCTCTTGCAATTGCCCAGATGTATCGTAGAGGTGAACTGCTGGTCCCACACTATTCTTGTCACAAAAAATGAAAGCCAGTGGGTATATTACAGGGCAGGACAAACAAGATCTTCACCCTTGACTTCAGGCATTTTCAGCTGGGACTCTGGTTATAAATGGTTTTCCTGTTAGCCACTGAACTGATTTCAGGGAAAAAAAAAAAAAAAGTGTTTTGTTTTCCTCCTCCCTCAGTGAAATGAGACTTTGTGCCTTTTCCCCTTGAGTTATTTCTGGATGAATGAAAAAGGATGGGATGACAGCACCATTCATTCAAGAAGGGAGGAGGTGGGTGCTGCAGCTTTGCCTCTGCTCTCTGGGCAGGCAGTTAGGATGCTCCTCAAAAATATAGAAGAGCAGCACTGGATTTTATTTCAGCATAAGTGGACCTGAATGTCTGTCTCCCACCAGAGTGCCCTGCCTGGCCATCACAAGAGCTTTTTGGAGGTGATGAATTCTGAGTTCCTGCAGTCAAAATTACTGAAATGTCCATTAGCAGAGGCAGTCAGACAGATATGACCCCCTCCAGTCCATGCCCGAGCTACTCACCTAAAAGGGAGGCTCTGGATTTCCAAAAAATACTGCAGGCAGTATCCTGACTGCTCGAGGGGAGCCACCTGCCCATGCATGCCATTGTCTCATTCCACTAATCTAGCTCCATGTCTTTCCGGCTCCAACTGCTTGGTGACTTTGGATGAATTGGCAATGCATTTTGAATCAGTCAACACCCTGTATTCAGTAAATAAGTTATTTGCTTCCCCAAGCCTTGCCCAGAGCATTTTCCAGTTCCATGAACTATTTTCTCTTGGCTTGAAAGGGGAACAGGAATGAAGTACATTTGTTGACTGAGTCAGAGAATGTTTAACGGCAGCTAAACAAGAACTCTGATTTAGTGATTTTCATCATGATCAAATTTAGACTTCATCATCTACAGATATTTAGGATGCAGAGTGGATTTTTTTCTTCTTCACCCCCCAAATAATTTACAATGAATTAGTTCGTCTCATGTCAGAATGACTATCTTTGGCAGTTGGCAGTGACATTGGGTTTATGTTAACTTGAGCATGAAGTCAAATATAGCGCTGAGTTGGAATCAGCATCATGAAAAATAAGGGAAAAAGAAGAAATTCCCTGTAACACTGCAGATCAGAAGGAGAGAACTATTGGAAGGTCACAGCATCTGTGTTAATTTTTTCAGGGAAAAACAGAGACTATAGGCTGAAAATTGGGATTTTTTTTTTTTTTTAAAAGCAACACAACCTCATCTTCTCTTGGAGAAGTGATTGGCTTTTGTCCTTCACCTTGACCAGGAAAAGAAATGCAGTGGAATAGGCAGAGAGAGAGAGGAGAGATCCTCTGTTTTGTCTTTTGTACTAATTAGTATGTTATTCTTGACAATGGAGAGAAACTTGTAGAAATTTACTGAAGAAAAAAAACAACCAACAACCCAAGAAATCAGAGGAAAAGGATATTACTGGAAAACAACAAAAGAAAATAATGGTGTTTGTAGAAAGCCAATTATTTGGTCATCTATTACCAATATTTTTTTGGTGGAAGGTTCGAACCTGCTCACAGAAGTTAGTATTACCATCATCCACCTCAAACAACCCATCTGCCTCCATTGACCTTATCTGTCAGGTTTTCAGCTTGCAGTCAAGAATTATCCAGAACACCTCAGCCTTTCTAACATTAATCTCTAAGAAAGATACAGCAAATAAAATGTTGCACCAATGTGCCCAAACCCAACAATATCATATTGCTACAATAACCTAACCTTCACTCCCAACATGAACTAACATTAAAATAAGCAGCATTAATGTACATACACACCCTCTGCTCTCTTAGAGATCATTCCTCCTCCTCACCAAAGAAAATGCTCCCAGAAGAGCTGGTAGCCTAGATCATGGGTCTCCCTGCTCCACTGCCCAGGTGGTCATGTCCACAAAGGCACACAAAACCAGAAAGCAGTGTTGGCACATCATATTGATGATAAAATCTTCCAGTGATCCATCCTCAGCAGAATCACAGAATAATTTAGATGGGAAGGGACCAGAGGTCCAAGCCCTGTTCAAAGCAGGTTCAACTAGATCAGGCTGCCCAAGGATGGAGATTCTCCCTCCTCCCTGGGTAGCTGTGCCATTGTTTGGCTAGGCTCATCTTGGAAATTTTACTCCTTATATTTAATAGAAATTTCCCTTGTTGCAGCTTGTGTCTGTTGCATCTTGTTGTAGCATGGTGCATCTCTGAGAAGGGCCTGTCTGCCTTCCAATGGGAAGGGTGCAGGATGACTGCAACTGTTTTGATGAAGCTTTGCAGATACATCAGAGCAGAACACAGCACTGCTGTTCCACGGCAGCTTTCAGGGTTGAAATATTGAGTTTTGTCTTGTGCTGGAATTAAAGTAGAAATTTTAGCATGTTTTCTCTAAATAAAAATTGTGTCCAGATCACTATTTACATATCTCAGCCTCTTTGAAGGTGTACAGAATTTTGGTATCTGGTTGGTTTTGATGTCTGACATACAGACAGTCCAGATTCAAACAGCCACCTTTCCTGTTTCTTTCACATCTCACATCACCATGAATCAGGTGGAGCAAAGCAGCTGGATGAATCCAGCAGGCAGATGGCTATTAAGAAATTATCTACATAGGGAAGAACACTTCCAGCAGAAGATAGTATTTGTTTCCATAAGAACAAAATCATTCTTTTTATGTCACTTTCTTTGCCACGTGGTAAAAGAGAGAAGGGAATAGACAATGGTAATCCCTGGCTACTTCTTGCACTCTCTAGAATTGTGCAGATGATGCCATGCATGTTCAAAAATCAGTTTTTGAATAAAAAAAATTTTCATCTCTTTCCCCAGGAACTCCTCATTGTTCCTGGTGTGCTATCAAAGAAGCAAGTGCTGTCAAGCTTAGGGTTGCCCAGAGAGGTTGTGGAGTCTCCCTCCTTGGCGATCTTCAAAACCCACCTGGACATGGTCCTGTGCAGCCTGCTCCAGGTGGCCCTGCTTGGGCAGGAGGGTTGGACCAGATGGCCTCCAGAGGTCCCTGCTGACCTCAGCTGCTCTGTGATTTCACAGTACTGTGCTTCATCCATCATTCAAGGTGGCCAAAAATAGAGACAAAATTGACTGTAAAAGTGTTCTTGCTAGTAGGATGAAGTCTGTCACCTCAAGTATCCCAACACAGTACAGAATGGAAGTGGTGCCTGATACAGCTGTCAAGTAATCATGTGGTACACATGGAAAAATGGTGTTATGTAGGAAACAATGAGAAAATTGCCCTAAAATGTATATTCTTCTATTAAAACCATTGTTTCATGTGTTGTCTTATCTTTGCAAAATGTTTTGGTTTACTGAGGGCCATGTGATTTTTTTCTTCAAATTTGGTATGTCACCTTTATTCTCTCAACTTGGTTTTGAATTTCAAGTTTTGTGTGGATTCCATTTATAATGAACAATCCATAAATTTAATTTGGTTTAGAACTATTCCAAGCAACACATTGCTAGTTTTGCTTGCTTGCAATTCAAAATTAAGCTGGCCAAGATTCATTTGAAAATTTCCTGAAGCTACTGGAACTTTTGATAAAACATGAGTTGAGGAAAAAAGTGAATTTGGGATGTCAGTTTGTAGAGATCTAAATTCTGAATGAATGCATTTATCTCAAATTTATCTTAAATTGCTCACATCTGATATTAATAGCCAAGAGTGACATGGAGTAAGAAGCTGACTGCATTTCAGTGATCTATATATGAGGCAAATCTCAACACTTCTCTAAAGGTGCAGAAGTCCATGCGTTCCTGGCAGCTGATCTTGTCCTACATCCCCAGCAGAACGAGGGGTCTACAGGAGAAGCGGTGAAAAGTGTCACACGTCCTGCCTTAGCTGTTCCTGCTTCCTATGGCAGCAAGGATGTGACTGCAGGGAGGAATGCAAAGCCTTCCCAATTGCTGCTCTGTGGACAGCGTGGTGTAGGCTTGCGGCAGACATCTAGGAGAATACCTGCAAACAAAGGGAGGTAGAAATGTCATGAAGAACTGAAGTTTTTGATGCTGTCCATGAGTTAGTCCTTTGGTATTCACAACACTGTGAGTATTGATGATGAATAACAATGTAAGGAATTGTCATAAATAAAGAATGAAAGACCAGAGCACAGAACATTTTGTAAATCTTCGACTCTTTGCAAATCCTTCAGGGAATTTCAATTTTAGTTTCCTTAAGAGACAGAATATTGATATACTTCAGAAGGGACACAAGCAATGGAGACCAGAAAAACTCTGCTGTTCCTGCTGCTTCCTGAAAACACGTTTGATTTGTATGTAGTTGGAGAAAGCATAAATATCTTGAGAAATGTTTTGTATTTTTGCACTGGGAACTGAAAGCGACCTTGGGGGCCCCGTCCACCATGACGTCAGTCTGTGGATGTCTGATGGATAATGCTGGATTAGAACAGCTATGAGCAGATGGGCTGTGTGCTCTTCTTTCATTACAATTTAACAGATTAATGTTAAGAAAGTTAATTTGGCAAAAAAGTCTGCCTAAACAATTACTGCTGGGGCTATGGTGGTGTCTAGAAGGTCATTGCCTGAACCTTTGGCCTGAGATGAAATTTATATTAAAAGAAGACTTTATAAGTAGGGCCCAGAGACCATTTGCTTTGCGTAGGACAGACGATGCTGTCTGCTTGCTTTCCCTAAGGCACAGCCATAAATATCACAGTAGTAATGAGAGCTCACAGAAAAATCTGAGACAGTTCTTGCTCTGAGGGATGTTGCTTCAGAAGAAGTTTGAATAGCAGTATGTGTTCTCTGTTAATGAGATCTGGTGCATCTCTTATTCTTTTGAGATTGCCTAGTTAATATATTGGCTACATCTGAGGTATTTTTGCACATATGGACAAAAGTTCACATCCAATGTCTAGAAAGGGGTATATTCCCAAAAGGTAAATGGGTGATGCTGGCAAAATACTGCTACATTGCATGCGAGTAAATACTCTTGTTCTGAAGATGTGTGTAATTACAGCTGTAGAAAAACTAACCGTGTGTTTGGATGTAATCAATCATGTCATCACCAGGTTTATGCAGGAATTCATATGAAATGGATGATCACAGTGTCTCTTTGTGTTTTAAAACCAGTAAATTTCATATATTTTCCTTTCCTTTCTCAATTCCCACATTATTTGCTTTATACTTTTTGTCTTTCTCCCTGATGAGAAGTTGAGTTCTCCCTCCCTTCCAAAGCTGAGTGCTTTGATCCAGTCCTTGCCTCCCTCTTATTAATTTGCATAATCCTGTAGAGTAGTAGGATGCCTGTGGCTCATCTGAGCCTCTGTGCTGAAGTGGATGGAACAACTAAATTTTCCAAGGCCAGCTAATCCCATATGATACACGAGCTCCTTAAAAAGTAGACATGAGTTCTGTTCTCAAAACAGCAAAAACTAATCCCCATTTAAATCACGCTGATGTAATATAATTATCTTTTTTTCCAGAAGAATAAGGAATTTGGATATGAAACTCTCATGGGAAAGCAAAAGAGCTGTGGTATAATGTGGACAGAGGATTCAGGTTGCCAAGAAGATGGGTTATATGTGGTGAACAGTGAGTTTTTCTGTAAAAAAATTAAGGTGTTTCACAAGCCTGTTTCATGTTCCTGTGCTTTGCTTTATTTAACTGAGCTGCCAAAAAGCATATTCTGTATGGTCTCTCACTGCCTGTATGAACATGAACACCAATCAAGGATGAGGTTTTTCTTGATGCCAACCTGTGAACCTGCTCCAGTTTTCTGACATGCCTTTGATCGTCAGCCTGGTACTTTGGGCTCTCTTTGTCCTGCCTTCCCTGGTACTGTGTGCAGAGAGTGAAAACACACACTAGTGATGCTTAATACTCTCCTGTTTGCCTACCACAGCACCCCCGTAGCTCTGCAGAGAATCTCAGGCTGTTGTTTTCTGGAGAAATGAAGTTAAGAATAGAGAGAGCACAAAAGTAGTTCTTTGTGATCACGGCATAACTTCAGAAAAGGCTGAAGTGAAAAGCCTGAAGTGAAAAGTGGACCCTTTGAAACTATAAACGTAGTGCCTAGGAAAAAGCCCCATGGCAGCAGAGGGACAGCTAACATGTTTTGTTCTCTCTGGTGAGTTAAGTGTGTTGCTGCTCGGAGGGGAAGTGTATCCCGTCAAAACACGGTCCTCCTTTCACTGCAGAGCATGGAGCCTGCTCTGCAAGGAGACAGGATGAAGCTCTTCTCATGTGTTGTACAGATTTTAAGCTAAGCCTTTTCTTTGGGCCCACAGGAACATCACAGGAGCTGCTGTTTCAGCTGATGACCATATAGGAGTCTGTGGAGGAGAAGCATCCTGCTCTTGCACAAGGTGGGCTCCATCCCGAGAGCTGCCTTCTGCCAATCTGGGAGAGTGTTCTTGCAGCAGGTGACTTCTCCTTGGTCCCTGGGAATAAACGTGCCCTCTTACGTGTGGCCGTGCCACCCACTTTGTAGCCTTTCAGGCTACTTTCTCCCCCAGCTTCTGTTGTATTGGTAACCATTAAATCAGGGTAGCAGCTGGCCAGCTGTGCCCTTTAAGAACAATACTTGGTGTTAAATTACCTTTTGGGCCAACATTTTCTCATGGACTACACTGCTTTGCTTTGATAAACAGGAAGAAAAATGCAAAAATCAAAGAAATGAATCAAAGTGGAAAGCTAGCAAGAGTAAACCTAAATCTGTAGCCTATGTGAAATTCCTGACTCTGCAATGACATGGTTTTCAGTAACAAGCCTTGTGTGAGGAGCTCAAATCCCTTTTTTTTTTATAGTAGTAAGAAAGTCAACTGACGAATCCAAAATGAAAAGGAAATAAAATCACACTCCCATATGAATTGCCAAGTGAACGCACAATAGCTGCATTTATTTTATTAGCCTTCTGACCTTTCCCTTCTCTGGTGAGGTTTCTTTTTCCTATTAGCTCTATTAGGATGTCTACTGAGATGGCAACAAAACAAACACTGTTATTGTTGGCTAATTCATCTTCTCTCTGCGCAGGGAGCACAGACGTGGAGGCCACAAGCAGACACTTGCCCTGCACCTCCAGCCCACAGCCCGTGTGGAGCCACCCCGCGCCTGTGACACCAGGTACCAGGAGGAACACCACCGTGCTGAGGACAGGCATCTGGTCTCGCAAAATGCTTCAAGTCATGCTTGACTTGGAGCCCGGGACTTGACTTCTGTGCCTCCAGCGGAGGAGCGTTATTGTGTTCATGTATTTTTGCACAGATACGGTCTTTTTTTTCTGCTTTTTTTGCAGCTGTCACACAACACCGCTTTCTCTGGAGATGATTAACACTAGACCATATGGGGATAGCCTTATACTTCCTGTCCCCATTGTTTCTGGGGAAGGTTGGTTTGCTACAAAGCACTGTGGTTGCTGGAGAGATGGGTGTGATTGCTGTGGCAGCACTTGCCCAAAGTCCTATGTGGGTCTTGTGTCCTTAATTTACCGATCAGTGTAACCGACTGCTCAGCATCAGTGGAGCTGGGTGTTTCAAAACTTTTAACCAAGCAGTAAGGGTTGGCTCTCACGCTGCCATGGAGCAGGACTATGGAATTTTTGGACTTATATGGAAGTCCGAGGAAACTTCAGAAATAATTCTGGAATATACCCAGCAGACTGCGTGGTAACAGAGGAGCTGGCTGAGGAATTTATAGCTGTGGAGAGAAAATAATCATCTTTTTCTAAAGAAATTTTGATCCAGGGAAGGGAAAAAACAACTCAGAAGGCTAGCGGAGAATCTCTCGATTATTTTTGCCTTGGTGGGTAACTTGGTGGGACCTATATCCATAAATCACAGTAATAACACAAACACAGCTGAAATTACCAGCAGCATTCAAGCTGAATTTGAGGTGAGGATCTCACCAGCTTTCCAGAATGCCAAGACTTCAGTGCCATGTTGTTCTAATATCAGTCACTTCCAGCAGATAAGATTGCATATAAACCGCAACCCATCTGCGATTTCAGGAGGGCCAAGCCAACCCATTTAGGAATGGCTAAATTGCTAGTTCTTGAGCATATGTGGCAAGATGATAAATGTGACCTGTTTGCTGTTAACTCCAGGAAAGTGCAGCCAATTTTTCTTTAGTTTAGACTAAGGGAAAAAGCATATTAAATCTTCAAATGTTGGCATTCAGAGTCTTTCCAGAACAATGACACACCATTTTAGAATTTAAGGGGGGGACAGTTGAATCAGTTGCTCTTATACATTTACTCCGCGTAATTACTTTGTTCTATTAATTCATTTCCCTATATTATTATACCACTCAGGAACCTTAGTTACTTGCCATGACCCACAGTACTAGACAGTCTTAAACACACACCACCAGCAAAAATTATACCTCGCTCTCTTTCTGTGTCTGTCTAGGTACTGGGAAAAAAAAGATTGCAGCAGCTGTGTATGTTGTGGCACACCAGGTGCCTTTCAAGTGTTGTGTCTGCCTGGCGAAGAGGCTGGAAGCGTCCGTGACACCCAGACGTGTGCTGTACTTGTCTTTAGAAAGGGAGGGGGAAGTTACTGACTTTCCCAGGGGAGCAGTGCATCTAAAAGAGAACAAATGATTAACTGTGCTACCAAGGGAGACGTGATAAAACAGAGACACTTCAGACAGCAAGGAGAATAGAGAGGAGTAGGGTCAGGACCCACCGGTTACGGGACAGGCCTTTTCAGCAAGGCTTTGGGCCATGCACCTCCTCAGGTGAGGCTGTACGAGCCTTTTGCTGACAGTCGTATCAAGAGGATCGGGCACCCCGGACTTCCCACCCCTGGGGCTCGGGAGCTGGGGCTGTGGTATTGCAAGCGAAATAAGAGCAGCTGCAACATTGAGGGCTTGCCCACAGCACTAGCAGCAATGTTCACCTCTCTCTGTGATTTAACACTGATCCCACCTCACCAGCCATTTGAACAGCCTGTTGTTCTGCAGAAAGCTGCTCAAAAGATTGCATTGCTCCTCTGGGCCCATGGCACAAAGGGTTGAGCCAGGACTCAGGTGGACAGGGACTTTTTTGGTGTTTGTGTTGAGAAGTGCTTTAGGATTGCCTCTTCAGAGCTATTGCCCAGAAGGCCGCAATAGTTAAGAAATGGTTAAGAACATCTTCAGCTGTTTTGCCTTTCTTTTTCATACATCTGATGGAGGTGCTCAGTGCAGCATGCCAAGGAGATGGTTTCCAGGCTTTGCATTTGTCCCATGTCTGTGTAGTGCCACCTGGGCTGGAGTCCTGGCTCGTTACCAGGGTTCCTACGGACCACCTCAGTACAAAGATATAGGTGTGAACAGGTAACTGTCATCTTCTACTTAAGCCTCCTAAAAGTTGCTTTCACAATACTAGGAGCCGTGCTTTTCTGTGTGCAGATGTTCTTGCAAAAGCCCAGTTAAAAGACAGAGAAGATTAACAATCCAGTTGTTCACCTGTTTCCAAAGCCTAGGTTAGACCCAGACAATATCTTTAGTTACACTGATTTGATCGATTTTATCCATGGAGTATGCCAAGAATGTATATATCATTATGCACTGAAGAGGTACATGCTTCATAAACTCTGAAGCCTTGATTGGCTCAGCTAGAAATATTTCTAAATGAGTGTTGCAAAACATTGTATGATTTTCAAAGTGGTCGTTAGTCTCTTACTATTTTTTGAGTCAGGAGAATAACAGAGTCAAAGAAATTCCAGCCCAATGGATTCATGGCATCATATTTAATAACAGTGAAGCAAATAGTGCAAATTACCCTAATGATCCCTTCCAGTTTAATGGCTGGGTTACCTCTGTATTTTTCAAATAACTGAGGTTTTAAAGTTTCTGCTGCTTAACTAGGTTGTTTTTTTTTGTTGTCAGTTTATGTTATGTTTTATTGAGTCAATGTGGTGGTTTCCTGCCAGTTGTATTTCATGTTTTACAGACAAGTCATCTCTATAGGGTACTGTTATAAAATCTTTTATAACGTCTCATGTCTATTTGCAAACCACAAACAGTCTCTCTGGTAAAACAAAACGCGTTCAATTATCTTAATTTTTACTAATTTCACTTTTCCCTGAAAAGTCCCTTCTGATGTGGAGAGCACAGCTGCAGAGGAGGAAGCCGAGAGCAGCCCGGAGAGAAACCATCGGTGCTGGTGCTGGCGGGAGCCGCCGGAGATCCCTGCCCATGGGGACTGCGTGGTGGGACCTGGCAGTAGGGCAGGAGGAGAGCAGGACCCACGGCCTGAGGAGGGCTCCGCGCTCTGGCCAAGACCCCCATGGCTCCACCAGCTCCTGCCCCGGGGTGGGCGAGGCTGTCCCACCCACAGGTGACACGGGCACGGGTGGAGGGTGGAAGCACCGGCCCTTGGGGGTGCCTTTGGCATGGCTCACGTGCCGGCTCCCCAGCAGCCTGCCCGCAATTGCTCTGGAGCTGCAAATGCCGAGGAGTGAGTTACGCAAAGCAGTGCCAACAAAAACCATGCTGCTGTTCCACTTTCTCTTCCTTAATGATGTGGACTGGCACAGCCTTGCTCTGTGGGATCTGCCCAGAGGATTTTAATGCTTTCCTTTCTTGAGGACCAGGGTGGAATGAAGGGGCAGGAAAGCTGGTTGCCTTGCCCTCAGGGTATATATATCACTTGTAGCGTTAGGAGGCTAGTTAACATCAAACTGGGATAATGGACAGGGCTGTCTTCAATTTGGAGCTTCATTTGGGATACCATGGGTCTTTACCAACTTCTGCACTCTCCTTTAATAGAAGTCAGCTGCTCTAAATACTGTATTTTGAAGGTTCAGAATTCCCATTATGGTTCTTTGCAATATATTTTCCATATGATTTTGGTTTAAATCCTGAGTATGGCCTTGCGGCCAAAAGACTTTCTCATCTCTGCAAGCATGTGGATGTAAAATAAACCCTGCAAGGTAAAAGCTCTGAATTGTGTGCAAGCTTGAATCATTATGTTGGAAGCAGGGACAGACAAATGGAAAGAACAATTTTGAGCACATTCTGTCACTGCAAGGTGCAAAGTATGTGTTGGGTATAATTCCTATTTATACTTGTATTCCAAAACAGTCCAAGCTTAAGTTTGCTCTTCTCAGTGCAGTGGAACAAAGTGGTCATCCCACGCTGGGCCTGGATGCTTCGAAGGCTTCTCATTACTCCAAGTAGCCTTTCCAGTGAAGAGATGACTCTCCCCCTTCTCGAAGGCTTGAATATGAGGCATTGGTGCTGAGTGTCAACGCTGCAGAGTTTTGCCCCCTGAAGATAAGAGAGGGGCTTGTTTTCACCTTGGTGGCATGCAGGGTCTAGCAGTACATCACTCCATATTTTCTCTCAAAAAGTAATTGCTGTCCACAGCAGCAGCAGTTTCATGGTGATGAGTAAAGCATCCCCAAGGAGCTGCAAGGAAGGCCTGTTGTGCATGCAAAATGTCAGGGATTAATTAACACTCCGTATTTTAGCTGGTGTAGCTGGATAGGACAGTGCAGGTGTAGGCTACTGTGGGTTGGGTGCATATTCTGATTTTTTAAAAATCTGTTGAAAAGAAAAAAATGGTTTAAACAAAGCTACAATACAGTATTACAGTACTGGGTTTTGCGCATAAACTCCAATTGGCTCAATCAGACTCATTACACTTAATATCTCCACCACTGCGAAATTCTGTATAAGTAAGACTTGAGATGCTCTTTCACGGCAGGAAGACCTTAGAGAAAACTTGGGAACAGTACCAACAAGCAGATGTGGTGGGCTGACCTTCGTTGGCTGCCAGGTGCCCACCCAGTCGCCCTCTCAACCCCCCCCCCCCAACAGGACAGGGGGAAAAAATAAGATGGAAAAAGCTCATGGGTCAATATAACGACAAGGAGATCACTTATCAGTTACCACCATGTGCAAATCAGACAATCAGACTTGACTTGGGGAAAATAAATTTAATTTATTGCCAGTTAAATGGATTTGGATAGTTTATTAACAAGGGCAAAATTAAAACATCACCTTTTTTTTTTCCTCGGGTTCTACCACTCCTTCATTCCTGACTCCTCTATCTCTGCTGCAATGAACTGGGTCGTGTTTGTTCCTTGGGCCCTGGCTGCGTTTAACGCCAATGGCTGCTGATGCTGAAGGAGGGGAAGGGTGCTGGGAATTCCCTGTAGGCTGGAGAGCAGCCTGTGCGTTTGTCACTCCTCCCTTCTCTCTCCTTTTAGCCAGTGGGGTGGCTTTGTGCAGCCTGAACTCCATGTTAGCTTGGTCGGTGTGTTTTCCTTTGGGTGAGCGCTGCTTTATTTTGAGAAGACACACAAATGGAAAATAAAAAAGGCAGTGATTGGTAAGAGGATGCATCTACAGGAATATAAGAGCCACTGAGTGGGTCAGGAGAGAGGCTCACCCAGCCCAGACAGCTGTGCCCTACCATCGCTGATACTGGAAGCTGGGGAAGGGTGTAAGATCAGGGCAAACGTGAAGGGATCCTTCCCCACCCTCCAGCAACTTGTGTCTGAGCCAGAAAGGACTGCCTTTGTATTTATTAGCTCTTGATGCATTTCTGGTTCATGAACTTGTAAAGTTGCTTCTCGAACCCAAGTAGACTTTTATACCTGCAGCATCTTGTGCCAAGCATATTTGAGGTGGAAGGATACTAATGCTGGATACCTCATGACATGAACAGAACTAAAGGTTTTATCTGCCTTTTCACCATAGTCAGCAGTGAGACCCCAAGAGCTACTCAGTCTTCTTGCAGAGATCTTTTATAACCAGATGTTCCAAATGACCTGAGATGAAATATTTAGTAACATTTAATAATTTGTGGATATAATATATGCCAGGCTTCTGATACACAGTGTCTGCAGCCATGTCTGCCTCCTAAGGTCCAAGTATACTCAAAGAGCCATAATTCCTGTTGTAGTGATTCACACTGCATTTCTGTGTGGTGATTTTTCCATCTGGCATCTTTTATTCACAGCAACAGCTCTTCTCTTCCAAGATCCTGTTTCTTTTTGCTTTGTTCTTCTTCCTTTGAGGTTTCTTACCACTTTGGGGAAGATAAGTGGACACGGAGATGGTGTTGCACAGCGTGACAGAGAGCACACACCTTCAGAGCAAGCAATCACTGTCATCAGCTTTTCTGATTTCACGGGGGCTCTAGTACTTGTCCTTAGCTGCCTTCATGCAGTAAAAGCTCTAAGGAACAGCCGGGCCCAACGTTCATCCCTCGCAGGGCAGGTGCCACGCCAGCACCAATGCTGGGCTGTGCTCTGTCACGCTCTGTTACTCAGAATGGGAAATCTTCAGGCACTGGAGGCAAAAACCTTTGTGTTCTTTCATAAAGAAACTTCAACGTGCTGCTGCCACTATCTGCCTACAGCTCATAAATTAAATACAATTAAATGCACAAGACATGAGGAGTCACTGCTTCCTGCTGGCCTGCCTTTTCCCTCTTGCCTTGCACAGTGGAGCTATGAGGCAGCAGTTTCTCTGGCAAAAAAAAAAAAGGACAAAAACCCAAACCCCAGCTCCCCAGAAGTGAAAGAAAACAAAGCAGAAGGGAAGAAAATTGAAACACAGGAAGACAGACCTTGTGACCCATTAGGTCTTTTGTTTGCAATATAAATCACTCCATTATAATCATAAGTTTGAGGACATAATTGGACTCCACTTACAAGTCTATTGCCAGTGATTGCAGGCAGAGCGCCCTGCACAATGGTGCCTGCAGTCCCGCGCTGGTGCGGCCTGGGGGGGCCTCGGGAAGGGGGAAGGGGTCTCGGCACTCACCAGGGTATTTTCCACGAGCAGCTCTGTAGCTAGAAAGAGATGCTCCCTGCTGAGGTCCAGCCAGCAAAGTAATGTAAAAAACACTATGAAGATATCCTTCCAAGCATTCTTTGCTTTTCTCCTTGTCCGGCAAGGGCTTGTCCTCCTCCCCATTCCCTAGCAAAAGCCCTATGTGCGTATCGTGAGGGTTTCGCTGCCCCATCCCTTTGAGAAAAGGGGAATCGCCCCCTAAAGCAGGGGCAGCTCTGTCCTTTGTGGCTGAAGATGGGTACCATTGCTGTTCCTCTGTCTCAGGCTGTTACTGAACGTCAGAGATATGGATGGGCTTTCAGATCTTCTTGGCAAGTTCTCCTGAGCAAATATGAATGTTGTGCCTGCAGGAAAGAAAGGCTAAATTTATCTTCTGGTGTCCTTGCTGCACCTTTCTGCTCAGCTTTCCACCTGGGTACCACCTTGCTGCCCAAGGTTGTGACTGCCCCGTGCGGTTCCCTCTTTGTTCAGCTCATTTAGTTATTGGTTATAAATAATGTTATAATGAATGTTATAATGTTATTTTTATTTATAATTTATATATATATTTACATAATTTATAATTTGTAATGTTATAAAGAAGTTATAAACTATAAGCAGTGATCAAAACTAGGAACATAAAAGTCCCATTGTAATTTTGATTCATAATCTTTTCCCACAGGAAAAGCCTGGTTGCACAAGGTAGTGTGGCCTACATCACTTCACATTAAGGTCCAATAGCTGGGTGCCAGGAAGAACTTGCTCAGCAGCACAGTTGTCCTTCAAAGTCAAGATGTCCCACCAAGACCCTGTTGTTCCTACTAAGGCTGGGGCATTGGAGCTCAGTTTCAAGTTTGGGAAAAATGATAAGATTATTAAGTCTGAATTCTGCATTGCTGTTTGCTAATTCTTCGCTTGTGTATGTTTCTGCATGTTCTGCCCGTAACTGTTGATTCCCTGGGGAAGCATGTGCTGGACACAGGGCGAATGAAAGCTGATTTAGATGGATAGAGGTTGTTTGCTACTGGCTACAATGCAGGCACACCTGAATGTAACTTCTAAGTCTTCATATGCCATTAGGAGCACGTTCCTGCCTCTGCCCTTCTACAGCTGAAGTAGCCAAGATGAGGGAATGCTACTGTGGAGATGCCAAGGGAGAGGTGAGACAATACAACGATGGGCTGAGAGAAGCACTGCTGTGTGAAATGATGGATCAGAAGAGCTTTTGTCCAGGCTGGAGGTCAAGATGATGCATGAATTAAGATATGAGATACTGAGAACCTGCTTTTACAGGTAGTTGTATAGATGTATGGGTCAGCATGCTGCTGGTGCAAGATGCAGACATCCTATGTGTGGGGATCTGGAGAGAAGCTTGTGTCCAAAGCGAAGCCCACGTTGTAGACCTGAGAGACAGGCAGGATGGTGGGACTTCATCACAGCGGCCGAGAACGATGGTGTGCCACTGCCCTGCCCCAGCTGTGCCACAGCCTCGACCCTTCTGGCCTTTGCCCCTTCCACCCTTCTCAAGACTCCTTGCCCCAGCAGGGTGCTGCTGGGACCCACAGCCCTGTACCAGGTTTGCGTGAGCCGGGCTCCCACCACACTGAAGAGCCCCTCCAGAGTGAGGCGCAGCAGTATGGGAGGCACTGCTGTTGCGCCAAGTGAGGCTTTGGGCACTCCTTGCAGTGAAGCAGACTCAGCCATGCTTGGCCCTTCTATTATACCATGGCTTGGTGGTCTCCTAAAGAAAAAGTTCGTGTTGTTGAGGAAAGCTGTTGGAGTTAGTACAGTTAGCAGGATTTTTATTTTCATTTTCCTACCAATTTTTGGCTTAAAAAAGAAATATTTCTTTACTCCTAGCCTTGCACCCTTTCTGCAGCAGATGCTTAATGGTGTTTCAAATGCTCCACCCCAAAGCCAGTGCAGCTGCCTCTCTAGCCCAGAGAGAGGCTGGTTTGCTTTCCTGTTCTGCTGTTGGTAGCCACCTGTTGCCTGCATTCTGTTGACATTTTTCTTTCCATATTATTTCTTTAAATGCAGTCTTTTGAGCATCTCGCATTTACATGAAGCAGAAATCCATTGTTCCCCACTTTGCCCACCAGCATGCGTTGTGGGACTGATTTTTGGATTTCTGGGGTAGCCATCCCCATGTAGACAGACTTTTAGGCTTTAAACTATGAAATTACTGTTGTTCCTCTTCATCATATGACTTTTCCCACGCCTTCAGTAAAATATTTTGGGAACATCTATGTCCAGCTACTTCTTACATGGAAAAATATACTTCTTTTTCAGCTTGTCTGCTGATTTTTCATTTTGAATCGGTGTCTTAGAAAGTGAGAGCAAATGCTAGGTTTCCTTATGCATCACTTCTTTCAAAGGTCACTTCTACTCTACCCATGATACACTACCGTATGCATGTGATTCAAATAGCTTTTTATTAAATTCATGTAGCACACAAAAAAATAATTCTTCTATGAAACTTGCATTTCCCTCTATTAACACAATATTTCCAGCCAATATCAAACTTCCTCCATTTCTAACATGCCTTCTGGGGTTATAAAGAGTTTTTGGCAGCAATGTAAATGGTTATAGACTTAACCATGCAACTGCTGTTGCCATTTGGCTTATTGCTTTTGAGTTTCTACCATGCTAAGCACTTCTCTTCCACTTCACTGGAATAACCATGTTCAGAACATGGGGACAGCTCAGAGAGGGGTAAGCACTATCATCAGGGATGTGAAGGCAGAAAATGTTGGTTATTAGACACAACTAAGCCATTGGAAACAGCAATCAGCCCTTTGAAAATGCCATGTATATATCTACTTTCCTATTCTGTTAGGAGAGAGCACCCATCCTAGGCTCCTGGAGGGTGGAAAACCAGAGTGAAAACAGAGAGAAGAGAAGAGAAGAGAAGAGAAGAGAAGAGAAGAGAAGAGAAGAGAAGAGAAGAGAAGAGAAGAGAAGAGAAGAGAAGACGGTGCAGAAACAGTGGAGATGCTCACAATGAGATGAAGGAAAGACAGACAGACTGGAGGATGTTGGACTTACTCAAGAATCTTGGAAATAAAAAAGCCACCAACATTTTTTGAAGGGAGCTTTTGAAGCATTATGACTAATTTCACAGCTGGTGCAAACAAAAAGAGAGTATAAAAAGCCAAAATGGAGCATGTGCCAGCACATGGGGCACAACTGATGCTTCTCAAAAAGGAGGCTCTCTGCCGATTCCCATCATCACCCTAGGAGCATGCCATAAGTCCTCTCTTGGTAGGAGGTCCCTCTGGGGCCGCACAGCCACCTGGATTTGTCACTCTCCCCACTGTTAGGCCAGGTGACCTGCTTGGTCTAGGTGTCTAAGTTGCAGACAGTAAAACTGGATGAAATGGCACCCATGCTTTGCCAGGCTGTTCTAACCATGTGAATTAGAATCACCATGCTTTTATATAAAATGAACGTTGAGATTTTCATCTAATCCAGATGCTTTCAGGAGTGGGGACTTCATTAAAAACTTTAGTATCAGCAACTCATGATACAATTGCAAAAGTTGGCTATGCTAAATTTCTGTTTGCCAGCATTTTTAGAAGCCAGACTGTGCAGTGAACAGTGGCGAGAATTGCAAAATTTCCCCCATTTTAGAAATGGTTGTAACTCTCTGTAATACCCATGGGACCCACCTGCTGACATTCTTTGGTAACATTTTCTGACAGATTATTTTATACAAGCACTTAACAGCTCTCTCTGGGTGAGTTCTATTTTACTAATGACAAATTCAGAGCAGAAAACAGGTATCATTGCCCACAGAAGAAAAACAAAAGCCAAATTGTATGCAGTTTACAATAAGATGATATATTTAGCTCTGTTTAACATATGTTAGTGATGAGGGCAGTGGTGCTAGATTTAATTGGATCCAGAAAAATGATGAGTATTAGTCCCTCTGGAGTTATTCCTGGTGTATCTCCAGGAAGATTCACAAATGTTTTGATAAATTAAATACAAATGGGGAAAAAAAGGAAGGAAAAAAAAATGCAATTTCTTCTTTTTATCACACAGATTCCAGTTTCAGCCCCCCACAGCCCCACAGGTGATGCTCTTGGATGCTGCATTCAAACAGCATCTGCACTGCCCCATCCCGGCCCTGCCCAGCCCACAGCCTCCTTCTGAGGCCTGGGCTATCAGCTGATAAATGGAGGTAAGGCACCCTGTTTCTAGAAAAAGCCAAAAAGCTGCTCAAAGCCAAGGGGGTGGGGGACCACAGCCATGTCTCTGGTGCTGGGGGGAGCAGGGTAGACCAGGGAGGAAGGGCTGTGGATGGAGAGGTGGGGAGGGGGCTGGAGCTGAGGATCCCAGAGGCAGAAACTTGTATTAAGGTCAAGCTAGCAAGATAGCTCTCATAAGCTGGTTTCTTTCAAGGATCCCCCAGCAGGGGTGGGTACAGACATTCTTCTCCTGGTGGGGATTAGGCTGCAGTTACACTGTCATTGCTGCTGTTAGCTGCTGTGAGCTGCCAGAACAAATAGTACAAAGCAGATTGTCATCCAGTGCATATATGTGGTCTTAAGTCTGTTGAATTAGCCAAAATTCTCAGTGCAGTGGTTATAACAGCTCTGTACTTTATGCAAAATCAAACTGATGCTGCCTACCCCAAAAACTCAGGCAGCACGAAATCTAGTGCTATCTAGTGCTATCTACAGATGACAGCCGCATAACCAGATGATATGTGCTTGCGTAGCAGTCCATCACTATCTAGGAAGGAGACAGTTAGGAAGGTATTTGAGGATAAGCAACCTCTTTGGACCAGACAAATGCTAAGCGCAGCCAGAGGAGGGGACAGTCTACAGGGTGGGGTCCTACCAGGGTCCTGTTGGGATCTCAGATCCATGTCAGAGATTGTCAGTATGTTCAAAGACACGCTTGGCAGTCAGGAGAAAGCTGCTTAGCCTGGAGGAAAGAAAAGAACTAAAATCCATTACAGAGTAACTCTTGAGGCATATGCTACATCATCCACACACTGGCTTTAATCATGACCACTGTGTCAAGTACCACAGACAGTTGATCTCCACTTAAAACTATTTCAGTTCTGCCTTCCATTCAACTGGATCTGACAATATACAATTTTCTGTTGCCCAGCCCCTTTCTTGAAACCCAAATTATTTTTCAAAGCTTGTACTTGGAAGCAAGAAGCCATCTCCATAGACAGGGCTTACCAAGCTCTCTTTGGACCTGTTTTTGGTGTCATTAGCATTTGGCAGAGAATATTCCCTCCAATCTTTGAGACAAAAATGCTGCAGAGTAATCACAGTAATGTGATTAAATGACAAGAAAGGAAGGGGAGCTAAGAAACGTGAGCAAACGAGACAATGTTTGCAGAGAGATGTGGAAAAACACTGGTAAACTGGTGTGAAGGAGGCATGCATAATAGCTTCCTGCTGGCAAAGACTGCTGGAGAACACCCAGTCACCCAAACAGGGCAAGACTCTACAGATACAGAAAGGAGAGTGGAGCTAAATGAGAGCAAGGGAACTAAGATGAAGACCGCTAACTAGGGAATAGCTGGGGAGGTTTTAAAAATGGCCTCACCTTGAGTACTGCATACAGTTTTGGGTACTGCAATATAAGAAGGACATCAAACTATTACAGAGTGCCCAAAGGACGGCTATGAAGATGGTGAAGGGTCTAGAGTGCAAGATGTATGTGGAGCGGCTGAGGTCACTTGGTTTGTTCAGCCCAGAGAAGAGGAGGCTGAGGGGAGGCCTCATGGCGGCCTGCAGCTTCCTCACGAGGGGAGCGGAGGGGCAGGCGCTGATCTCTGCTCTCTAGTGACAGCGACAGGACCCGAGGGAACGGCATGGAGCTGTGACAGGGGAGGGTCAGGCTGGATATCAGGAAAAGGTTCTTCACCAGGAGGGTGGTCGGGCACTGGAACAGGCTCCCCAGCGAACTGGTCACAGCACCAAGCCTGTCGGAGTTCATGAAACATTTGGACAATGCTCTCAGACATAGGGTCTGATTTTTGGGTGGTCTTGTGTGGAACCAGGAGTTGGACTCAATGATCCTTGTGGGTCCCTTCCAACTCAGGATATTCTATGATTCTATGAAATAACAAAGCCACTGTAATTGTACAATTACGCTTCTTGTAAATGTGGGAAAACCTGAAGTGACGTTTTGGTTTATAGTTGGACTTAAGGCAGATATAAGGAAAGGTAGCACTAAGAAAATCAAATAAAATGTCATCAGTGGCACAGTCACTGCAGAAATAAGGATTTATCTGGAAATGTGTCATGCAGAAGGAGAAAGAAATTTTGAGGCAAGGATTTCATGAAGGTTTTAGGGAGCAGAGTCAAATTGGGAGTCTGGACTGGAAAAGGCAGTAGGATAAGAGGAGTTTCTTGTAGATCCTGCTGTTGCTGAAAAGAGGTACTTTTGGCTTTGACTGATTGAGCCAAATGAGACTGAAAAGAGGCAAAGTAAATGGAGACAGTACATGGTGAGGTGTCACTCCAAAGAATCAGCAAAATACAGTGGTATATACCCCGCAGAAGAAGAGTTAAAGAAAGAAGCAAGGTGACAAAGGGGAGGAGCGACCAGTAAAGATTCAAGAGTGGTTGATTCTGGGTGTTTGGTGCAGGTGGGCTTTGGGCCAGAGGAGAAAATGGTTTGTTAGGATGCAAGAACCTAAAGAACATAAGCCTGGAGATGGGCTGGTGCAGGGAGAGATGGAGAGGGGGTCTGCTTTCTGATGCTGTACAAATGCCAAGAAGCAGAGTGCCTTCAGCATCCCAGAGAAGAGGCATTTCTCTGCTAAAGCAGAGGTGTTTCTCTGCTGTAAACTGAATAAAACACTGGATAAAAACGTAATTCAGAATATTGTATTATGAGAAGCAAAGGAACGAATGTCCCTCCTCAAGCTCCTTGCTAAGAAATGGGAGGTCACTGAGGGGCCAAGCACTGGTGATGGGATCAAGGAAGAGATTTTAAGAAAGAGCAGATGGTGACATATTTTAAAGAGGTTATAAAAGGGGGAATCCTCAGGGCAGATGTTTTCTCAAAGATACCGGAACAAAGCACTGGCAATGACAAGAAAATATGTAGAAAATGTGCGGCTGTTAGAAGATGGCAGCAACCACATGGTTCAGATTAACTTGGCAATGACTGCAAAGACAAAGTGCAGGAACAGGTGGGTCAGGCCTCAGTGGAGCTGCAGCTGTGCAACAAGCCCCGTGTCCTCCATCTTCTTCACAATGGTAGAAACATCTGGAAAGGGGACTTCAGACCTCACACACTTCACCTTACGTGTTAAATTCTACAAAAATCTCTGCTTTGAACCCTTAAGATAAATTCAAGCCTGGCTGCAAGAGAACCTGGCTCTGGTTGTATGAGAAAGAGATGAGAAACTTGCAGTTTCACTTGGTTCATGGAAGCAGATGCACCTTGGCAGCTTTGACATTTACCACCCTGTAGAAAGAGCAGGAAGAGAGAAGCTTGCCAGAGGCCAGACAAGGGCTGGGATCATACATGATGAAGTGTTTCAGTGGAGCATCTGAGACTGGGGCAGATGTTTGAGCTCATCCAGTCACCAGGAGAGCAGACGTGGGGTCTGTGAAGGAAGGTAGGAGGGAAGGTGCAGACTCATTGGAGGGGTTGAAAAGAGGCTAAGCTTGAGGATATATTTTTTATTTGAAGGGATATGAAGATGTGGAAAGACAATAGACAAGGGAAGAAACTGGCCAGAGAATGTACATTAGAGATTTTAGAAAGAAAGAATATGAGCCTGTAGATGTGTAGATGTGGTGTTCTACAGGCAAAGCTGTGTGATGGGGGCAACCCCTCGCCCCATTGTAGAAAAGGCAATGGTGCTGGCTACCAAGAGCATCTGAAGGGATGCAGCCCCTTGGGATCACCAGGTTGTCAGTGCAAGCATTCAGGATTTTGCCAAGCCCAGCACCGCCCTGTGGTTTGGGCAACAGGAGCTGAAGCAGGGCAGGTTCCTGAAGAGTATTAGATGTGTTTAGCTTGGCTCTTCTCAGCAAGATCTGTTTTATTAGTTTTCCTCTTGGTAGAGTGCAATTTTATGGTTCATTTTTACTGTATAGGAATTATCTGCACATTTTGGAGAGAATGCTTGCCAAAAAAAAAAAAAAATTATTTTTGTTGCTTCAAAACATGAGTCTATTTAAGAGGTCTATTTAAGCCTAAGAGGTTCCTTAGCTCTAGTGCTGAAAACGTGGCACTTCTGAACAAATGATGTCCTCTCCAGAGACACAGCAGCCTGGGTATATGAACACTTCAACAAGCAACTGGACTTCTAGGGCTTTCTCCTTGCAATGTAGTGAACAGGGTCTGCTTTGTCTGAACCATTCTCTATTAACAGAATACAATTCATCATTAACATTTGGCCAGTAACTTTTTTATAGGGTTGTCTGAAGCCTGCTTAAAAGTTGAGGCAGGCACTGGGCTTATGAATGTCTTTCAAGGAAAAGATTTTATTACAGAACTTTAAAAGTGGTCACACTTCAATCTCTATTTGAGTGTAAAAAAATGAACTTTAAATAAGACATTTGAACACAAATGTATGTCAGTTGCACAACAAACTTTTTTATAACTTAGTACTAAAGTGTTGGAATAAGACATATTTTTTGACTTACACCTATCCTCAGTGGCTAAAGTGGGAATTCAAAAACATCAACACGAACACCAAGAAATCCCGATTCAGAAACCCTGAAGCCCTGTTACGAACCTGTTCCACCTGTCTCCCCTCAGAAGAAAGTGCCCATGTGGCTCTTCAAAGTGTAGGCTTTTCAACCACTGCCCACCCTGCAATTTAACTGTATTCAACACATGCCTTTATCATACATCTGCTGCCCCTAAAGTATGTTCTCTATATTCCTCTGCTTTTATTGCAATGACTACTAAGTGCTTTGTAAAGCCCTTTCTGGTAAAATTTCACAGGGTGTCCATTGGTTCTCAGCAAGCTTTTCAACTTATTTTTCCTTTACCTCCATATCTGTTTAGAGATTTATGCTGCAGTGACCACCATGGTGTTTCCATGTCTCCATCCAGCACCTGCAGATATCGCATTGATGATGTTTTCTAGAGGGAATTTTGTTCCCACCTTTTAACAGAGTCATAGCTGAAGATTTGGAATGTAAGTATCGAACAGGTTAAAAACATTGCTGACAAACCTTTGTGAATTACCTAAGACAGAAAGTGAGTTTGTAATGTTTCATTGTCACCAACAACAAACTCCTTGCTGGCTCGTAGAGAAAACACAAAATAAGAGAAATCATTCTACCAGCTGGTTAGCTGCAAGGAATGGATAATTTAATCAGAAAAATTGAGGTCAGTGCACTGCAATCAGGGCATTTGGGAGCACGGTTGGAAGTCTTTGCCTGTTGTTTAATTCAAAGAGTTGGCTGTCATCTCCTACCCACTGAGGGTGATGGTGGCTTGCAGGAAGAGGCAAAAGCTCTGTTAGTGTGCCAAAAAGGAGCTGAGAGCATGGGGAAGGGAAAACCTGAACTCAGAGCAATGGCTTCCAAGACGTTTCTCCATTTGTACCTCTGGCAGCTTTGTGCTCACTGAAAGTATACCAAAACGGCTAGCAGCTTTTGGCTGGGTTTTGTGCTTGTCACTTGGGCTCCTTTGAGGACACATCAGACTCCTGCCCTTGCTGGGCTCTCCGAGCAGCCCTTCCACAGGAGGAGGCAGAGGCATGACACCTCTTACAGATATTTCTGTTTATCCCATTAGGGAAAAATTCACCCCTGGACAAATGTGTTTTCAGGCTGATGCTATGGTAATGACTAAGGAAGTCTGTGGAATTGGCATATTTATACTTCATGTGGGACCTCTGGATATTTCAGTATTCTTCCACTGAAGGAGGAAAACCCAGCCAGTCACCTCAACCTACAGGCTGGAAAAATAATGCTCAACTTCTTTATAGATAATGAGATCTGAGCCAAGCTCTTTGCATGCTCATCCTTAAACAGCATCCCATGGGAGGCAGCAAGTGCTTTAAGAATAAGGACTGCTCACTGATGGATTTGCCATATATAGAGAAATCTTTTCTATATACACATATATACGGTTATGTTTATATGTATTTTTATATACGTATATAATTTCTATATAACCACATGTATCTGCCCATTCTTATAGCTCTGCACCTGACTAGTAAGCCCTAAAGGGAACTCACTTCAACCCAGCAATGTTAAAGTCATCCCATCCTGCTCACTGTCATCTCCTGCCTCAAAAACAGGTCGTGGTAAGGACTAGTATAAGGTGGGGAGCCATGAACAAGACCTTTGGCCTCAAGTATCTAGCTTTGTTGCCTGAGTATGCCACTTGTCTCTGCAGCTGTGGGACAAATGCTGTCTCCTGCCTCCAGCTGCCTCATCTGCCCATTCCCCAAGAGCTGTCTTGCTGCAGGGCCAGGGAAGAGAAGGAGAGGAGGGTGCTGAAATCACCATCAGGGTAAAACAGAGTGAATTTGGAGCAAGGAGCCGAGGGCACGCCGAGCTGTGTGGGCAGCCACAGTGAACTGCTGGGATGGTCACTGCTGGAACAGTCTAGATAACGCTCTATGAGCACACAGCCAGAGTTTTGGGTCAAAGACAAAGGTTTCCAGTGGCTCACCTCCATGGCAGTCACAGGTCTGTGATGTTCCCCTCGAGGGCTGGGGGCAGGCACTGGTTATTTGCTGTGGTTTCCCACCAGCCACCAGGTGACAAGGCTGAAGGCTGGGGCAGGTGTCTGCCTGCCAGAAGGTCCCCGGGCAGCACGGTGTTGTGCAGTGAGTGCATCTCAGGGACCCGTCACTCGCCCTTGAAGGAAACCAGCTCCTTCTCTGGGCTGTTGGGACTGCATTAGCCTCCTAATGACAGAGGTTTGTATAATCAGTGGTGATTGCCTCAGCCAAGCCATTTGCCTCTCTAGCTACAAGTATCAGAGCCACCGGTCATCTTGCTCTGTTAGCAATTGCACAGCCTCTACCAAATCCACTAGCACTTTGACCTTGGGTCAAGCTTTATTGAGGGGGGAATTTCTTGGCTAACCAGGTGCTGAGGCCTAGAGAGAGGAGACCGGTTACAGCTGTGGAAATTGCTGTTGCCATTTGTGAGCTGCCTGCATTTATGCACAAGCTACAGGGTTGTGTTGCTCCTGAGCAGCCTGGAGGAGATGACCATGGCAGTCTCAGTGGTGCTTCCAGACCACAGCATGAGAGAGGGGGCAGCTGCTTCACCCCCTGAGGCGCTCCCCTCCCTCCTGCCTGCAGCGGGGTGCATGCGCCAGGGCAGAGCCACCCCAGCAGCAGGCGGGAGCACAGGGACAGGGATGCTGTGAGGAGGCTGCTGGTGGGGTGTCTCCTGCTCACCATGGTGGAGGTTATTCTGCTTGCACACTGGGGTGGTGGACAGCCCACAGACAGGTCCCGCAGACATGCACCCCATGCGCTGTCCTTGAGAGATCAAAGCAAAAGCAGAATCACTGCAGAGAAAATGTTTGAAAATGCCATTTTAGGACACTGTCAGGAGGTGCTACAGCTAAGGATGTGCTTCCTGCTGCAGGTGAAACTAATTAGTCCATCTTGACAGAATCACTTGAAAAGTGATGCTCATAGCAGCCTCGTGCCACACAGTGTTTTTCAGATGGACATCTTATAGCACCACGAGCAAACTCTTGTTGATTTACATAATTTAACACGAGATTGTACCTTGTTCCAGAATTTGACCCACTAGTCTATTAATTCAATTACCACCTAGAAATCCCCTCCAGAAATTGAAGGCAGTCTTCTAGGTTGCTGGGAGGCAAAGCTGGAAGAGACATTAGGGCTTGAACTGCAGAGCAATGACCGTCAATGTTAAATGTTAAACTGCTCTAGGCACCAAAGCTAGTTAGTTCAGGGAATGGTATTTCCTCATGGTAGTATCCAGTGCTCACATCCTCAGAGCATGGTGGCAAAGGTTTGTTTTAGGGTGACCTGCAAAGGAGACAAGACTAGGATCAGAAGGGTGAAAAGACAGCATTTACAGACATCATACAGGCACTTTGGAGGGATGCTGGCCATTAGAAAAGCAGTTTTCCCGAAGAAGCAGTCTGGAACAAGCCAAGCAGCAAGAAATGAACCCATTACTCCCAGCCTCTTTCCAAATGCCTGAAAGAATAGACAGGCTTTTTGTCTGTCTGGAGACCCACAAACCAAGAGCTAGAAGCTTTTCCTCAGTAATTCTGATGACTGCAAAGATGACAGAGTTGCCCGGGAAGTCTTTGTAGTAATCTTAATGTAAAACTTGGTAGATCTCAACTGATGCCCTGAACAGCACCCAAAATGTGCCAGGCAGCAAGTCCAGGCCAGCAGGACAAGCTGCTCACAGGGGCCTCACCCCCACATTCTGCACTTCTATTTTATGGCCACATTTTTTTCTGAGGCTCAGTAGTGCTTTGGGGAACCTGTAGCAGCCAATAGCCAAAGCCCACCAGCCTCAAACTAGTCCTTGAAGAACAGTATAGTATAGACAGGTCATTCATCTTGGCATCCCTAAACTTCCCAATACCTGTGATCTAGCCAGCTGAGAAATACTTCCACCTAGCCCAGATATGCTTGAAAACAGTCCAGAAGAGGTAATGGGAATACCAGTTTCAGTGGCTTAAATTCCAAATTGGCCCGGCTTTTTTTTTTTTTTCCCTTTCCTTTGGGTGCTACACCACTGACTTGTCCAGCTTGTGACATCCAGGGTTATTTATTTACTCATTTGGTTGGTTGGTTGGTTGTTGTTGTTGTTTGTTGGTTGTTTGTGGGGTTTTTGTTTTGTTGGTTGTTTTTTGCACAGCTTGTTTATTTAGCTTGTTTAATGAAAACTGGTCCCAGATGGATAAGGCACAGGAGTTCGTGAGGAGTTTGGGATACATATGCCTGGATAATGGTGCTATGGATTTGTGTGAGATGTAGTCCCTTCCCTCACCACCACATCAGGCAAACATCCTTTTAGTTTGAGATTGCTGTCTCTCAACTGTAAGAGAAAAAACACACTTTGTGTGGGACACAGCTCTGCTTTTTGTTCTTCATATGATTGTGTCAAGTCTTCTCATTTAAACAGATAGATGAAGAGAAAAAAAAATGGTTGGCTTTGGATTGAATTAGTATAAAAAGGAAAAGGTTTTGCTTCTCTTTCAACGAAGAAGAACCAAACTAATTCCACTTAGGAAACATTCTTTCTGACTCCAGATTAAATGTTTAATTTCAGGCACTTAGAAGAAAAGCAAAGGAAATGAACAGCAGAAAACAAAATGCTGGAGAGGAAGGCAATGGACACCCACTTTTTCCCAGCCTTTGGAATGTGAGAGATCCAGATTCATGACCACCTCTGTTCCCGGAGCCATCCATGTGCATCTTCCAAGAGAGTGCCCAGGTGAGAGACATTTTGCACCTGGAATGTTGCTACACTCTTCTCCAACAGTGTTCACTTTGTATAAATGTCTTTGTTAAACCCCATCAGCTCCAGCTGCATTCAGAAATATCACAGAAAAAAGAATTTGGCCTCAGATGTCCAGACTGATGAATTTACAGTATGTTTAAGTATTACTCATAGCTGTAGGTGAGCGGAAAGATTTTTCAAATAAATCATTACTGTGAGTATCAGATTTTCCTGGTATTTAGGAAGAGGGAATAATATCATCATTTTGAAGAAGCTCTAATAACTTTTGAAACCCTTTGGGAGGGGAAGCAATAGTAATGGAAAACTAAGACAGAACAAAAGTTAGATTTTCGCTCTGAAAGAGCAGCTAATGTGTACACATAGACAGAAATGCACACTTTCATCTCTATACTCACGCATGAGGATTTCTTCTTGAAGTGAAGCAGTGATACAGGAATAGTGTTCTCTCTAGTATATTTATCTTTCCTGATTAAAATGAATGAGCTGAAAGATGGGTGCAAGATGTCTCACTGATTCCAGCTTGGGAAGGAAGGAAGGAAGGAAGGAAGGAAGGAAGGAAGGAAGGCAGGCAGGCAGGCAGGCAGGCTATATTTTCCAGAGCATCTACATAAATAAGTAACAGGACTACATTCCGCTGAGAGTTTTGTATGCCACAGTCATCCCACTGTGACACGCTGCTTATATAAATCACACTAGGCCAAACTCTGGCTCTGGTGCAGGCCAGGGGCGATTCCCAGGTGCTGGGGTTGGGATCTGTGTGGGGGTGTGAGCTTTCCCTGGCATTGGTGTCTGAGGCATGGTACACTTTTTCTGAACATGGAATGCTAACCAGAAAAGATAGATGAGAGTGTGCTGTCACTCCTGCATGAGCAGCCATGGCCACACAGATGTCCAGCAAAGGCATCCAAGCGGGCACTGGCCCTGGACCTGGAAAAGTTGTCCATGATGGTGAGGAGGGGACCAAGGACAAGCTCAGCAGCCTGTTCTGACCCAACACAACTGTTCTTTGGTTTAACTCTGCTGTTGCTTTGTTCGAAATTATGTTCACAATCTCTAATGAATCAAACCCAGCAACTCTCACAGAAAAAATTTTGATACATAATGTTGTTTCCTTATGCTCCATCTGTGTCTGTTCTTTCTTTTGCTTTGATCATGGACTTGAAAGGGGGTGGAGAATCATTCTGTTATATGTTTGTATAACACCTTACCAAGCTAAGCATTGGTCTGTGCCTAGAATTTCTAGGCACTTCCTTGATATAAACAAATACTAGTAATTTATACTTCTGAAAAAGGCCACAAGCCAGTAAGTTTGATGTTCATATAAACATCCTAAGTAAGAAACAGCAGAGCTCCAGTCCTCACAGCTGTGGGAATGTCAGATGCACTATTTAAGAATCACCAACAATAACAGCCTAAATAGTTACAGATTCTGTGATCCAGATCTTAAACACTACATGCTTACTAGGAACGTGGCTTTGGAAATCCAGGTGGGATAAGGGGTGAGGTACAGGGACAGAGGTTGCTGTAACAAAACATGTAGAGAGCTGAGCGGCATCAGCATCTTCCTCTGCACCAACTCATGCTCCCGTGCAACCCTTATATTGGCACTGTGTTACCCCTGGCACAACCTGGTGGTGGCTCCTAGGCATATGGAGAGGTTTTATCTTACCCCACGTCCAAGATTCAGTTGTCTATGCCATGTTACCTTCCAAAGAGAAGCCTACTTTTAGTGTTCAGGAGACAGAACTGCCGTGATCATATGGGGAATTGGAGAATGATTTTTTCCTTCACTATATTGAAAAAATGTTCAGCACAGCTTTCCAGAAAACAACCAACCAAGCAAAAACCCTAAATTCCTTTTCTGCAAAACCTGTATGTGCACTACAGATTTTCGTGCTTATTTTAAAAATAATGGATGGGAGGGAAGACCCCTTTCCTAAGTATAACAGAGGAGATGAAGGGAATGTAGTTTTGCTAATGCACTTCACATGTTGTTACCAGTCTATACCAATGTACAGGTCTCTTGGCTCAAAGGCACAGCCTCTCACGTGTGTAAGAGTCCAGTTCAGCATGGATGTGAGTAACCCAGCAAAAGCCAAACGATACATCTGTTTTTTCTGTTTGTCTCTCCAGTGCTCCTGTCACTTTGCCAATTTTGCAGGAGATGGAAAACAGGTTATCTACTGTGCCTGCTGAGGGTAACAGGCAAGGATGAAGCTACAGAGTGGGTCAGACAATGCCTAGAGGAGCTAGCTCTGGCAGCCTGTCCTGCTGCACAGTCACCTTTCTTTCATGCAAATGCCATTTATGCTGTTGGTAACCATGTAAACCATAAGTTTCGCAGCACCTTAGGAGTAATAGTTTCATAAGGATGAGCAGTTATTCGACAACTTCTTAAACACAAGTACATCTTCAGGTTCAGGTACTTTGTATGGCACCTTTATCCATGGCTGAGTTAGCACGTATTGTGAATAAGGACAGTAAAACAGAATTTCTTTTGCCGGAGAGTGCAAACATGGAAGTGGTGGGGTAAGCTCAGTCCCACAGGACTAGCAGCAAGGACTGGGCTTCAGTCCAGAAAGGGCTGCAGGATACTTGTTCTTCCTGCCCCACACTTGACATTCATTGACACTACATTGGCTCCACACCCACAACTGCCTCCTGGACTCCCCAGTAGCTTTTAGCAAGCTCCAGACTCTTAGTAGATGTCCAAAAGTCACCACTACAAGGTACCAAGGCAGAGAGGTAGGACACTGACAGCACATCCCCACAGAGGAGGTGGTTCCAGTTACAAGTCCCACATTGTGCTATGTGATTTTTCTTTCAGACTCTCTTGTTGCTGGTCCAGAAGTGTCTCAGTCTCAAAAGGTGTTTGAAAGATGGTTTCTTCTCATGTTGATATGAGTAAATGTTTCCTTCAAACCATCCTCATAAATGTCACAGCGTGAGTCCTGCCAGGGCCCAAACTGTGACCCAGTGGGAGCTCCTGTCCTCTTAAGTTAAATGCCAGTTGCATTTTCTGGTTTTATCTAAGTATAGATGCACACTCAACATCATACACAACAAAAATCCATGCTTCTTTCTCTGGGAATTCATTTTCTCTTAAGCGCACACAAAGTCTATAAGGTTTCTTGGGATTTCATTCTTGGCTGAACATGCTGTCCATATTTTAATGTATAGTGATCTCAGGACCCTTTGAGATATTTACATGGAAGGATGATTTATACATTAACTGTTGTGCTGATCTTTACAATGAGCCCTCCAAGACTGTTATAGTTCTCTGCCAAATTAGAGAAATGGCAGTTGTATGAAGTCAGTCGTGGAAGATAGTAACAGTGTGTACAGGTGTACGCAGAATCCAAGTGAAGATTTCACCTTGAGAACCTACAAGGCTGGAGAAAAAATTAGTGGTTCACTTCATTTAATACTTTTATGAACTTCAACAAGCATGGATCTCTAGCTGTAGTTACTGACTATAGACTTGTCTCTCACTTCCCACTGGTGTCCTTTCAAAATCCTACTATCACCATTGCTTTCCAGTGCAGGATTATGAGGCACTTGGCTCCTCTGTGCTTTTTCATGTCAAAAATACTGCAGCTTCCAGAAGGCACAGGCCCTGACCAGTCCTTCATAGTTAAAACACAGCTGTGCTTCTGACTGTAATTCTCACCCTGTGCTCCCTTTTCACTGCATTTTCCCTGGGGGAGACAAAGATGCTGCGTGCCCCTGCCCCAGTGCCTGCGGTCCTGGCTACACCATGGCGAGGAGAGGCTTCTGCCTGCTGTCCCTTGCAGCCACACGGTTTGTACGCTGCCTTGCACACCACAGCCTTGCGAACTAGAAATGAAATTGCCTCTGGACAGGCATTTCTCTTGCATGGACTGAGTCTACAAGGAAGGTTATCAATTTAGCTGAGGTTTGGGCTGACAAAGCAGCTCCTGGGACTGCTTAATGAACACTTGTGACACCGAGGATAGTGAGCAGTGTTAGCAGCTCTGCCTTGCAGGCACCTTTGCCTCTTCCTAGGCTGACAAAGACCCACAGGAGGAATCATATCCTGGCGGAGGGGACGATAGAGGGCTGTCCTGTTGGTAACTTTAATATTACCATAAGCCAGGATCTATGTATGCTGGGCTGTTTCCGAATCATATGGAAGCTGGAGTCTTGTAATATCTTGTATTTAGAGCTCCTGAGAGCAAGCCAAGAAGTACCTCAGCAAGCTACTAGGAGCTGTGTGCACAGTGGAAGGCTTGGGAGCCCTGGCATTTCCTGGAGAAGTTTTCTGTGATGAGTACATTGGGCAGGAGATTAAGCAGGTCTCCTTGGCCGGTTTTCTTCAGACCCTCCAGAGACACTTCTTCTGCACTTGGCAGGGGGCCACAGACAGCAGAGATGTATTTGGGCATGGCTCTGATACCAATTTCAAGTCTGACAACGCCCATTGTTTTTTTTCTGCAGGAAGGTATTTATGGAATGCCAGAGGCTGTAGGTCCAGGCGGTGCCTCAGATAAATGCCTGCCTCTCCCTGGGACAGTGCCTTTGACAGGGTGGTTGCTTCGTGATAGGAGCTCTGTAAGGGGTTGTCACATTTGTTTTGGAGTGTTTGAGGCCTCCCAGCTCACCATTTTTGCACTTACATTAAAAGTTATAGATTTCTTTTAACTCTCCAGTCAAACTGAGTTAATATATTGCAAAAGAGAAGAAAGTAGTTTTGAGTGGTATTTTTTAATGTGATGGTCAACTCTCTTTGACTTTGGCCAGACATAGTTTTGCTATGTCCTGTAGGATTTAAATACTTAAATACAAGTTACTTACTTGTGGACACATCTTATCTTTCTTTTCCTACATGTCTCCTCAATCATTCTATCCTGATCTGCTCTACACTGCTGCATTTACATGAAACCATCCCTAAAATTCAAGGCTGGCACTTCCATTCCTATCAGACTTATCTAGACACGGTAGATACTTGCTTGTCTGATGATTTTAGCAGAGCTAATGGCTCAATTCTTTAGTGACCTTATTTATATGAAGGAAAGGAGATGTTCCATTGCACTGGTTTCTCAAAACTTGCAAGTGCTGTCCCTTCAGCACAAAGTTATTTTTCTTACAGCAAATGTAATGGAGCTGCAGGGAAGGTATGTTCCAGCCCGCATGTTAAGCCTTACGAGTTTTATAGATTTAGATAAACAATGTTTAATATCCTTTATGGTGACCTGCAGGTTATTTCATATGAAATAACAAGGGGGCTCCCATTCTTTCTCTAGCAAGGTTTGATCCAGCGCATCATAGAATTGGCTGGGAATACAGAAAGCTGGAGATTTATGGATGATAAAAAAATGACATCACATATCTGGCCTGATCTCTAGCTTGTTGCTGCCTGCAAAAAAGTGTGTTTTAGGCAGGGCTGCTCTTCTGCAAATTTCAGCGCCCTTGCCTGCATGCAAGGAAAGGCTGGATCGTGACCAAGTCCAAGCCCTGGGACACCCTATTCCCTTCGTGCATGGCTCTTCCCTCTGTGCCGGCAGGGGCAGGCAGAGGAGAGCCCAGGGGTGCCCCCTCCTCCAGCTGTAAGGTAAGAGCACCATGTTTGGGAAGGGCATAGGGTGTTAAGGCTTACCTGAGACAGCTGTTAAGTAGCATTTGACAAGTTCAGGTGAACCTTCCTGCAGCTGGACATTGCCTTCCAGCTTTGCTGGTGTGATCAACGAGATAAAGAAGGGTATTTATGGATGTGGTGGGTGGCACCAGTCTGGTACGTGGGACGTGTCTGAAAGGATCTTTCAGGATTGTGTGTTTGCCTTTGTCCAGCTGAGGGGCCTGAGGTGACTGAGGTGGAAGTCAAAGACCTTTCTGCTGCCCTTGGACCACACAGAAATCCTTCCACCGAACTTCACATGCAGAATCACCACAGCAATACAAGTGAGGCGGGGATCAGGCCTGGTGTCCGCAAGGGGAGCATCAGCTTAGTGGCCCACATAGTGCGGGAAACAAGACACTGACTTACACTGTTATTTACATTTAGCAGTTTGTTGCTGGTGAGTCTCACTAGCACTTCCAGTAACCACTGATACCTGGGTAGTAGGTTTTTAAAAATGACCAGAGTTTTCGGAGCACAAGTCAAGCAAAAAGTCACTTCAGAGTCCCAGTGCTCAGTCCCAGTCCTACTGGTATGTAGGAGAGGGGGGTCCAAGACCTGTTTTTGATCTAAATAACTCCATGTGCTGGGCTTATGATAAGGGCACTTGCTGTTTGTGGTCATAGGAAACTCCTCCTGTGGTTGTCGGTATTGCCAGAAACACCATGTCTGTTCCTCTGACATAGAGGGTTTTCTGGTGTAAGTAGGAGTGTCATGTCTCGTTAAGCCTTGAAGTCAAGGGCAGCTGATGGTCTCTAGGAGCTGGGGTTGTCAGGTTCCAGCAAAAAATGGCACTTTGCTCCCATGAACCCTCTTTTCTAAATGAATGACTTATTTGTGTAGACTTCTTGAGTATCTCAGCCTTTGGGAAATTATGATACCATTACCTCACCCTTCTATAGTCCATTCTAATACTCCTCCTCTGTTAGTGTTTTTCCTACCATAATGCCTGCTTTAAAGTATTTATGGTAGCAAAAAAATAAATCTCTCATGGGAAACATATGTAGAAGCTGGGATTTCACATATATCAAATTCAGACAATTAAACCCTTGGAATGCAGGGCTCCCTAGGAAAAAATGTAGTCCGAACTATGGAAAATAAGTTTTCTTCCAGCTCTCAAAAGGTCTGAAGCAACCTCTGGAAATCTGCAGGCTGCTCAGATGACCAGCTAACTGCAGAAAGTCCCAAGACTTGAAGTAGAAATTCCAGGCATTTCTGAAAGAACTGAATAAAAAACATTTTTCTGAGCCAGTGCATAATCTCTTTTGATCTGAGTTCAGATATGAGGTTTTATAGCAGTTTATGTCAATCGGAGAATGAAACTATCATAAAATGTGACAGCAGATAATGCTAAATTTATTACATCAAAGTCAATTGCATATAATGACTTTACTCCACGGGACTGCACCAAGAGCTACTCAAATATTTTTAGCACATATTAGGGAAACAGACTTCATTCAGGGTGGATCCTTTCTTTGCTATGTATTTATGTCTGCTTTTATATTTTTGATGAACTTTGTCCTCTTGCAGAACAATTATAATACCAATAGGACTACACAAGAAGCCTTAAGTCAGATATCATTGTAACAGTGCATGATAAATAGCCGCAAATGTCAACACAGGTCTCAAAAAGCACATGCAGAGTTTGTCTTGTAAAACTTTTGATCTCTCTGCATCTGAGCTGGGAGATGTTCATCTCTGGAGATGAAACAAAGGTGCCTGTCTGTCAGCAGGTATAAATCAGCATTGCTCTATCAGCGTCACAGAGTCCCTGGTGCCTTAGAGGGATGTCAGGTGGTGAGCTGTACCATGGCTCTAATAGCAGTTGGTCAGCTGTTTCTCCTCGAGATGAACGGTGTCATATTATTAAAATTCATTGGTGAGCTCTAACCTTCACACATAAATCCTCCCTCGGTCCCCCTCTCTGTCACTGTGGTGGTGCTACCTGTGCAGACCTCCCCATGGTGGGGGGCCCTGCTCCCATTCCCATGTCCACAGCTCGCATCCCAGGGAACGGCCTGAGCGCATCAGGGATGAAGTTGGTGTGAGAGGGGAAGACCAGGACGAGATGCCTCCCACCCCACCTGTGTTACAGCCCAAGCTGTAGAGGAAGGCTTGCCTGGGCTGGCTCCAGGCCTCAGTGAGCTCAAATTTGCTAAGAAATGGAGCATAATGAGTGGAGAACCGCCCAGTCCAAACTGCGTCACCCACCACAATGTGGAGACTTGGTCATGGTCACATGTGAAGGAAAACAGCAACTGATGGTTGTCTAAAGGATTAGTGGTTTCATCCCACATAAGAATTTTGTCCGCAGAACAGAAGCTACTGTATTATCTGGTATCCTTCCCTTAGGCAGACCCAAAACAGAACAGGCAGAGATATTTATTGATGTATCCATCTGTAAGGTGGGTTGTACTTAAACTAGGCTGACGCACTTTGCAGAAGGGCCTTGAAACAGCTTACATTGCTGCAGCTTCTTTCCCTAATGTTAGCTCAGAGAAAGACTTGAAGAGGCAATGCTATCAATTGCATTTCAGGGTAAACAGCTTGCAACATTTCCTACAGGAGGTACAAATTTTTATCTTAATTTATCTGGTACTTGTAAAAATTTAATTTGTTTTTCTATTGTTTACAATATTTCTTGTTAAGAAGGAAAAGGTTGTTATACACACATTTGCTTATTTGACTGAATGCCAAGGGAAGGCACAAGGAATTTACAAGCAACTGTGATATAATATAATTTTAACGAGCTGCAGGTCTTTCCAACAGACAATAAAGACCTTTGAGCAGGCCAGCAAATTAAATAGACACTGGATGCAAAGCCTCATGCTTCAGGGGTTTAGGAAAAGAAGCAACTTACACTATAGAAAGTTAATTTTCTGATTGGCCCTGAAGCCAGCTTACCTTTTAGGAAAGGGCGTGTAATTAAGATCATATAAATTTCAGGTTTTCAGATGGTGCCACACGGGGGCTGGGAAATATGCTGCCTGGGAACACTTCTTTGTGCATGACTCCTTTGGCAGCTGAATTCCTTTCTTTCTGCAGCAGGAGCCTCCCTCCTGGGTGACTGTAGCAGCAATGCTTTCTGACTGAGAATACGCATGGAGAATATCACACTTGGCCAGATGTGATAGCAGCATGATTATGGTGGTAGATCCAGAGGTGCGAGCCTGATGTATACTTGCAGCAGAGACTGCCCTTTATTGACCTGGCTGCAAATGAGTATCTGATCACTTGAGCAGAGGGCTGATTGAGATAGGTACACAGATTGATTGACTGATTGATTGATTTTTCTCTCTCTGTCTCTCTACATACACATTAGACATTGTTTGCAGATACTTCTGTGGATTTATTTTGAAAGAGATGCCCCGGGGTTTTGAAACAATTCCCACTGCATAAAATCCTGCTCTGACTGGTGTAGAGAATGTGACAGGACTGGATGTGAAGCTCAGGCTTCTTTGGCATTCAGGACCTTTGCCAACAGAGCCACATTTGGGGATTTTGAGGAAGGAGCACACCCTTCAGCAATAGTTTTAGGCAGGCAGAGCCCCCTTGCAGACTGCGCCAGCAGAGCACCTGCCGGGCAGCACAGCGCATCCTAGGATGGATCGCGTTCCTAGGATGGATCCTAGGAACTAGGTCCAGCTGTCCCAGCAACATGGCTCCTTTGCTGTGTCTCTGCGGAGGGACCTGCCAGGATCGCTCAGCCCCAGTGGGAAAGTCTTTGAGACCAAGAATTGGCTCCACTACATCTTCTCTGTATCTGTGGGCCGAAGTCTGATAAAGCTGGTGAGGGTGGGATACACCTCCACCTAGTGCTGGCCTTTCAAAATGTATATACTTTACCTGAGTGATTTATGACTCAAGTTTTTCTGTTCTTCAGGCTTTCTTGTCTCTCCCAGGTAAGCTCCAGCTACCTGAGCATAAGGCAGTTTCCATACAGACCCCTGTTCATCCCCATTCGATACAGGCTGTCCACCACCGTCACATCACGGTGCCCACGGCTACACCCACAAAGATGGTGCAAGACAGAGATGAGGGCAAGGTACCTGGCACTACAGTGCCCTTGCCCCATGCTCCAGGGTGGCCCCAGGGCAGCCCTGGTCCGTGCTGCTGATGGGAGTCCCCATGCCACATCACGGCCACCCAAGCCTACCACTGGTGGTCCTCACCCCGGGGTTGCCACCCCCCCAGGCAATGCAGCCACTGAGGGGGAGGTGACCCTGGCAAGAGCTCTCCAAGGGCACTCGGAAGACAAGTAATGGTCTTTGTAACCAACTGCTGATCTCCTTTATTGCTTCTGAGGAGGAGGCATGACACATTTGGCAGCTGATGGCCAGGCCTTCATTTTGCCCATCCACTGAGAAAATCTAAAATGATACCATGGCTGCATTGACGTGGCAGCTTCGGCCAGCTTTGGAGCATCTGTAGAGGGTGCAGCACTTTTTGTGTATTACTCATGGGTGTGCCAGTTTTATTGGTATGGCTGTATTTGCACCAAAGGCACTTCGTATCCTTATATTGGCAAACTTTCCCGGGGGGGTCTATTCTGAAATGACATTTCTTCATGCTGCTGGAATAGTCTGTGACTGGATGGCTAAAGAAGTCTGCTGAGGACAAGTACACGCCTCTGCATGTTCTCCTCTTTCCATTAGCTGTATTTCCCACTACAGCCTCCATTACTGGATAAGACCTAAAAAAACTAGAAAAAGCACATCTCTATGATGAAGATGCCAACTTAGTTCAGAGGGCAGCTCAAATAGGAATGCTGACAGCAATGTCCAGGGAATGTCTGCTTTGGCGGACACTCAGCAGCAGATCCCTGCTAGTTGTTAAGAAAATCTGCATGGTCACTGGGTGACCATGGCTAGTATGAATAGAGACACACTTAGAGACTAACATATCCAGGAGCTGCTTCCATTATCAATGTGTACAGTTCCTGCTGTTGTTGCTGGTGTTACATAAAATCTAGAACTTTTCATATACATAGTGCTTATTCTATATTCTTCTTCCTCTGCAACACTGTGGGGAATAGATTATTCCTGTTTTGATTTTGGCTTGCTCTGAACAAAGAGATTGTTTTTGGATTGGAAGGAATACTTTATCTTCTGTTTTCTTTAATCGTTAATGTTAAAATTAAGTCTCCAAGCAGGCTGTTTTTCATTAACCCCAGTACTTCCTTCCTTGTCTTTCATGTGTGCTGGTGACTCACCCAAAGCAGAGGCACAGTGAAGGTGAGTTTCAGGGTTATTTGTAAAAAGTATTGGAGGATTCCTAAATCCATCCAACCTTTCCTTTCCATTTGCAAATGATCAGCTGAAACGCAGAGCTCTTCCTTACAAAATAAATAAATAAATAAATAAATAAATAAATAAATCCCAGATGAGTTTTAAACTTCACTTCTATCCAAGAAAATCCTTTGAAGAGACATGGCATTCAGGGCTGCCTATATTATTTGTGTCAGGCATACTTACAGCTTGACATTTTGCTGCATGTTGGCTCTCCTCACCTTCTCCCTGTTGATTTTCAGGTGTTTATAGCCATTGCTGGATCTATGATATGCCACCCCTTAGATGCCCTTTTACTTCCCCTCCAACCAGCCCAGCATGTGCAGCTCTCTTCTCCCACCCTCCCTGTTCCTTCCAAGCATTCTTTTCAAGCAGTCTTCTGTTCCTTGTTCCAGCCAAAAACAAAGTCACAAGTTTTGGGCTTGGTTTGAAAAACTCCAACACAGCTGTCTTGGGTGGGGTTGGAAGCCAGTGACCCTTACAGTGAAATAAGAGCTGCAGTTCAGAGGTAACATTTTCTGCTGCATCTTAATTGTTCAACCCAGGCAACTCTGTGCTTAAGTTCTAACAGTGTAGGATCTTCCTCTCTCCTCTCCTCTCCTCTTCTCTTCTCTTCTCTTCTCTTCTCTTCTCTTCTCTTCTCTTCTCTTCTCTCCTCTTCTTTTCTCTCCTTGTTTCATCTCTTCTCTTCTCNTTCCTTTCCTTTCCTTTCCTTTCCTTTCCTTTCCTTTCCTTTCCTTTCCTTTCCTTTCCTTTCCTTTCCTTTCCTTTCCTTTCCTTTCCTCTCCTCTCCTCTCCTCTCCTCTCCTCTCCTCTCCTCTCCTCTCTTCAGATGGTCTAGGGGTCATGATCTGTCCCACCAGCACTTCACAATATCACATCACAGGTCTGGAAGTGTTCCCTTGGCTATTGAGTTGTTTCTACTGCTATTGAAAGCAACCAGTTTGATAAGTGGATCAGGCCTTAAACCCACATGGCTGTCCCAAATCTTGTTTTATAGGTGGCTGGAGGCCAGTTCTACCCACTTGGGTTTTTGTGCTGTCATTGCTCTTCCATTTAAAAATTCTTTCCCGTCTCTAGTTTGTTCTGACTGACATTTTTAGAGAGCTATTGCACACATTCAGCCTTGTTTTTTTGTTCTTCTCATGTAGAATAATTTCTCCTGTCACTTGGTCTCCCTGGTAACATTTCTTTGCACCGGTCCAATTTCATTCATTATTTTTAGAGTAAAGGTGACCAAAATTGTGCACAGCATTACAGATGAGGTGCCATAAGAATTTTATGTAATCTCCTTGATTCATTACTTCTTATATGGGAAAAATTTGATTCATCTTATGATCATATCTGCCTTTCTTATAGATGCACTGCATTTCTGGCTTGACCTCACCCTAAATGATATACTCAAGTCTTTCTTCTCAACTGTTTCACACAAATGACTTCCTGGGCTATAGCTGTTAGCCTTCTTATTAAGCCATAAGTATATGTCCCTGTACTTTTAATTTGTTCCATTTCCATTGCTCCAGACTTCAAGGTCATCCAGTTTTTCCCAAATGATATTGCAGTCCTTTTCTCTTGGCAGTTCCTTTCTGTGCTGTGTTAGTAGCAAATTTCACTAACACATGATGAACTGTAGTAAATCATATAGGTCATTCCTAAAAGTGTTACCATAAGATCCAATATTTTCCACTGGATAAACTCCACTAATAACCTCCCTTCAGCACAGTCATGCCCTTTCCATGGAGCCTGTTCTTCTCTGCTTTTAGCCAGCGTGCTGTCACTTGTAACGTCTGCAAGTATTACAGTAGAAAATGTTCTACTCAAAGCCAAAGGAATAGGTCTACTGCACTTTCCTCTTCCAAAAATCTTGTACCCCCCAAATCATACCAACCCTACCAAATGCATTTGAGGTTTTATTGCCTTTTCCATTTGTCACATGTCCTGGTTTTGCCTGGGACAGAGTTAATTTTCTTCCTACTAGCTGATATGGTGTTGTGTTTTGGATTTTTGATGAAAATAGCGGTGATAACACACCGACGTTTTGGTTGTTGCAGAGCAGCATTCACCCACAGCCAAGGAGTCTCCTGCTCCCCGTGCTGCCCTGCCGGCAGGAGGCTGGGGTGCACCAGGGGCTGGGAGGGGACACAGCCAGGACAGGTGGCCCAGGCTGGCCAGAGGGATGTCCCACACCGTGTGGCCTCGTGCTCAGCAGTAACAGCTGGGGAGGTTAGCCGGGGGGGGGGGCTGCTTGGGGTCTGGCTGGACATCAGTCAGTGGGTGGCGAGCAATTGTGTTGTGCATCACTTGCTTTGTGTATTCTTTTATTATTATTATTATTATTATTATTGTTTTCCCTTCATTTTCTGTCCTATTAAATTGTCTTTATCTCAACCCATGAGTTTTTTACCTGTTATTTTTTTGATTCTCTCCCCCATCCCACTGTGGGGGGGAGTAAGTGAATGGCTCTGTGGTGCTGAGCTGCCTGCCGGGTTAAACCACAACATACAGTACCTTTAATTATTTTGACTTCACCACTTTCCAGTTCCAAATGCTAGTTTTTCCAGAATTCTGGGAGAAGGAATGTATGTTCCACGTACATTCATGCATCATCTTCTTTCAAATTTCTTTACACTGTGGTTTAGGGCAACAACTCTTTCCATCTATCACTGTCATTAGCCATTGCAACTTTCTTCCCACGTTCAAGATGACCATCTTTATTTAAAGCTCAGATTTTGGTCCTTGTCTAGATTAGCCTTCATTTCAACCTTCTTCACACTGCCCATCAGACTCACGTTTCAGACCTTCTGCTTTTTCTATATGTGATAGAAAAACCTCCTTCATTTCTTTCCAAATCATTGCCTTTTTCTATACCTGTACTTCCTGAAATCTTAATCAGAAGCTTCTTTATTGACTAATTCTTCTTTCCCATTCCCTACATACTCTGTGCTTGCTCCTAACACCTTTTTTGGAAATACTACTTTTTGTGCTAGCATTTCATTCAGTTAGATAGATATGCAGTCCTTGTGTATAAGATTTTTTCACTATTTGAAACACAGGCTGCAGATAGTTGTTCTACCTGTGACAAAAGCTCTTCATACAAATGCCTAGAGTAATTTGCATTTGACTTAATTTTGCTAAAGCAAAGCTTCAGCCCTTTTTTAGTTCCTGTTCACACTAATTTTGACTTGTTTCTTAGAGTAACATTGATATGCAAATGCAATAAATGTCAATTAAGGATAGCTTAATTGAACTGATCAGCTGGCCATGTATAAATAAGGTAACAAGATAAATCTGATTTTGTAGAAAGCAATGAGGGTGCTGTAAGCGTGCAGGTTTCAGCTTGCAGCCCTTTGCTAGAGAGAGACATAACAGTGAGAGTATTTTGGCAAACACTGTTATTTTTGCTTATTAAAATGATCTAATCCTAAAGTCAGACTGTCTTTGCAAAGTGTTGCATGTGTCTGTTTAGTTTCTGCACAGCTTCTTTCTTAGTGTGATATCTTTTCTGCTCCTAGGGAAAGCATATTAAAAATAACACACTGGACTGCACGGCCTTGCCAGGTCTGGCAACCACTGTTGGTGCCCAGTGTGAGCGGAGGCAGAGCCCTCTCTGGCATGTCCCCAGGACGTTTTCAGAACTGGCAGCTTCGGCATCCCCAGGAGGTTTGCCAGGAGCTGGGCTGGTGCACAGAGAGGGGGTCACGCAGCTCTGCGAGGAGCATGCTCCTCAGCAGCGCTGGGGACACCCGGATCGGACCTCCACCAGCAAATGGCACTGCTGGCTTCAAGGTGGCTGGGTGCCTCACCGCAGCCACAGGACGTCTGGAGACACAGAGGCTCCCTCCTCGTCTCTGGGAGGCTGCGGGAGTTTTGCTGATGGTTCTCCCTGCTGGTGCGGCACCCAGGTGTATCCCTGCTGCCTCACCAGGAGGACAAGGCACGGCGTCACCGTGGGTGCCCCACCATAGTGCCTGCGTTGGTGGGGCTCTGCTCGTCCTGCTTCTGCTCCCTGTGCCGGGGAGTGGAGGAAGAGCTGGGAGCACACGGCTTCCACCAGCCTGCCCCGATACAGGTGGTGTTGGAGGCTCCTGCAAGCCTTGGGCTACAGCAGCTTGAGCTGTTGCTTTTGTCTGTATCTCTCATCACTGTGTTTTAGCCCCTAATTTATTCTGCACACGGTGAGGGGAAAGAAGAAGAAATGTCTGCCAGGCAACTGTGTTACTTATAATGCCACAAGGACAGGATTTCTGTAAGGAAAGAGCTCAAAATGATCTTGATTTTGGCATATTTACTTCAGGTAATGTATGCACTCTTTTCCTTTTTTAAGTCCTCTAACATATGGTACCTTTTAGTTTACTCTAGGTCACACAGGGGACACCATACTTTGAAATACAGGCTGAGTAATACAAAAATAAAGTGATGGGCTCAGAATAACAGAACTGCAAAATCCAAAGGCCACAGAGTGTTTTCACTGAAAGCTGCAGGATTCCCCTTCAGCTTCTGCTGCTGTGGCTCTCAAAGACCTGAAGGTGTGGAAGTGCACCTGAAGGACGTTGCAGAGCCAAGCAGCTGTATGGTATAAATGCATGTGCATTGGTACCAGCCCATAAGACTAAGCCTAAGCATAAATCCCCCCCTCCAGGCAGAAGAAGCCTGTGGCAGGAGAGAGATCCGGTGAAATTCCAACCCTGCTGAAGTGGATGGGAATTTTGCCACTGATTGTTCAACACAGGAGTCTTCCCTACAGACCTGTAAGGAATTTTGTAGCTGGACTGTAATTTATGCTGGGGAAGATGATAATACAACGGGGAAAATTTGGTGCTTGGATAAATGAGCCATTGATATTACATCTGCTTACACATTTTCCACCAAAGCCACATTGGGTCATCTCTCCTGAAAGGACAGAGAAGCCTGTGAAGGAAAGGAGCAGAAAGAGCCTTTTTTCTGCCCATTTAGCTGTGTCATATGCTGAGAAAGTCCTAACCCCGCATGAGTGTTTGTGATTATTCTTCAAAGGCTCTGCTTCAGTTTGGACAATCGCAGCTTATGAGGACTGCCCCTGATGTGCACTTTTGTTTTCTAACATAGCCTCTTTGGAAAATATGATGTTACAATATTGGCCAGTCAGTCAGTCTGTCATTCTTGGTTGGCCTCTCCTGTTGTAACAGTATGATACTGTTTTTTTTTTTGTCGTTAGTTTTCCATCAGCTCTCAGAAAGATCAGGCTAGAAAATGCTGACTTCCTCCTGAACCTTTGGATCCCATTGGTATCTCCTCTCTGCTGGGCCTATATATCCCACATTTCAGGTTGCTTTCCAGGCAGTTCTCAGCATCCTCTGTAGAGCTGCATCCCTGGTTTATTGGTAAGCTTTTCTCTTTCAGCCTTTGCTGAATATCTGACTTCCTCACAAACATAAACAGAGTCGTTTCCTTGTTAGAAGAGGAAGAATGATCACCTCTACTTAGACCAGAAACACAGGGGCTTTCATAGTGACCACAAGCACGCAGTAGACAAAGACTAAATGATTTTTCATTGGAGAATACATTGTGTTCTCATCCAGAGCAGATGAATCTTTCCTGAGGCGGGGTGGAGATTTCTCCACTGACATGGGTGTGGCAGAGGGATGCTGGGGAGCCATCCCTGGAGAAATGTGGTCACTAATTTTGCTGATTGACTAGAAGGGACATTCCCCTGTCCAAATTTTGGCCAGCAAGTGTAGGGTTAGTTTAATAATTTTCAAGGATTTTTTTTTTTTTTTTTTTTTAATTAGAAGAAGGAAGGGATGTGTTCAGTTTGTAAACAAAAATGCAAACACATTTGGTAACTAAGCAGTTTGGCCAGTGTTCTGCTTATAAAGGATGAAGTTTGCTGTTAGGCTTTGGAATAATAGCATATGGCAGTACATTGAATATTTGTCATGAAGTGATTTCATCTTCTATGTTAAAGCAGTCTACCCAGTGTGGAGACTGATATTTTTAAAAGTCAGATGTGACAAAGGAAAAAGTTAATCCCTCAGAGAAAGAATAACATACTGATTAGATTCATTATTTAGAGCTATATAGATATGCATTTAGATCGTGCTGGTTTTAATATTTCAAGACCTGGATGCAGCTCTTCACAAATATCAGCTCCTAAGAATGTTAAAAATGTTTTTATTTTTAAAGAAAATAAACATTTTATGTGCTTTTATGACTAACTGCTTTTAATATTATAATTCAAATATAAAACACACTTTGAAATAATTTATGGAAGTTGATACTGTATGTTTACATACTACATTCTTTTTTAATTTAGATACTGAAAATAGATTAGGTGGTTATTAACTTTATTTCTAGAAAATGTCAGCATCAGATTCCAATTAACACATTGCTACAGCATTGGACAGCTATGTCTAAAATCAGCCTGTCGCTGTGAGATGTAGAACTGAAGGGACACCATCACAGTTTAAAGTATGAAATTGCCTCACAAATGTGGAGTGGGACTCCCAAAGAAGATACCCTGCAAGATGCAACTGGAGAAAGAAATCCAGAAATAAAGAAAGCTGTTTGTATTGCTTTTTCTTAACACAGCGCTGTTACACTGATACTGTACTTCTTTTAGTTGCCTATGTGTGGAAGTAGAAGGATGTTTTTGCATCTGATGCAATTAAAATATTTTCCCCTCTCCTTTTCATACCTTCAAATCTTCCCTTCACTGCTCTAAAACCAAATGAATCCCACTGATTGCTAAATGTTTAAAAGAACTTAATTAAGAAGTTACTCTGCTTACCAAATATCTTTATTTAGCCAAGTTTGATTCATGTGCTATTGACACTTTCCTGTGTTTCTGTTGCTAGGAAAGATTCAAGTGGAGCTTTAAACCAAGACCTTCAAAATGCCTTAATGGATCAGAAGTATTCTTTTTATTGTAAATCTCTTAATCTCTTGATAATGTGTCTTTTCATTAATGACGTATCCCGAAGAGTCTGACTTGGTGGTTCCTGCATAGCATTTAATAATGGCATAGGCATGTACAGAGAAGGCACCCAGTGGTCAAAGATTCATGTAGTGTAAATTCCCATAGCTCTGAGAAAGCCACTTTTGAGGAAGCCAGTCTTGATATCTGCATGGGCATAGTGGCTCACAGCAGCTGTGAATCTTTCCTATATACTGTAACTCGAGGCTGAACAGCTACTAACATAAAGGCCACAAAAGCTGCAACAAGGGTGTTTCCAATGTTCATCAGGCCCAAACATAAATCATGTTCTATGAATTTGAGTTTGTTTTTGCTATGCAGCAAGTGACTCCTTGGCATTATCTGGAGGCATCAAGGAGCTGGCTTCTGCCCCCAGTTATGCTTCCTCAGTGCCGCGCCAGTGACGCTGATTCCAGGGTCCCACCTCATGCCTCCTCTCTTGGCTCTTCGCTGGCTGCTTACCAAGCACAGGTGAGTGTAATTTGGTGAGCATTTTCTGATTTGTGGTGGCACTTTAGGACACATCCAGGCAACACAGGAACCCACGCTCTGCTATGAGCAAGAAGCGTTTCTAAATCACTTGGGAATTTTTGGAAAATCTTACCCTTGGTCTTGCAGATTAGTAAAATCTCCTTCCAAAAAGCAATGTATTTAGTCACTCTAAACACAGAGAGCAGAAGCTTCAAAAGCAATGGAAGAGCTCCAGCATTTTCTAATCTAGTGAGTCTAGTGTGTGCCAGCAATCATGTGTTTCAGTAGAGTAATTGTCGTCACGGGGACAAATACACCATTGCTGTGAACTCCCTCAGAAAACTCCCCTGAACAAATTCTGCCCTCATATTCATCCCTGCAACCTCCTCCCACGTATGGTATGGGCATGGAGGTAACTCAGTCAGAATTAGGTTGGTTGCATGTGTGCTCAGAAGATTATAAAGAGGACAAAGTGGGTTTTACTCATTTCCTCTAATTTAACATTTACTGTATCAGCATTGCTTTCATTTAGTATTCCTTAAATTGGTAAAATGTGGGCTTTCATTGCAAGATTTACTTCTCAGCAATGAAAAAACTGATATAAACCAGAGTTCAAATAGTCTTTTATTTTGTAGCAGACCAGCTTTATATCTAGTTGGATAACTACACTGGAAGAGAACACCGATTTCTGTATGTAGTATAGATTTGGCCTCGTTTTCACAGGGAGCATGGGGGCAGAAATCTTTACCACTGGTGTGTTGTAAACGCCCTTGTGTGCTCATCTGCCCCCCCTGCACACGTGCAGTGAGGAGAACATGGGCACACAAGCATACAACCACTGAACAGAGTATGAACTTGCAACAGATCAGCTTTCTAAGTAATTTAATGATCCTTTCAAGCTTGAAGAAGAGATTTTCTCTCTGATTCTGTTGGGTTAACTCCCCCAAAAGGCTATTCCATTGCCTTTGATCCTACCTGTGACACACGACTGCCCCAGTCCCATAGAAAGGGCAGCATCTGCTATCTCATGACCAACCTATCTACAGTGTCAGAGGGTTTTCTGTCATAATTCTTCAGGGTACGGACTGTCTCTGCTATTATTATTTCATTCAATAAAATTTTTTCTTCCTCAGTTTTTTGTTGTTTTACACTTTTTATCCTCTCTGTTTTTTCCTTCATCTATCTGCTCATCATCATCTGCATTTTCTCTCTTTTTTTTTTCTGCCTGTTTTCCACTATTACAAGTTTTTTTCTCCACCTTTCTCCTCCATTGCCTTCTCTCCAATTTCTTTCTTTGCTCTCTATTCTCTTCCTTCTGTCTAGCTCTTTCTACTCATCCATCACATTACGACAGCAGGGAGCAGCTCACAGAAACAGGACCAGCTGGGATATATCCCAGTAAGAGCACATGCTGCTGAGGACAGGACCCAGAACACAGAGCAGAGATGTCTTGAGACTGTTTTGGTTTTGAGCACGTGATACAGATAGGGAGAGAGAGCGGGGGATTTTTCACTTGTCCTGCTCAATTTGCACACCCCTGTGCAAATGAGCACATCTGGGGAAAGTAGCAGCAGGAGGACGAGCTCTGAATGCGTGGTGAAAGGAAATCCAGAGAGGAGATATGGCTTTGCAATGAAAGGCAGCAAGCCAAGTAGAAATCTTTGAAAGGGAGACAGCGTTCTGCTGTGCATGTCAGGCCCAACATGATGAGGCTTTTATATATGGGAAGGAAGCAAATGTTGAGCATGGCCCTGCTCCCGACCAAACCCTGAGTGCTGGGTATGTTTTCCAGGAGAAGGATTCCTGGCTTGCTTCTCACCACGTTTCTGTCATGTGCCTCTCAGGTAGGACAGGGAGTGGGCGTACACTGGACACATGCAGAAGTGCTGAGCAGCGTGTGTGAGTTTCGTCAAAGAATTGCAAGTGAAGAAAAACACATAGAGGTGGAGTTGGGGGGGTAAACTAAAGGATGGTATTAATGGAGTCATTCACCAGTGCAAGGCTTGTCAGAATTAGTGTCAGCATCAACAGCAGTTGTGGCAGACACCGCTGCCTGTGGCTGTTTCTAGGTGTCCACAAGCCAACAGCGATATGACGTGGTTTGTGCGCTGCTAGTGGTACTTGCATCTGTTCAGAAACTCCTGTTCTGACTTTCTTCTTCCTCTCACAGATCAACGGTGTGGTTGTAACACCTTGGGGTGAAGAAGAGGGACAGCCTGAGGTGTACCAGCTGTTCGTATGTTAGGTTACTTGGTGTAGGAAGGGGGCAAGGGGTGCTGGGACTTGGCTCCTGGCCTCCGTTGAGCAGGATGGAGCAGTGCAGGGGGGCTGCTGGCGGGAGGCCACTGACGATGCTGGGCTCCAGGGAGAGCTTAAGTACGTGTGAGTAAGGGAGAGTGAGGGGATGTCCAGAGATCTGCTATGCAATGGCATGTTTAGGCTAATCCCACGTTGCTAAGAAGCCCTACACATGTTTGGTATTGGCTGCGGTTCCTCTGCAGTCCTTCCTCAGGTGGCCTCCCCCTCCTCCCAGCAAAGTCCATCTGTTTGGCCACGAACCCCATGACTCTTGGCTCTGAAGGACATGGCATGTCACGAAAACCCTGTGTATGCCTTTTGCAGCCTCGGAGCCCAGCACTCCAGCACCGCTGAGCATCTCCAGCTGTTTCTTGACAGGCGACTCATGCGTGAGTCAGAGCCCTTCGCCGGCTCTGCCCCGTGGGGTGCGCTGCCCGTGGGCAGGGAGACGTCTCCAGCTCCGAACTTGTTGTTCTCTAGGGAAGAGCTTTTTGAGATCGCTGAAACAGCTCACTAGGAAGGAACACAGACCTCTGTGCTGAGGAGACACCATCCAGCGACATGTCCTGCAAACTGGGGGGAAGGGCAGTGTAGGACAGCCCTCCTCTTGCTGTGTTCACAGAGAGGGTGGCTATTGTGTTTCTTCTCAGCTGAGAAGAAGCTCTTCAACATCATGGCAGGAAGGCACTGATAAGCACCTGGGTGGCCTGAGGAGGGCTTTCCTCCTGTCTTCAGGGCTCTGCTTCTGACTGGCACAGACTTGCCAAAAGTACTTAGCCGAGATGGCCTGCTTTCCTGGTGGCTTGTCCACCTGAAATGTCACACCTGCCAAATGTGGATGTCAGCCCTTCACTGGGTCTTCTGGACTATGCGTACTTGAAAGAATGTGTGCAGTCATTACATGTGAATGTTCCTCTAAAACAACATTGTACAGATTACAAGTCAAATGTTCAGTAGTTAAGAAAAGCTAGGACTAAGGTTTCCTGTGCTATGTCAATCAGCCTTGAGCCTTTGATAATATCTTCTCTCTCTTAGGATCACTTCTTCGACTCCAGCCTCCCATTTCTCTTGGTCCAAGCTTCTACCTCTCTCCTGCTTTGCTGCCAGCTCTAGCCCTTTAGTATTCCTGCTGCTGTGGTACTGAGCCTCCTTGCAGCTGTTAGCTCCCAGAAACAGCAGCTGCAGGTCCTGCACCTCCTCCTCAGCCTTGAAACAAAAGTGCCTAGCAAGGATGGGTCCCAGGCTTACGGGCACAGACATCTTTGAGAGGGGCACCTCAGCCTCCCAGCTCCATTTCCTTTCATTATGCAAGAGTTAACCTAGTTAGTTGCCTGAAGTTCCAATGAGACCAACTGTCTTCACAGCATGTAAATCTCAGTTGAAGGCTTTAAAGACTGGTAAGCTTCTGAGTAGCTGTAAGAGGGTCTTACAATGGAGATTGTCAAGGAAATATGATACGTGTATGGCACAGCTACTGGCTTAGTTGGCAATAACTTAATCTGAAGACTTCTTTAGATTACAGGGGCTGTGGACGAGGCTCTCAGAAAAGTGAAGATAATTCTTAATTTGATTGTTTGATTTATTCCCTTCTGGGGAAATGAACTCACAGGATGTCACAGCAACAGGTCTGTGATTTTCATGAAGCAGAGCTGCTTTCCAGGCTCTTACCTCTTGCTAGCATGGTAAGTTTCTGTGGACATGCCACAGGATGTGTAATGCTGCAGTGTTTTCAGCTGAAGTCACAGACGGCAAATAAAAAGCACTGGATTATGATCATACCATGCCATAGCCTGCCCTCCAGGCCAAGGGAGATTGGTTGGTCAGAAGCTGCACAGATGGCTTTACAATATTGCAGAATGAGTTTCTTTTGGAACAACTCTGAGCACCTCTTCTGGCTTTCTGGACAACTGGAAATCTTGGCTCCAAGCTTCATATATCATCCAAGAAGATGTCAAAAGAACTTTGGACAGGTTGGCACTTCAGGCAACATTTAGAAACCAGGGTTATAATCTTAACCTGACCAAGTAAGCAAAACTACTTCTTCACATGATTGCATGCCATCCCTTCATGCTAAAGAAGGAACAAACAGGCTGTGAGGTAGCTCACTGATATACTTTCAGTTCAGTTTTCTGAAGTTCCTATAATCATGGTTCCTGAGTAGTTGTGATGACATGTGAGTAACCAAGTTTGCTTCAATGTGTGGTGCTGTCTGAAAACAAAGAAAGAGCAAATGCACTATTACTTTGGCCAGACTGCAGAAAAACTAATTTGGTGAGACATGCAAGCTCAGGAAATTAATTTTTGCTTGGACAGATTCGTTATTGGTAAGGATGATTGTCCTTTGATTAGCAGAATGACCATGTCCACTTACTAGAATTATTATAGAGGTGCATCAGAGATAAAGAGAGATAATGTTCTTCATGACTGGCTAGCACCTTGGTGACATGAGTGGGATGCTCAGACAAGCCACTACATAAAAAAATGGCAGGTTTTGGTTTCTAGCAAAACTTACCTTTTCCTAAGGAAATGCTCAGAGAAAGCAGATACTGTCTTCCAGGTGTATTCAGAACTGGGCCAGTTTAGGGTAAAATCTTGTTGAGGTCTTCCAGGTTTCCTGCTTCCTGAGCCAAACCTTACCACAGCAGATGTGACTGCAGGTTAGACAAACCCACTAAGTTTTGAGGATTCCGTTCAGAACCAAAACCTGAAGGGAAGCCTGGGGTTTAAATCCGAATCTTCAGTCTCCCTTGCATCCCAGAGAAAAAGATATTTTTGGTTTGGTTTTGGCCCAGCATCTATGCAGCTGGCATTCTGGAAGACCACGTATGAAGCAAACCAAACCAGTCAGATTAATCGTCATGCCATTTTGTTGTTGTTGTTGTTGTTCATTTATCAGCAGAGGAAAGCGCTGATCATGTTTCACTTACTTGTCTTTTGAAATTTTCCCACAATACAGGTAGACTGTTTTATACTTTGTATTCTGTATTGTTTGGCAACAGCCTCAGGAGATCTCTTTTCAGAAGCATATGTCTTTGGTCTACCTTGGAGGTCTCTCATGTGGGTCCTCTGGATTTTCTGCCTCCATTCTTCTCAGCTACTTAAAGCTTTCTTGCCAGGAGCTTGGAGGAAGAAACAGGCAACAGGAAACATTTGGGACATGATGGTTCAAAGAAAGAAAAACAATCCCCTGCTGTTTATCTCCAGCTTCTTGAGTCTCTGATGTACCTGCCTGTACCTTCTTCCTTGCACACCCTCTGCCTGTGGCCCTCGGCCACCACCCACCTCCTGGCCACTCTTCTCCTTCCCACCAGTCAGAGCTGTCTCCTGCTTCTCCTCCACCAGCTTCCAATCGTCTGCTGAAAAGACTGAGGCTTCCCTCAAAGTTGCTATGCTTTTTTTGAAGCTTAGCTTCCTCATTTGTGATTATGCCATGTCCTTTGGGAGAAAAGCCTCCATATACATAGCAAAGATGCTTTTTCTCCCACATGACAGCTATTCTTCACCTCCCGTGAGCACCAGAGAGCTGCTTGCGCCTCCTTCCATCTCCTGATCAGACCAACTCTCCCTCCCACAGCCCAGTCCAAAAGCAGATTCCCTGGCTGCGTGCGAGGGACTGAGCCGGCCACTGAGACATCCTTGAACCATTCCTAGTGCTGGAATAGCTCGGGCTCTGTTGGCCTGTCAGTAGCAGTCCTCGCATCTGTCATTACACAACCCGTATAATGTTGCTCGTTAAATAGTTTGTTGACATGAATTTGATTTTCAGCTCATTTACAATACTAGCAGTGTTGAAAGAATATTTGATTTAATTATTACTGTAAGTTCTTACCACAAAATATTATGCATTATTTTGAAATGCCTGGCTGTGGATGTTACTGTAACATTTTTGTAACTCTTCAGTGAAATAGTGTTAGATGTTCCTTATCCTTCCTTTCCATTGTCAAACAAGTCAAAATGAACACGTCTCTGCAAATTTTAAATAACATTCCCATTAACCTTTTGCATAAAGTTTATAACACTCTTACAGTAAGACTAAGTTGATTTATTTTTTATGAGTTCCTAGGCATAACACGGTTTTATTTGTACGTCAGGATGTGCCAAAAATGATGAGAGTCAAACGGCTCAGGCAGGTCCCATCTCATTCCTGCTCTTGCTGTAGTCTTGGAATCTGGGACCTTTTATCAAACACATTTATAAAATCTGGCAAACACGGGATGTCTTCCCGGGGGGGTGCAGCTGGATGCCTGCTCCTCAGCTCATGTTCCCAGCTGGCAGGATCTGGAAGCTGGCTGGCCACAGGAACACCGTGCCCAAGGCTGTATCCCAAAACATAGCGGGATCAGGGATCCTTGGTCAGCTCCTGACCATGCAGCCATTACTCTAGAGGCAAATTTCTTAGACGAGCATAATAAAATGTGAGAGAAGTGGGTTTCTCACCTGTCTCTCCCCGGCTGTGCAAACACGAGCAGGTTCACACAACTCTTGTGCATGCCTTCCTTGTTTCTCAGTCCTACATCTGAACAGCTGGGTTGTTCAGCTTCTCCTGCACGTTATTTGAGCTAGATCTGCAAAAGAGAAATGCAAGGTCCCCTGCTTCTCTAGAAGGCTCCAATGCTTCCTCTATGGGAGAGGTAGTAGCAGAGCAGATTAACCCCTGTATCTGCATGGGGGTGTCTACATTTGCAGTGAGTCAGACCTTGCTCTGTGCCTGCTCTGGGTTGAGAAAAAGCTGTGCAAATACCGTCATTGCTAACAGACAATTGCTAAAGAGCTGCTAACCTCTTTGAAATGACTATTTGCTCTTTGTTTTGTATGTTTTCCAGATGTTACCTGCTGGCTTCAGGCAGAGGGGAAAAATTAACGTGAAGAAACTATTTTAGTAATTTGCCTGGAAAGCCAGGTGCCTCTCCAAGCAGCTTGAACAACTTTAAAAAACTTCAGTAGAAAGAGAGCTGGGATTTCACCATGGGCAACTGTAAAGCAGAGCAACCAGCTACCAGGGTGTCCTGGGAGGGACTGTTTTGCCCTCAGGCAGAAGCCGAAACAAGCTGCTCTTCTCTCTGCCCATCAGCTACCTGCAAGACCAAATCACCTGAGCCCAGGTCTGCCCTCCTTGTTTGTGGCTGTAGTTGGGTACGGGAGGCCACCAAGCAATCTTCTTTCTGTCCTTGCTTTTGCCTCACGCTCAGATGGCCCCAGTTTCCTACTGAGCAGGAATAATATGGTGCAAAACGGATATTGTGGTTAGGATGATAGAGCACCGTCCTCTGCTTATTAGCCACCCTCTGGTTTAAGCCCTCTAGAGAAAGGAGAGGCTGCTGGTTCATCCCTTAAAGGCTGGTGACTTTGAGATGGCACTCGTGACATTTGAGTTCACTTTAATGCAACATCTTAGAGCCTGTCTATATTATTTCTTTCTTGCATTTCAATATACTTTAATACACTCAGTGTTATAAGCTTTTTATGAGGAAATAACAGATAAAAGGCTTCTTGAGTAGAAAGGGATAATTACATAATTAACATTAAATAAAAATGTACCTTTAAAGAACGTGAAACTTTTATAAAACATGAAAAAATATGTCCATGTAATGTGCAGTAGTGTCATAATTTCCTCTATTAACACACATTAAAACAGAGCAAAATGACTGCACTATGTTTTAGTGTGTCTGATTTTAGGAAGGTGAGTCTCATGCTGCTTGATGAGAGGTTGCTAAGCAGTCTCTTATATTCATTAGCTAAGTAAACAAGGATGTGAAATAGCCTCTTTCTTGCTGGTGCCTAAAGAAACAGAGCTTGGTTCCTGGCAACTATAAATTAGTCCCACTGCTTTCTGGAAGCCTGTCAGACTCATGGGATTTTTTTTTCTCCCTTTTGAGTGGGGAAATATGCTATTTTGAGAGAAGAATATCCCTGAGTTCTTGGCTCCCTTTTTGGCTGGCTTGGAGTGCAGAAAATCAAGGCAGGTTTAGGTATTTTTGAGTAAATGCAAAAAAGATTGAAGGGGATATTTTCCTCCTGGGATTAAGGTACAGACCAATAGTCACTCCCATCCTGTCCCCAGGCACTACTGTATTAGACAGTCTTACAGTGGTGCATGAGTTTTAGAGAGAAACCACTGTAAATATGAACTACTAATGCATATGTTTTTATATCTCTTTGGTTACCTCTTTGAGAAGTATTTCATGAAGCCAATTAAAATTTTTCAAATGGAAAAAATAGTCTATTTTTTTTTCCAGTGGAAATTAATCCTTTTCTTGAAATCTCAGTGTTCAATTCTTCCAAAGAAACAGACATATGAAAAATGTGGCCTTGGTTCATTCGAATTACCTTACAATTACCTTAAAGGAGGCTATAGTGAGGTGGGGATCGGTCTCTTCTCCCAAGCACCAAGTGATAATATAGGACAAAATGGGCTTAAGTTGCACCAGCAGAGGTTTCAGTTGGATATTAGGAAAAAAATTCTTCACTGAAAGAGTTGTGAGGCACTGGGACAGGCTGCCCAGGGAAGTGGTTGAGTCACCATCCCTGGAGGTCTTCAAAGGACGTGTAGATGTGGTGCTCGGGGACATGGTTTAATGATGGACTTGGCAGTGCTAGGTTAATGGTTGCACTTGATGATCTTGGAGGTCTTTTCCAACCTCAGTGATTCTATGATTCTAAGAACTTCAGCAGACAAGGTCTTTTTTCTGGTTTTGCCATTTCTCTCCACCATCCTCCCCAAATATTTTTTTTTCTTGCCAACAGAGAGAGAAAGAAAAGGTGGAAAAACAGCAAACTAGGAACCATTCTGAAAATGAAGAGTTACAAATACAGGTTTTATCTAGCTAGCTAGCTAGCTTGCTAAGCCACAGTGCATGTTAAATGATCTGCAGGACTCCAGAAAACAAAGAGTAACAACTGGCCCTCCCTGGACAGCCAGTCCTGTTCTTTCCTGAGACCACACAAAGAAATCAAAAACTTCACTGTTTTGGATGATACATTCCACCCATTTTTCATTTGATCTCATAGCTGTCCCTGCTCCTTGATCCTTGATAGTTGGCACTGCTGCTGAGGTATTTGGCGTAGGCGGTACATTGTATGAGAAACCACGGGCACGTAATTATGGCTCATTATATGGTCTGTTACAGCATGGCTGGCACAAAATTTGTCACCGGAAGGCAGACAAAACCCCGCTTCCTTCCCAGCACGAAGGCGCCGATAGCAAGGGCAGCGTCCGGCCGCCCGCAGCCCCGCGCCTGCCCGTCGTTGGCATCTGCACACCACCGGCCTGGGCAGCCGCTCCCCGTCTCCGCACGCCCCATGGTACTGCGGCGTGCCTCTGCTCCCGAGAGGCTTCCGCGCCTGTCCCTCACTACAGCCCTCTCCCTGTGTAACACCAGAGGAACCAAGGGCAATTCAGACTCCACTTGAGCATGCACTCCTCTGTGCAGTTTTGCCACCACGGCCAATTCTCAGCGCACGATTAGAGCTGACCAAGAAATTAGACTGAGTTTTGGTTTAGAACTCGTGCATAACCAGAACACGAACTGATCATCTGCTACTAAACCTACTAAATTCACCGCACGTATGACTATTTTCAGATTCAGATCTAGACTATGATCTAGTTTTGTACATAAATCCTGGAAAAAAATCATAGTCCTTGGCAGTTTAACATTTTGTTTCAGTTCAATAAATATCTCCTTTCAGCACGCTGTAGATTTGCAAACATTGATTCACGTCCTCTTGCCAAGCAATGAGTAATCTGGCAGGCAGATCTGCTCCTGCCCTTCCTCCCTGACAAAGCAGACTTTAAGCAAAACACCAAAGTGCTGGGCACAGATCATTTAGTGATTTCTTTATCAACCAGTAATTACTCTTTCCTGTGAAGCCAAAGCTGCATTCTGTGCTATTTTGTGGGGTTTTCAGGAAGCTTGTTATCCAAGTGGAACAAATACAGTCTGGCCCATTACATTTTCCTGGAAATTTTTGAAATTTTTGTAAACTGAAAAAAAAAAAAAAAAGGTCGAGTTTAATAAATTCAGTATTGTTTCTTTTATACTTTTTCTGGAATTTATTTCCTTTGCAATTTGTATTCGCTCTCTGCTGCTTTACACAAGACGCTTAGGAACATTTTGTAATTCAACATAGCATAATGCTCTGTTTCCTCCTCGCAGAGATAATGAACTGCAGATGAGTGCGCTGCAGGATGTTTGCTACCTACAGGAGGGAGGTGATGCTGGGATCTGGGCCTGCCACGCAGTCTCTGCACCGCGCAGCAAGGAGACAGCAGAGCACACACTTGCCATGATGTAAACTGTCACTGACAAGGTTGCTTCTATTCCCATGTCATTAACAGAGCAGGAAGGAACTGGTATCTTTAATCGTCTTATTAGATATTAGAGAAGCAGGGAGACTTCTTGTCCTCACTGCACCTATTTGAAGAGACCTTCAGCACAGGGCTCCTCTAGCACTGAGAAACAGGCTCGTGATTCCCAGAGTAAGGGTAGCTATGGCCAGTTTACACTCATTTGAACTTTGTACTTTGGCTCAAGCTGTTCTTTTCTCTCTGTTTTTTTACCCTAATACTACATTTACACACGACAGTCATGTTTGTTCTCAGCCTTGGCTTGCTTTAGGTTGGAAAGCCAAACTTACCTAGTCTGATGTCTTCAGATGGCCTCTCCATAATCCCGCAGTCAGTACATGCTATGCTTCCACTCAATCTACCTATCAATGCAAATATGGCCAAGGAAAGCTGTATGCAGCAGACCTGTGAGGTCTCCCCAGGGCTGTCTGTGTGCAGTGGGAACTACCCTTTCTCTTTATTACAAAGCCCTCTCCTTGCATGTCCGGGGCTCGCCTTTTACCCTCTCTCCCCTTCCCAAGAGTCCTGGGTCATCCCACGTCCTGCATTGACAGATCTTCTCCCAGTCGCATTTTCAGACGGTAGGACTCCTGACAGTAATGGAAGCTTGGGTAACTTGTCCCCATGCACAAGAGCTTGGATTTTGTACATTATTAACTTTTGTTCTGCTTTATTACTTTGACCCCCTAGGTCATTGGGCTTGACCCATCATGGTATGCTTGTAATGCCCCCAGCTTTTTGACATTAATAAATACTACCAGGCATTCCCATTTTCTCTACCAGTGATCATATTGAATTGATATTTAACCTCATTCCTGAGAAAACTGCCCCAGCTCATTAGATTTCTTTGCAGGAGAATCCCTTGTCATCAACTCAGGAATGTCCTCATCTCCTAACCATTTCTGTGCTGATTCCCATTTTCACAGTTTCAGTTAATAATTCCCATGTGATACCATACAGATCCAGACAGATTTGGCAGACTGTGATTCCTCTGTCTGAAAGATAACAATCTTATCAAAATGATATCATGTTATTCACACACATTCCTGCTGCTTTTTACCCCTTTTTCCAGTTATCTTCCTAGCTGAAATAATCCTCTCTTGTTCTAACGACTTTCACAAATCACTTCCCCACTCTCCCCTGTCATTCTGTAAACTTGCTTGCTATTTCAGATGCCTGTTCCTGGGGTTCTGGGTTTAACAAAAGTCTTTGCAGTGCCACTTCCCTGTTCTGTCATAGCATTTCTTGGTTCTCCCAAACGTGAGTCTCTGCGTTGTGTCTTTCTGTGCTGACCCATTCCTTTCAGCAAGGCTGTGAAAGACAGCTGCTGTGTGGGAGAGCCTCTTCTCTTGCAAAGGCTGTGCTGGCGTGCAAAGGTTGTGCAAGGCTGGGCCTCTTTGCACACTGGTGTGATGCTGAAAGAAGCCATGCTGAGAGACTGGACTCAGAAGAACATCCACCAAGGACCTCAGTTTTGTAGCTCTCGGCATCCCATTAAGAGGATGTTAGCTGAAATAAAAGCAGCAGTCCTTCACTACATCTAGATGCTTTGCTAAGGTGTTTGCAAAGTTGGTGAGATGTTTCCCACTGACTATTCTGGACTTTGGGTGAGATTTCATAACATTCTTGCAAGAGTAAAGAAAATACAGGAGCTCCATTGAGGGACAAGTATCTAAATATCTGAAGTGTAAACATAAAACATCTTACAGTTGCATTGAAAGAGGCTGAGTTATCAGACTCAGTATTTGCTTTTCTATTTTAATGGACTGTTTTGCAGGTTTTTGGTCTACTAAATCTTCTTGCAATTTATCTATACATCTTCAAGCTACAACCTGACAAAGTACAGCATCATTTAACACCAGAACTCATTGACAAGCCTGTAAAAGCAAACTAACGTGTGATTCAGACAACACACTGAGGTAAACAAACATTTCAGTGTGAGAGTGTCACTTACACAATCCATGCTTTAAGTAGTAACATAAAACAGGCTTTACAGAGTGTTAGCCACGCATGCAAGATGTCATTATACTGTTTTCTTTCACATTAAAACTTTAAAGGAAAGTAAAAGATTTCAAACATTATCTTGACCTCTATTTTAATGGCACTACACTTGCTTCTGACCTTGATGTCTTACCTGATCCATTCAGGTTTCTGGGGTCATGATTTTCAGTTAAGGGCTGAGTTCAAAAGAGAATTTCAGAGCTTAATGCATAGGTACTGTTGCACATCCTGACTGCTGAAAAGTGAAGTTAGAACTCAGCTTAGGTTTTGGGGGAGATTTGTTTTGGAGTCAGATACACTCCCTGGAGCAACACATGCAAACAGTCCCAGGCTGAGCAAGAGCTGATTCTTGGTGTCCCACTTCCCAGTTTAACCATGAGGTTATTGAGTCCTCCTTTGGCTGCCCCTGAGGAGGAAGCAGCAGCTGCAGGTGTGTGCTACAGGAATGTAGTCCAGCTGGAGCTTATTTGGGAGCCTCTTGGAGAATGGTGGGATTGGATTCAGCACCTTGAAGAATCAAAGCAGGAAAGTGCCTGATGTCTGAGGTGGTCTGGGGTGAGCTGATGCTAACATCATGGAGACGAGTGCATTGAGTTTCACATTGCAAACACTCTCTTCATGGTAAGGTTGGAAAGAAGGCATCTTCCCGATCAATTCATGTGGGCCTTTGAGCAGGAATGAAAGAAGCCAGTGACAGAGCAGCTGCACAGGGACAGTAGTCTGACTGAACTATCTGAAAGCATGGAAGCAAAACATTAATTTTTTCACCTGCAGTTAAAACCACAGAGTTTCCTGATGCATACAGACTTCATTAAAATTATTTTTCTGTGATCATTATAACAAAAAAGCATTGGAATGGAAGAACTATATTTAGCAGAAAACGTTTGTTTTTGGCATCTTTCGGTTGCAACAAAGTATGGTGGGAAAATGCAGTTTGAAAACAATAATTTGACAGGTAAATGGGTCAGACTTGAATCTTTTTTTTTTTAATTTTTTCCTTACTGTTTGCAGTACGTCCATAAGTTAAAGTACTCTTTGCATTTCTCAATAGTCAATTTAATTGTAAGTAGGAGATAAAAGCTGACAGGAATAGAAGAATGTTAATAAACAACATTTACGGTGAACACACCCTTTCAAATATGTACTCAGAGAAATATGCCCTTCATAAACTATACAAAACAGAAAGCTAGATTGTACAGATTAAATGAAGTATTTAATACTGGGGTGACTAGTTTAAACTTCTAAATGACCCCACAACTTTGCTACCTGGGGGAAATTTAATGGCTGAACAGACTGATCATGGCATTATTTTCTTAAAGATAGTTGACATAATGAACTGACACTGAGTCCAATTGGTCTGTTATTAGTGAGACAGACGTCCATCCTGCATGGATGAAAGATGGAAGAAGCCAGAGGAGTCCCATGGCTGGACAACCGCATGTACAGGAGGAGTTCTGTTAAGTCTCTGCTGCGAAGAAAACAGCTCAGCTTCTAGAGTAACCTGAGATGCGGTCATGAAAACAAAACATTTTTACCTCTCCCCAGACTCCTGGCATTCTCTTCTATATTTCTATGGGTATTGCTTGAATCTTTCACAATACTGGTGCCAGATGAAGGTATCGCAGTATCACCAGGTACCATAACACTCTTAAACATTTTGGACAAGGGATCAATGGCACCCAAGAGACTGATAGAAGCCAGTGGAACGGTGTCTCTCCACTAACCCCTGATTCCCAAATCTGACCTGATGACAGACCTGGGACAGCTTGTGGAGGACGCTGAACGCAGAAAGACTTCTTCCCTAACCTCCTAGGCTTCAGCCCCCTCATCCAGTAAAATCCCCTTCCTGGTACCCTCATGTACATCAACATCACTGAGGAAGAGCAGCCACCCATTTAGTACTATCCTAGCTCTGATGAAAGGGATATGAGACAGAGGTGGAGATACCATGAGAACAGATGTTGCAAAGTACAACAAAACTGATTTGCAAAAGGAGTTACAAAAGGTGTTATCAGCCCTGTGCAGATTAATCTTATTATCATAGATACCATGAAAGTACCAACAGCAATCAATTTCAGTATTGTATGCATTTAGGATCACTGTCCTATGGTGGTACAGGTTAAATTGCCCAGTATGACTATGGCTATGATGACACTTCCTTGTGAGAATAGGCTTGTAAATGACTATTACTCTCTTGCCTAGCATTCCCCTGGAAACAAACTCCCCAAACAAACTAAAATTAAAGAAAATACTCACAAAGGGATGAATGTGTGTCTTCAGCCAAAAAAAAAAAAAAAAAAGTGAGGAAACACTGACTCTTCATCTCTTTTTAATAGAAAACAAAGCCAAACTCCCACTGGCTCCAAGGGAATTGGATGTCTTTCATGTAAGTCACAATAATAAATGAGGGAGCACATTAGATTCAAGATGTGGTGAAACATCATGATGTGGTCTTGAGACTGATAGGGTCAAGGTTTTCCATGGCTAGAGGGAAGGCAGCTGTAAGTGACTGAATGAGGCAGACACAGTAAATGGCAGCACTCAGCAGAGACTCCAGCTATTCCCCAGCTGTGTGTCGAGCAGAGTCAGGACTATATCCTATGCCTGCAGAAGTCCTGAAAGCCTACCATTGACTTTGCTGGGTCTTAAATCAGAGCTTACCTGCACTGTTCACCCTATTTCCCAGAGATACTGCATCTATGCCTTTTCCAGCAGAAACAAATCATATTACTGATGTGCTCACACACATATATATATTAATTTTAATAAATAAATAAATAAAAAGAATAACCCATATCTGGGTTAGTCTATTTTCATGACCTCTTTCAGTACTTCCGCTTGGTATGTAGTTGCAAACTTCTGCTACAGTAGTAGTGGGCAGAGCTAGACATTATCATGAAACAATGATTTTCTTTGGATTTTTACAAAAGATCTTGGCTTTGATCAGTAGTTGCCTGGGGAAGGGTATTGTCTCAGTAGCAGTGAACCATTCCACCATGGCTTTTCTGTCAAGAGAAACTCCCAAAATACTTGTGTCTCCACTATGATTTATGGCGCTGAGCTTTCCAGCTCACAAATGACAGGTGAGAAAGGTTATCCCAACTACCAGAAACAAATCCGCCCTGCAACAGATGTGAGGTGTTTGATTAACAATCACATGGACTTTCAGATCAAATCCACACTCTGCATGGGAACAAGGATGCCAGCTTTTGTTCTCTGGACTGAATTTCATGAGTTCATTTCTGTGATGTGATCGCCAAAGTTACCTCTGAACAAAGAAAGAATGTGACAAAGAAGCCAAAAACAAAATTTGTTAAAAAAGAAAAAAGCATCCATCTCTATATTTTGCTATCAGTGTGTTGGAGCTATCCAAATGTATCTTCCAACTTGTGTTACTTGGAAGTGGGGATTCAGACCAGCTGCCTACTTCTATTCACAGCTCATCTCAGCAAGCAAGGGTTCATCTGATATAACCCAACCTGGAGAACAACAGCTGGGGCTTTTTTGTGTAGCAGGGCAAACTGTCCTGCGACAGGAGGTAGATAAGAAGTGATAAATCTGTATGCCTCACTGTCTGAAATCCTGTCCAGCTTTGCAGCAGTGAAAGGCTGGAAGGGGCAAGACCCTCAGCCAAAGGTATGAGCTGTATTTGATTTTCGTTGGTGCCAAGGCAATACTGTCACATTAGCCATACAGAGGATGCAGAGCAGTGGGTGGGTCCAGGTGAAACCTGCAGCCTGTCCACTGAGATATTTAAGTAACACTGTTAAACTGGAGAGCCTCTTCCAATCCTCTGATCCTTTGCATTGGTCACATCTAGTAGTCCTGTGGATTGATGCCTCTGAGCCAACTACATGCTTGTTGTGTGGAGCCCAAATATCATCTTTTGGGAGCAGGGGGCTTTTGAAGAGAACAGTTTAAAAATAGCTTAGTCCTAAGCTTTTTTCCTTGGCCTGAATTCTCCTATGAGATCTCTGCTTGAGATCTGCTCTATCCCTGTTCTCTCCTAAGCCCGTGTTTATGAAATCTCAGTGTCTCAGAGCCTAAAAGCACTTGCTAAAAAGGTGAAGCACCTAAGAGAATCCCATAGCCCTCTTTCAATGCCCAGGAATCCCTTTTAATATATGCTACTGTAAAATAGAAGCCTTGCATTCGTCCCAGTTCAAGTCTGGTTCTTTACTGTATATTGATAGAAGAAATAAACGCAAGGAAAAAAAATCACTGCAGGGCTTTTCTTTTGCCAGGGCAGAGAGAGGAAAGAGAGAGGCCAACAGATGATTAATCTTTTGTTTCTTGATGGTTCAAGTATCCGTTTATATATGAGTCATATGTCTAAACATTCAAGGTCACCAGTGACCTCCTCTTGGCCAGCTTTACAAAACTTCTCCCTAGCTGAAGTGTCTAGATGCACTTACTCCTCTTATCTTTCTGGGCTTTCCCAGATCTGTGCTTTACTTTTCATCTTTGAGGACAAGTGATGTGAATGTTATAAAAAATACAAAGCTTNTTTTTTTTTTTTTTCCCTGTATGGTTTCCATCATCCTTACAATGACCTACCTGTGTCTTTTCTAGGCATTTTTACTGGGTAGCACATCAAATGTACTTTATGTGGAAAAAAGTACCCAAATATTTTCAAGTGCACTCCCAGGATTACCAACTATTATAGAAATCTTATTTTGAACCAAACTGACCAAATGAAAGCAGATACAGAACAATATTTATAGAACCATTAGATGGCCAAATGTTACTCCTTAAAAAAAAAAGGAATAAGCAAATATTCACTGGGTAAGGGAGAGCAAGTCCTTACAGAATTTAATTGGGCAGGAGTCATCTCAGGTGGTACCCACCCAGTGTTCCACATTTCTAGCCTCTGTATATCCAATATCTAGAACACTAATTATGACTACAAGATGAAAACATTGTAAATCAATAAAGAGGGCTGTATTTTCAAATCTCTGCTAAATAATTTTTTAGGTTGTCACCATCCATACATCCATACCCTTAAGGGATCCACAGACATGTGCTCTAAACTCTGCTTGTGCAAGATTGGGGCAAGATTTAGGATGTTGTTCCTATAGATGTTCACAAGGTTAGGTGAGGGAACTGCTCATGAATAAAAATATGAATGCTAGGGATAGGGTCAGGAACTAAATTTATTCAAGCATTTGCTGATCTTACTGTAATCTTCATGAAAAAAATTAAAAGTATGAAAAATTAGAAATTTAAGAAGTATGCATCTGACTCCGTGGGTGCTGAGTGATGCAGCAGTGCAAACAGGAACTTAACAGCCATAAAGAGGAATATAAAGAACTATATAGATTTCTACAGAAAGCAAAGTTAACACATAATGGGTATATTAGCTCTCTGCAGTCTAAGTACACTAGTACTCAGCCTATGCCTCAGTCCTGACTCTGTTCCTTGCTGCTTTTATTACACCATTCTTGCTGCCACAATTACACTATTCATTTCTGTGGATTTACATCCAGTTCAGGTCTTGATTTAGCAACACATTTAATCAGTACTATAGAACAGGAGATGAAGCTGGTGAAGGGTCTGTAAGGACTAACGATTCTTGAATTAAAACAAAACTAACAATAGGATGTTGTAAAGAAAGCAGAAAAACCCGCAGCTGGTCTTGTACTGGCATCTAATAGCACGAGTGTTGTGTAATCCACAGGAGGTAATTTTTTAGCTTTGCTCAGTATGGGTGAGGTCTTTACTGGAGTACTGTGTCTGCTCTGGGGCTGTGCACTTGATGAAAGATGCAGACTAATTGGAGAAGAGCCAGAAGAGACCAACAAGGATAATGAGAAAATTGGAAAACATGACCTATGAGAAAAGGTTCAAGGAATTGCTTTTTTTTTTTTCCCTTTCTTTTGATCTAGAGAAAAAGCATCCTGAGATGGGACACGATGAAAGACTTCAGAACTTAAAACATTTCTGTAAAAGACTATGATGAATTATGCCCGTAAGGATATGGGAAGAATGGGTTTAATTTGTGTCAAAGGTTAGACATTAGGAAACACCTTTTACTATTAGGAAGATACAGAATTGGAGAAAAATGCCTAGAGAGACTTGTTAGTCTTATGATTGGAGATTTTTAAGGCCAAATCAGACATACATCTGCCAGGAGAGCCAAGTGCATGGTGGGAGAAGGTGTTCTGCCATCCATTCCAGCCCTATGTATCTGTGATTTATGGCCTCAGTGTGACAGAGCTTTGTTGAACACTTAGATTAAGATCAGCACCTAGACATCAAAGGTTTCATTTGGAAAGACTCACTGGCTGGCTAAGTGCCAAACAGCTTTCTGTCCTCTGAGGAGAAAGTATCTCTGGCTGTCACTCAAGTCTCTGAGCTACAACCAACAGAGTTTGCTGCCTTGCTCATTAGTAGAAACGGACCTGCAGCAGCATGGCAAGGAAACAGGAAGTTTCTGCAAAGGTTTTGCCAAGGAAGTTTGAATGAAACCAGGATGCACCAAGAGCTGATTTCTCTTCACACGGTCTTTCCACCCTGTTTGCATTGTTCTTGCTGATGGTCTGGTGGTGGAATATCCTTCAGGAACAATGTTCAAGACACAGAAAAATGCTTAGGGGTCAGATGTGTAGCCAAAAGATAAAAGCTGAAGCTTTGGCCAAAATGGATGTAGAGGAAGTGTTGTCCCAGGAAAAAAAAAAAAAATCCTGAGCATGCCAACCTCTCTTGTCTTTCTTTCCTACTGAATGAAGTCAGCCTACAGAGGCCCTGCATTTACTTCTAGAGAAGGAGGAAGACGAATGGTGGCACATAACCAGGACAGAATTGCTGTATTATCGCCTTTGTTTCCTCTACCAGTGCCAGCAAGACCAAGTGATGAGAGAAGAGGAAGGGCCCTTGACTCTAGATTTGACTTAGGTGTAGTCTCCACTACTTGTTATATGAATTTTGTTACTGGTGATCTGCCTTGTGCTTTTAAGAAGACTGTTCTTTCTGCTGTATGCTATTCTGTTTGGCCCGTCTCTCTGGATACTGCACCGGCTGCTGACCTTGGCTTTATGCACACAATTGTCCCACCCTCATGCGCCAGCAAAGGTCCCAGCAGCTGAGTGCTCGGCTGGTCGAATGTCTGTGTGAGCACAGGAGAGTGATAATAATACAGAAGTTAAGACTGAAAAGGAAGATGGCAAATATTAGTTAGCTGTAGGATAATCTGTAAGAGATGTGCTGCCATGATGGTGATAGAGATACCACTATCCTGTGAAATATACATCAGATACGTGTAATAAGAGGCTGTTTCCAGTTGCTGATTTTTTCTTCTTCAGAATTTATTCTCTCTTGACATTGCTTTTGACCTGTGCTGTGATCTGAAATCCCATTTGGCCACTGGAGGGCAATCCAAACTCTTCACCACAAATATTTCCAACTCATGGTTTGTCAAGTTGCAGCATCCTACTGTGGCTTAGGGATTGTAGCTTGTTTTTGTGCTCTCTCTTTCTCTTTGTCCCCTTCTTATACACACACCACCAACAGGCTTGTATCAGTGAAATTTTGTCACTACAGAAAGTCTTCCCAAGAAAATGCCAACCACACCAAGCTTCTTCACTGCTATGGTTTATGGGGATCACCTTGCTGAGGAGTCACCTCCTATTGAGATCTGTAGGGAATGCTTACAGCTAGCAGATAGGCTACTTCGTCTGTAGGATGTCTGCATGGCTGTCAGCGTTTGGTGCTTGACCAGTGCCAAGCACAGTAATGACAAGCTGAACAGAGGTGGATTTCATACTGTCATATTCTGCTAGTGCTGCATTATACTGGACTGACTAAAATTTATCTTGGGGAAACAGAGATGTCTAGAGACACCAGAGCAAGCACTATTCACCCATTGCAACACAGGAGGCCTTGGGCACTGCTATCTGTCTACAACCTGTAAAAAATTCGAAGTGCCCTGCTCCTGCCTAAACTTCCAGGGTCTGCCAATAAAAATAAAGAACAGAAATCATTTCACCTTGTGTATTCTACATTTGAGTCAAACCATTTGTTTTAGTTCAGATTATGTCGTTCTGGGTCCAAGCAGCATCCTAAGCACCTTGTAAGATGTGCAGACTAGTAGCATGAGGTGTTTTTGTTTTCTTTTTTTTTAATAATCTCCGGTTCCAAGGTCTAATGAATGTTTGAATGTGCCTGGAGGCTCTTCAGCAATCAATCAGCAACCCTCACTCTTTCACTGAGCATATTCCCTCCCTCTCCTACAATTCCCATGGGGCTGGGCACAATAGAAGTCTCCCAGCTGGAGCTGTCTCTCAGAAAAAAAAATGGCATCTGGAGATGTCGAACAACATTGTCTTCAGGAAGACAGCACATCAGCACACAAAATACTTCCTGACCTTAACCTTACAACTGTAAGGCTCCAGGAAACCCATGCCACTTCTCAAGCCCAGTGTCCTAGGGCAGCATATATGACTGTGGTGGGTCAGCAGCTCCCAGGCCTGCTGGCTTGAGCAGAGCTCATCCATAAGCAGATAATCTTCCTGTGCAGTCTGCAGACAGCCTGGTACCTAACCCACTCCTCTGAAGTCCCCCAGGCAGTGAGACACTTTGGGGTGAGCATTGCTCGATGCGTGTCCATGCCCTGGGTCTGCAAGCCCCATTGATGTGCACTGCCTATCCTCTTGCCTCAGTGTTTATGAAACTTGCACCCCTTGGTCTCAGCAGGTCTTTCAGGTGAGAGAAACTGGCTGTGTGAGCTAGAGAGATCTCCTCTAACAGTACAAGCTGGCTTTGGTGTGGCCAAATAGTATAATTGGTCATGGGGGAGCAAGTAGAAGGGGTAAACCTCAAATAAATGGAGTCAAAAGAAAGCCAGCAGTAAGCCCACGATCCCTGCATCCAAGTTAAACACTCCTTTAAAAGGGAGAGTGAAATGAATATGAGGGGCTGGGGTGTAATATAAAATGAAGAATAATTAAATGTAGGTGACCGCTCAAGGGTTCCTAGCTAGCATGTGTGACCCCAGGATATTTTCTCTCCGAGCCTCGCCTTCCATTTTTTTAACTCCTCTCTATAGGCTTGTCTCTGATGTGACATGTTTTGTGTGGCACAATATTATGTGATCCTAATTCCACCTGGGACACCATTTCTGTATATACTGCTATGGGACAGGTGTGAGACCCAAGACAGCAATGTGACATGAAACATGATGTGTGGCATCAGGTGAAGGATTTCATGGTGCTCAGAGCAGAACAACGTTAGACAAAGGGGGACTCACCAGAAGCAGAGCTCTGAAGGAGTAGGTCCAGGTAACTGCTGCTTGGTTGCTCCAGAGGAAAGATGTCAAGTGTCTGAGGTGCTGGTAGGAAGCTCCAGGAGGAGAGGAGATGAGAGATGTTCATGTTTCATTACATCGCCCTATAGAGAGGCTGAAGGAGCAGAGCAGTAGGTGCATCCCCCAAAGGGGTGGGAAGAAAGTACACAGCAGCTGCTGGAGAAGTGCAGGCTTTGTGAGAGCATGGAGTGGGGCAGCTGTGACATGGGCTCATGTGGGGAGCGCCTTATCTTGGCACCAGGCGATCCCATACTCTCAGCAGCACAGTGAACCCCTGTGTGGCAGGTTTTTCTGAGCATCTGGAGAGTTGCAGAGACAACACAAGCATTTGCCACCCTGAAAAGTTCCTTGCTAAACCAGAGCTAGGCTTTTTGTTGTACAGAGTGGAAGACATATAAAGAATAAAATAAAATAAAATAAAATAAAATAAAATACAAAAATTACACTCCTCCTTCCAACTCTCCCAGAAGACTCTCACATCTTTGTTCTTGTGGCTTATTATAAGAAAATACAGACAGGTTTGCTTTTCAGGTGTCAGCCTTGACTTCTGTCTTTCCTTGCTACTCAGTGGGAGAAAAATGAGGTGGTTTATTTTTGCAAAGCAGCTTGAGTGTCTGTAGCGGTCAGTTGTTCACATTGCAATGCAAGTCATAAGAAGTCCTTGAACTCTTTATCAGTCTAGAACTTCTCCTCATCTCTTCTGTAATGTTTCCAAAATAACTTCCTGCCCTGTGCTGGAGTGGGAGCGCAGGACAGACCACTTAAGTTCTTGGGTCCATTCCCTTGCAGTTACTGACAGCTGCCTCAGATCCAAGTGCAGAAGGGCTCACGCAGCCCCTTTGCTCCCTACATCCCATACATCAAAAACATTTACTGGGAGCTTTTATCAAGCATACTGAATTTAGCTTATAAGATCAAAAACTAAATAAGGTGTACAATGTACATCAGGAAGAGAGGAGGAGATAAAGCAAAGAGGTCACCAATATTTCTACACACCTGAACATTTCTTAGGAGAAAAGATGATCTTAGGAAACATATCTTGTCCCAGAGAAAGCCAACTCTTGTCTCCTAACCTCTCCTCCTACTCTCCTAATCCCATGTGAGCAAGACAGGCACCAGGGTTTGGATGTTTTTAGTACCTAGGAGCACAAACACATCCCAGCAGCTCATCTCCAATATGTCACTGAAAGACAAAAACCTCTTTCTGAAGTTATATATTAAGAAGTGGGGGAAAAAAAAGTAATCTTTCCTGATCCCTACAGACCATCATCAAAAGCCTGAAATGTAATTACTATAGCATCAGTTGGCTTCAAGATATTTTAAGCCTTTCCAGTTCGAAGCCTTTAGTCAGACCTAAGGAACTGAAATGCCCAGCAAGCCCCCTCCATCACAGCCCATCAGCCTTGTGTCTCAGGCATCTCCTGTGCCTTGCACTGGGGTAGCTGCAGGACTGTACTTCCTAACACCTGGGAGAAGGAGTCCATCTCCTCAGGTCCCCACAGATGCTTCTCTCCAGGCTCACCCCTGTATGCATTGTGAAGGTGGCCCGCTTGCAGCAAAGCTCTTCAGAGTCCCAGCAAGTCACCAGCACAGCCTTTGGGGTGCTGATGGGTTCATTTCTTCCATTGGCAGGCTGCTGGATGGCTTCCCCACCTCTTGGCAGCCTGCATTGTGGTTTCCAGAGCACTGAAGCTCCCAAACATCCAACTTCTCTCCCAGCTCCCCAGGAGAGATGAGGCAGGAGCTTCCAGGCTCCCATGCCCCAGTTCCCAGTCAGTCTAGGTGGTGGTGAACTGGGAGACAGTAAGCCATGGGACCTGGACTTCAAGCTGCCCAAGTCACTCGACAGTCCAGGTTTCCCCAGCTCCACTAAAAGTCACCAGGTCGGATAAGCATGGTGTGGGAGTCCTGAAAATACAGATTTTTGGCTCCTATGCCAGCTGGCAAGCCACACCAACAGTGTGGGTGCCCATTTTGGGGCATCTCACTGCATAGGCACACTGGCCATGGTGTGCACCTTGCCAGGCACCCAGCTCTGTGCGTAGCCTGCACAAAGCACTTCTGTCATGAACTGGACCTCTTAACCTCCTTTTGTTATGCTAAAAATGATCCTGTACGTAGGTCCCTATATATAGGATATGCTATATATAAAATGATAAAATTTTACAGCCCCTCCTTTAGATTTTTCTTTTGAAATCTTAAGAGTAACTATTTTTCTACAGATAAGACATAGAATGTAAAATCCCTAGGGAAGTGGGAGATTCACAGAAGTACAGACAAAAAAAAACTTTTCTAAATTAGATTCAGGAAAGGGCTATGCATTTTCCATCAGCTAGGCTTTAAGGGGACTGGGACATAAAACAAAAGCCAAGCCAAATACTGAGAGCAATGTAACCAATGAAACAATGGGAAAGTTATTTAGCAACATACACAGCACTGGAACAGCCACAATGTAAGTTATGCACGCACACCAAATGTATTTTGGACAGCTGCTGCCAGAGCACTCATCCAACCCTCCAAAAACTACTCAGACACAGCATGCTTACATTTCCCTCTCAACGACAGCTTGTGAGGCAATCACTGCGAGGGAATATACACTTATTTGTTTCAAACAGCCACTCATGCAGAACAGCCTGGGCTCCGTGATGTTATCCAGACGCTCTCCAGCAATGCCACATGCAAGGTGCACGGCACAGCTTCCATGTGCATTCCCAGAGCAGCGTGAGCTGCAGTAACTTCATCTTTCTATTGACCACTGCCTCTCACAAATTAACAGTCCAGGACCATTTCTGCCACACCACAAGAAAACCTTTTTTTTCTCTCTCTCAGAAAGGATGCCCTTGCCTTCTGGTAAAATAAAGCTATTACTAATTTACACTTCTGCAGCAGATGCATTGGGCTTCCCTTTGACCCAAGACTTTCTCATCACACCAGGCTCCTCCCGGAGCTGAAAACTCCTTGTTGTAGTGGCTGTGAGGAGGAGAGGCACCGCAAATCTGGTTAAGCCTTTTTGATTCAGAAACCTTGCTTGCTCTTGCCTGGGCCTCTGGGGATGGTTTAGCTCAAAGCATGCCTGTGCTGATGTAAAACTGGGCTCAGGGATCCCTTTGAAGGCTGAAATCATAAGGAATGAGCAAATCTGGGGGGAACAACCAAGCTGAAGGGCTTGGGTCCTCTGCCATCATGTGAAGGTGGCTGACATAACCTGTGTGAAGTCTTTAAAAGCAGTTCACATTTCTTCTTGGATTATTTCCTTGGCAATGCTAGAAGAGTTTTTTTGTTTGTTTGTTTTTGAAGGATCTATGAGCAGAAGAATGCTGACAAAGAGCACTGATTTTCATGTCTTTTTCCCCATGTCTAGGAAGAAAAGAGCTTTGGTATTTTCTTTCCACTTTCCCACAGTAGAGCCTTAGGAATACTATGCTATCCTGGGTTTGGAGAGCAGTGCAATGCACAGCATCATCCCCAGCACAGAATATGTCAGAGGGGCATTCTGTTTCCTTGCAGCCAGGCGGGAATAGCAGGAGCACCACATTTCCTCTGGTAATGATAACGATAAAATTAAGATGATAAAATTCTTCCTCCTTTTCGGCAGGGACTTTTCTGCACTTGACACCCAGAGCCTGCTGGCTCCCACAGGCACATCCTTTGCATAACTTGTCGTTTCTGTTTCAGAAAGCAAAGTATTCAAGATGCTTTTTCCAGAACTGAATCTTTTTCTTGCAGGAATGTTCCTAGTGCAGCCACCAAAACAGCTCTCCTCAGCACTTCGGTGAGACAGCATGTTATTTAGGTGAATAGATGACATTTTTCCATATCTAATCACCATTATGTCTGAGCTGAGAGAAAGCACAGCAAATGTTTCTGATTGGTTTGGGATTTACATATACAATTTTTGTGCATCATTTTCAGGATGTGGAATAGTGCAGTCATGAGCTGAAACATGACATATGAGAACACACGTGTGTGAAAGAGAAAAAGTGGGAAGAAGCTCTCTGATATGTCAAGTAAGAAAAGGTTTTTTAAAGATTTATCTTCACCCAACCTGAATCTTAGGACAGATTATTACAAGACTGTTTTTCTATTCTGTAACAATATTCGCTTTATTTACTTATTTGTTTATTTATTTATTGGACAGCTAATAGGTCTGCTTGTCAGCACACTATGAAATCAGCTAATGTTTGTGCTGTCAAAAATGTAAGGGTTTCCTATTATTCCAGTAGTTTCATTATACATTTATATATATGTTATATATATATTATATTTTTTAAGAAAATTGTATGCTTGGCTACCATAGACGATCTCAGAGTACACTAAGTAACAATTCATGTTGCTGAATGTTGAATCTGCTAGGCAAGATTGTCACTGCATAGACACGCATAGACCTCTTTTTTTTTTTTTTTTTACTTTT
>VXAA01005065.1:800798-951141 GCA_013399115.1 Anseranas semipalmata | reverse complement strand
AAGTTTTCTGGGCCAAGAGCAAGGTCTTCTTCCAGAGAAGTCCTAATTTTTACTGCAGCTTTGGGGTGCCATTACAGCATGAGCAAGTCAGAATAACTGAAAAATCCTATCTGTTAGGCTGAAATTAGTTCTGCTGAAATAGAAGAAGAGAAGCAGGAATCCTGGACCAGGGTCCCGCCAGATCAGCACACACCTTGGCATGCATTTGCATTTGCTCAGCATTTTGACTCCTGCTCTGCACCTCTGGGAACTGTCTAGCTGGCTTTATTTTAAAAGAAACAGGAAAAAAGAATGCATTCCAAGAGTCATGAAGAGGTGTGAGGAGCCAGCTTGTCCCAGAAGAGTGATTTTGGGCACGGAGTCCAAGAAGTCATGTTTGGACTTGCCCAGGCCCTGTTGGACTTGCCTGTATTTCAGGATCAGCCTCTGCCATAAACACTGTGGCATTTTGATTGTTTCAGAGGCAGACTGTCTGGGGGCACCGTTAGGCACACACCGTTCTGCCACCACTTGTCATTTACAGGATCACAACAAGCAACTTCTACAGAAGGTCCCTTTCCTGCCCATCCCCAAACCCTTCCTGAAACTGAACTGGATCTCCACAGTTTTGGTTTGTGCTTTATTTATATGTATTCTCACACTTACTTTCTCTAGAGTGCTCGACTGAGCCTGTTGACCATACAAGTGGAAAAAAAAAAAAAATGCAAGAAGAAAATTTGCATGTTATGTCTTCCATGGGCTAAGTGGGAACTAGCCCAAAATTAACAGACATTGGGAATAGCTGCTGTGTGGGTTCTCGTGCTGGTATTTGCTTTTGCCTAGTGGTAGCATCAGTTAATTTGTAGGGAGCAGTAAGGCAAATTATGTAAGAGTTGAGATTTCAGTGTGTTTGTGCTTGGTACCAGGGGGCTGTGCTGACATCCAGAGGGACATCAGTAAGCTGGGGTATGGGCCAAGAGGTCCCTCACCGAGTTCAGCAAAGGGAAACGCAAAGGGAAATGCTTGTCCTGCCCTGGGGAGGAACAGCCCCAGACACCATCACAGGCCAGGGGCCGACCAGCTGGAAAGCAGCTCTGCAGAGAAAGCCCTGCGGGTCCCATGGTGGGACAATGAGTCCCACCACTGCTGACCATGAGCCAGCAATGCGCCCTCATGGCAAAGAAAGCTAAAAGCTTCCTGGGCTGTGTTAGGAGGAGCATCACCAGCAGGTTGAGGGAGGTGATCCTTCCCCTTGGTTCAGCACTGGTGAGACATACCTGCAGTCCTGGGTCCAGGTCTGACTGAAGCTGAGAGAGCTGGGACTGTTCAACCTGGAGAAAAGAAGGCTCAGGGGGATTTTATCAATGTTGTTAGTGCAGCTACAACAAAGCTCCCACAGATGAGCTGGAGATAATATTCATAAAACACCCAACTTGGAAAAAAATACACTTGTATATCAGCTCAGGATTTGGTTCAGGAGTTTATTGGAAGCAAGCACATGGGGCAAAAGTCACAATAAAAAAGGGTATTGCTGTTGCAAGCCATGCCTGGGGTGGGTTTCTGCCTGATCATTGAACATAAAACTTGTAGCTGGGGGATAAGCATCACATTCAGATGGCACTGAAAGTAGTTAAACTCTGTGGAAATGGTAACTCAGCCCCGACTTGCCAGAGGTGGAACAAGGTCCTGGAAATGGCACTTCTGGAGGAGGATTGTGGGACTACAGAGGACAAGCTGCCCCAGGGGATTTTGGCACAGTTTTCCCTGTGGCAAGAAGAGCTAATGCTAATCTGAACTAAATCTCCATTTATACCTGTCCAGGTGCCATTAGTCCCTGTTGACAGCACTACATCAATCAGGGCTATAGGGATAAATCAGATGTTTTTTCTATGCCCTTCCCTTCTCAAACACACTTGGATGACAAATGAAGAGAAGATCAGGTTGTCTCAGGACATGGGACAAATGGACTCATCTGAGAAGATGGCATACAAATTTTTTTAAAGATTCTGAGAAAACTGAGATACCTGGAGGACAGGGACACACGAGGCAGTCAAATACAGAAGCAAATCCCTTACTATCAGAGTCTTAAGGGCTTTGTACATTTAGCACAACTTAACAACAAGGAAAACAACCTGAAAAGAGTTTGCCTGTGAATTCCTGCTTGCAGAGAAAATCCAGGGCGGTGAAGAGTGATTTAATCCTGTTGAATAACAGGAATCAAAGGCTGCAGAATGAAGGCAGATGAATTCCAACAGAACATGAGGTCCAAGGGGAGAGGCAGCCGTAGGAGAGGTTCTCCCCATTCTTTCCTCAAAGCCACGTTTCCTCAGTGCAGCTGAGGCCAGCACAGATGGTGGAGAAAAGTACCTGGCCCCCGACAAGTGCTGGGGCTAGGAGTGCCTCAGGCAGGTTTGTCCCTCACCAGTGGCATTCCCTCCTCGCTGCCTGTCCCCACAGAGACCGACCTCCCCTTCTACTGGAGGAGCCTTCACCAGCAAGGGTACATGCTCCACTCACCAAACGCCTACCTGGATGGCCCAAAACGAGGAGGCAAAGCCTGAGGCAACATGGGGATACCTGTCCTCACTGTGGGAACACTCTCACCCGTTGGTGAAGTGAGGCGCAGAGATGACCAGCTCGCAGTGCCCTGCTGCGGCTCCGCGCTCACTGCCTCCGAGCAGAGCTAAGGACCTCCTACCCCACCTCCGGGTCTGGCCCAAGCCCTGTCCCATGGGTCTGGCTTGGGTCTGCCCCGTGGTACTGCCTGGTGTTTGCTCAAAAACAAACCTGAAGCAATCACAGCCTTGCCCGCCAAGTAAGAACCTCCCTTGTTAGCACATTTGCATTTATACTGTGTGCAAATAGCTACTGGGCTGGGTGAGCTGGATATTTTGGTAGGTCCTGCAGGAACCTTGGGCAGCATGGGTGCATTGACTGCACAACTCTTCATTAATTGGGAATCTTTCTGTATTATGTTTTTACACATGGATCTACTCTGATGTGCATCTGGCAATTAGTTTACTCCCAAGAATGTGAAGTAATTTTTGGCTTCTAAACTGAAGGCGTGAGATTCTGGTTTTTAACTCTTTGCTGCCTCTGGGTGTTCATATAGCACAGGATGCTGCACGAGCCTGTGAAAGGCAAGAAATGGTTCCCCCTCTGCTCTAGCAATAGCTGCACAGATAAGGTTCTGGGACATATGGGAGTGAGTGGCTTACTTGTTACTATTGGAAAGGCTTTTCACTGTAATGAATTTCAGAACTCAGCAAATCACTTTAATGCAAGTCTTTTGCTATTTTTAAGTAGGCAGGACAGCATTCTGGAAAAAGCATAGACAGGTTTGGCTGTTATCTTACTGACAATGTAGTGGTTATTTCCATTTTGTATTATGTTTTTCATATATTTTCTTAGTGAAGGAATGTTTTATTTCCGCAATCTTTGTTTCTGTTAACTTTGGCTGAAGGACCGATGTCTTAGTGCCATCTAAAAACGCTTTATTACAGATTTATATGTTGAAATCCAAAAAAGTTTTATCAGAAGGAGATAAATGTTTGACATCAAGTTGCATCAGCATTTATTAGTGTAAATCCCATGAACTAACTCTCCCAGCATACGTAGTTTTTTGTTGTTGTTGTTGCAGAGAAGCATAAGGTTTAACCAGGTGTTGTGCACAGGAATTTTTTGGCAGCAGAAGGAACATCATGCATCTTTGTATGTTTGAGATCACATATGTCCATGTATACAGACAGACAGCTGGATAATTTTCCTATGTGTGTGGAGACATGAGCAAAGGAGATGAAATGCTGATGAACAGATGGTTTGGATGTTGTTTTTATGTTCCCCTTGCATGCTTAGATGCATGGTGAGGTGCCAGGCTGTGGGAAATCATGCTGCCTTAGTGCTTCATATGGCCTGAATCATTTGCTTTCCTTATCTCCTTATGTGTTCTAATATTGACTTCTGGTCATATCACAGCTTAGAAAAAGGTGCTGCAGCCCTGATATGCAGCCATGCTTGAATGCCAGCTGGAGGTGCCTGCTACCTCTGACAGGGTTACGTGGGACTTCACTATTGAGTGGGACAAGATGATAAAGGGCAAAACCCAGCAACTTCACCTCTGCTGACTGCGAGGTTTAGTTTGACACCAACACTGTTACAGGACTCCTACTCCAAAGCCCTAATGGTGACGCCACATCACAGAATCACAGAATCATTTAGGTTGGAAGAGACCTCCAAGATCACCTAGTCCGACCTATGACCTAACACTAACAAGCCCTCCACTAGACCATGTCACTAAGCTCTACCTCTAAACATCTTTTGAATACCTCCAGGGATGGTGACTCAACCACTTCCCTGGGCAGCCTGTTCCAATGCCTCGCAACCCTTTCAGTAAAGAAGTTTTTCCTAATATCCAACCTAAACCTCCTCTGGCGCAACTTTAGCCCATTGCCCCTCATCCTATCACCTGGCGTGTGGGAGAAGAGACCAATCCCCACCTTGCTACAGCCTCCATTAAGGTACCTGTAGAGAACAATCCTTACAGTTACATCCTTACAGTTATAGTCTAATGTTTTGGGGGATAATCTTCTGAAGCTGCATCCTGTCTGGGGATCATCACTTCCTCTCCAGTCTTTGGCCTGAGGCTTTTTCTCAGGCAGAGGGAACACTGGGAATGCCTGATTTGAGTCCTTCCATCACGCAGCAGTAGAAAGCAGAAGAGCAGCTTTCAGGTTTCCTTTGCTGATGATCTGATCTGAACTGTTTGAAAGTAACTGACATTATTTTTTTCTTGCCCTCTCTAGTTTTCAGGCTCAGACTGAAAAGCAGAGAACAAGCCTCTGGCCTCCCTGCATATGACCTGGAAAGGAGCAATGCCCCTGGGCAAGCCCATTTGTTTGAGCAAGCTAACGGTTTGTTAGGACACCTGGCTTCTCCCAGAGAAACTGGGAGGGTCCAGCATGAATAAACAAGCTGAATCATCTGCAGCCTCACTGAGAGCAGGCTCCCAGCTCTGTCACTGTCCCGCTGCACTGGACAGAGAGGGCTGCGGCACAGAGCCCATGTTTAGCTGCTGCTCGTGGGCTGCTCGCCCGCGCTGGTGCATAAGAGGTGCATGGCTGCACATGCCGGGCTGGTGCTTGGAGGTTATGCTCACACGGGTGTGACAGGAAGAGCCTCAATTTGTCAGTCCCCACAGTTACCACTGTAATCCCTGGGTGCTCAAAGCCTGCTGCCTCCACCCTTTCAACTCCAGAAAACATCGACAGCAGGAGGAGGATCTTCCAGGAATGTCCCCAGGCATGTAGGGTGGATCCAGGTCTCCAAGATCAACTGCAGCTGATGGCAGAGGCAGGAAAATGGATCTCCACAAGTGCAGGGCTAAGGGCCATGGGCACAACACCCTCGCACCTCTTCCTCTGCGCGGGGAGCAGGAGCAAGGGCAGCAGTGGGTGGAGCACCTGCTCGCTAGCTTCAAAATGGAGACACAGCTCTTCTCCTCGTTCGCGCACTGCCCACCATGTGTCCCCTTGCCTTTGCCTGGTGCCTCCAGCCAGGCACAGCTCAGCCTCATTCTGCTACTGTCCTTTTCCTCTCTCAATGTTCCCCTCTCCCCTCTTTTCCTCCTGTCCTGACAGGGCCTGGTTGCCTCCCAAGTCCTCCTGCAGGAGGGGCTCTCAGCCACTCACCATAGCAGGGATGCTCACAGGACCCTGTCACTTCTGGGGGGCTTTTGTGTGGTGTGGACCATCGATGCCCCCCCCTCAGGGGGACCTCTGTCCCTTCAGTGAGGCCACGGGAGTGGTGCAGCTCAGCCTTGAGGATGATGCACAAACATCTTTGCTGTGGCTGAGAAGGGGGCTTCAAAAGCAAGAAAATGAAGTTTGGAGATCTGTGGTTGCTGGAGGTGGAGCTTTGACAGGAATCCCAGTTTGTATTGCAGTTCCTGAAGGGGTGGCTCCAGGGAAGGAGAAATGCAGGTGGAGGAGACGGTTCCTCTAGCACACCCGGTCTTCTGGAGTGGACTGCTGTGGCTGATTGCTAACCTGCTGGTCATCAAGGACTCTCTGGGGTGGAAAGTGATGCAGCTGGAGGTTGTGCATTTGCGTAAATTTTACAAATTCATGTCATGACTCCTACATGTTATCCTTATCCAGTCTGGGAATGGGAGTTACATCTTGAGTAATCATCTGCGGCTCAACACCAGTTTTGTTATGAAAAATAAGTACATGGTTCAAAAGCTGACCTCTGTAATAAATTGTTTCCTACTTTTCAGGCCATCAGTAAATGGACTCAGTATGTCCACCAGGCTGAAAAATAAGCCAGGACTGTGTCTTAATTGTACTAAATCATGAAGTACTGGTCATTCCTACTTTGTTGTGGTGGTTGTTTTGTCAACAGTCTGTCAAGCTTTCACCTTGGTAGCAATCCAAGTGTTACAGCTGTGTACCTGTAACTTAGAGGAAGAGATAGCAGGCCTAAAATGTAAGTTGAAAAATGTTCAGTACCTTAGTTGTGTGTGTTTCAAACACTGCAAGCTCCTCTGCTGTGCTGGTTTTGTAAACCCCTGGACACGAAAGCACACTGTGATGCATGGGAAGTGCACGGCAACATGTTCCACATCCTCTTGGAAGCAACCCTGGGCTCCTGGAGCCACTCTTCCCCTGCCGTGTGTGCCTCGTCCAGGCAGCACAGCAGAAGGGATGTCACAGTGACAGGCCTGGGGACCCAGGGGCTGGTGGCCCACAAATCACACCCACTGCCCAACTCCCTGAAAAAAAAGTAAGGTCTATGGGGGGCTTGCAGAGCTCCAGCTCATGGCCCAGGGGTGCTGCAGCCTCATCCTGACCTTTATGGGGAGCAGCACTGCCCCAGCCCTGCAGTGTCCGCGGGACAATGTCTATGGAACTGGGCTTTGCGAGGAAGGGAAGGGCTGAGCCCGCAAACCAAGCAGCTCCTCATGGTCACATCAGCACTTCGCACATCTGCACTGGCTTTTCTTTAAGTCAAGAGTGTTTTTCTGCTCCCTGATCACACCAGTGTGTCAAGCGGCCACCCTGGCCCAGGGACAGCAGAAGAGGCGAGAACAAGACCGAACACAAACACAGCCTTACAGGGCCTTTGAAACAGGACGCAGATATTTACTCAGCAGCCAGCAGAGTTTTCCTGGAATCCCTGGGAACTTAGTGCTGTGATTTTGCCCACCTTTGGACTCTCACATTTTTTCCATGAGTGCACAAATAACCCAGTGAGTAACTACAAAAAGGAAAATTGAATGGTGCAGAACATCAAGTTCTAGGAAAGTATGTGCTTAATCCATATTCACGCGATGTGTCATGAAAGCAAGGTAATGGCGTATGCTCTTTTTTTGCTGACTGAGCAAAACAAAAAAGGATATATATATTCTCGCAATTACTTTATTCACTTTGGAGCATTTCCAACACAGGAATCGCTTTTGTTCATTGAACAGTTATACCAAATTTGGAAACAAATCACACCTATGTGTCTAGAGGGACAAAGTTACTTTAGACCGGCTGCGATCCATGCACACATGCTTAGCAACCCTCCCAGAAAATCTGTGAACTTGCTGCTGTTAGGGTTTGTGATTATGAACAGTGTGTGGGCTTTCATGGCACTGGCCTTGGTAGTAAAGCACATCAGGTGCGAGTGCTTACAGAACTGAAAACATTATCTCCACTTTATAGAAAACTTGCTTATTTTTGCAAAAAATAAGGAAAAAAATGTTATTTAAAGGAGCTGAACAATGATGTTTAAGGCAGCCAAAGCAGAGAGATTTTGGATTGTTTCTGGTAAGTTTTACAAGAAAGATTGTTCCGGTAGTCTTATTGAAACCATTATCAAAATCACAACAAACCCTTCTGCTTCAGAAAAACAGAAACAGCTCTTGTTTAGTAGCTTGTTGAGGTGGCAGCCCTTTCAGCGCTGGCATTTGTGGAGTTCTTGGACTAAATCCAGTGCTGGTTGGGGCTTTTGTGCAAGCCTACAACTCAAAACCAATGCTCAATATTGGGATGTGTGGGAGCAGGGGCAAAGCTGGGGGAGCAAAGCCTTGTGTATGGAAATATACAGTCATGTATATTGAGGAACTGCTCTGTAGCCATCAAAAACTCTGCCTGTAGGTGTTCTTTGTTGGCTTAAATTTCTGCCACAATGATATTCCTGTCGGTGGAGTCACTGGAGTTGTTCATTGGGCCTCTTGTGTTTATCCTTCATTCCTTTCCCCCAGCTTTATGTTTATTTTTTTTTCTTTTTTTTTTTTTTCTTTTCACTGCTACCCTCTGGCACACATTTGTTCCTCAGGAAACAACAGGCCCCTTGTCACAAGAAGGACCTGACCGTCACGCGCAAGCGCCGTAGGCAGTATGTTTATACAGCATTTTGGAATTTGCATGGTGGTTTGGGAAATGTGTAGGCATTCAGATGATTGTTCTTAGAACCGCACATACGGTGCTGTGCAAATATTTGAGGTGTGTGACATGTGTAACACATAAAGTTTAATTTCTGTTATTCTTAACTGTTATTCCTAACCTCAGCCTCAGCTGGTGGTGGGTGCTGACGCCCGCTCTGGGCTTGCTGGTGCCACCAGCAGTCACCACGTGCATGGGAGAAGAGCCCAAAGCCTGCCCACAGGTGACACCCGGCACACGGGCTGCTGCTGGCTGTCTCTGGGCTCCCAGGTCCAGGCCTGGCCACTTCTCATGCTGATGCCCAGGGCTACGCTTCAGCCGGGAGGGCAAGGGGCAGAGATGTAAGCCAGTTAAAAGGGACTTTGCTCAAGTACTGGCCGGGACGGTGGCAGTGTCAAAAACTGACTTGTTTTTAACTAGTCGTTAATCTGCCTCTCCACCCTTATCCAAGGGAAAGCAATTTCTTTATTTTAAAACAAAAGAAAATGCTTTCTGTAGGACCTGCTACCTGTCCTCCCCAGTGAGCAATAGCTCAAGTATCCCTACCAGGGGCACATGCCTTGAAGGGAATCTCCAGCTGGCCTAGTGGAGATTTCCAGTCTATAGCATTACATTTACCATTAGCTTTTTAGAACTGTGCACTATGTAGTCAAACCATCTCCTTTAGACCAAATGACGCAAACTACCAGGATTTGTTCGTTTCATTTGTTGATGCCAAGGGTTTCCTGACTTTATCCCCTTGAATCTCTCTACACAGTTTTTTGCAAGACTTCTAATTTGTTCATATCATCTTTCAAAGGAGCTGCAAAGGGTTTGGCACTCAGAGAGCAGACCTCTGTAACAGATTAGGCGGTCAGCTCATGTTACACCTGATGGAGAGAGTAAGAGCACTGAAGGCAAAGTTAATGACTGCAGGGAAGTAACTGGTGTTTTTTGTTTGATGACAACTCATGGTCTTTAACTTCATCTGTTCGGCAGACTCTGAACAGCCACTACTGTGCTCTTTCATACTCCTGAGAAAAATGTTTGCTCTGACGGCATCCAATGCCTGAGATACGTGCAATGATTGAGGATCTTCTGCCTGTAGAGGTACTGAAAAAGGAAAGTCTCCTTAAGAAGCCAACAGTTGAGAAAGATTCTCCCAAATCAGTTTCTATTCATAAATACTTCCTGACTAGAAATCAGCTTAGGTTTCACTCACTTAAACATGTGCTTAATATAAACTTTTTGCAGTCCCAATTAACCATATTTCTCAAATCAAGGCTTAAAATGGTGAAGGCTGTTTACAAGAAATGATTCCATTGCCATGAATTAATTTGAAATGTTGTAACTGCTTCAAAAAGGGGCAGCTTAGTAGGAGGTTTGTAGCTTAAAGTGAAGTTATGCTTGGAGAACGTAAAAGTTGTTGATTTTTAACTGACATTTTACTTTTCCTGTAACTGGCCAAGTGAAAAATAATGTCTGGAAAGATGCAACATTGATGCCATTTGGAACAAGGTGCATTACAATCTCCCTTACTGTGACTCAGACATTAGGTCTGTAGAAAAAAATCTACTGCTTTTTTTTTTTTTTTTCCTTTGGTGATGAAAAGCAAGTGACTGAAAATGTGCATACTGTAGAAACAGAAACATTTCCTTTACAGGTGGAAAGAGAAACACGCGAGTTAAGAAAAAAACAAGGACTCCTTGACCCCAAATTTTCCATAGTACACTACTGCAGGAATTAAAATGAATGCTAGCAAATGGGGAGTGAAAAAGTTTGCTGCTGCTAACACTGAGGTGATACTGCTGTATTTAACTGCAAAAGCAAGGACCATTTCCATTTTGTTCAGTGTATTGGTTTTGCCTGCACTTTTCAGATTCCTCCCCAAGGCGTCTGCATGTGCTTGGTCATCAATCAAATGAAAAAAGCTAGGAAATACACTTTCTGTGCTCTTCTGTCTCTCCACTCCATTTGGTACGTGTCAGTTGCAGCAGATAGGTACAATTCTGTATGACCAAGATCAATTTGTATTTGAACAATATTGTACTGAACATTATAGTATTTGAACAATATTGTATTTGAACAATAGGCGAAAAAGTCTTGCTAGGCTGGTGTTCACAAGTCTCTGTTCAATAAAATACTTACATGCCTGTTTAAATCCATCAGTGAAGCATTGAGGCATAAGTTGAATGATATCCACATGCTTAGTTCCATTAGCTTTAATGATGTTTAAACCCACATTGAAAATCAGATGCACACTTCAGGATTTTCTGAAGAGTAATGGCTTGCCTGGGGATTCAGGAGCCTAGGATCTGGGGGTGACCTTGTCACCGGGTAGTTTGTCTTCTTCTGTCAGCAGAAATGATCCAGGGTCATGACTGCTAACATGGAAGGGTTGGTGGTCAATCTCAAATAGCAAACAGATGTACATTGGATGGGGTAGGTGGGACACTGAGCACTTTGGAGACCAGTGTTGGGTAGCTGGATGGCTGGGGGGGGAGACCTTACTTGAAATTGAGCGGGAAATGGAGGCAAAGGCATTTCTGGGACCCTCTTGCCATCTTTCCCAATAACGTTGCTTGAGAGGCTCTGCTGTTAACTACAAAATTCTCCAGCCCAACCTAGACTGAGAAATATTCCAGGGTATCAGAATATGTTATCTCAAGGAGGAACAATTTTGTGTTTGGAGAAGGTTAGAAATTATGCCTTGCACAGTTAGGGTAGGAGCCCCCAAGGACTCCATCCAGCCCATCACCATCCATGCCAGGACACCACCCTCTCCTGGGACAGGGTAGCAGCCCTCCCCGAGCACTGATGGACATCCCTACAGAGGCAATGGAGTCTTGCCATTTTTCAGTAGCTGAGGATATGGCCTAAGGGGAATTAGATGAATGAAGAGCAGGGAGGGGGAGGGTTTTTCATACAAAAGGAACCTTAACTTTATGAAGTTCTCAATTAAAAACAAAAGGGGGTGGAAAATGGAGAGATGAGGGGAAATTGCCCACTGATTGCAAATACAAATGAAGACTCCAAAGGAAACAAACTTTACAAGAGGGTTATGAGGAGGTTACCATAAAGTTTCTCTTCACCTTTTGACCCCTCTTATGAGTCACTCCAAGATAAGACTGAGCAAAGGATTGTCATATGGGAAACCGAGCAAAGGCAGCTCTTCACATAAATAAATAAGCACTGGACCCAAGGGGAATTACAGAAATGTAAAGTTGATCTCTCTTTCCCTCAAATCCTTAGTTTTGTGTTTCTGGGCATTGCTTTAGGCATTTGAAGTGCTGGGAAAAACAGCAGCAAAACAACAACAATAAAACAAACAGACAAAACAAAAACCAACTAAACAAAAAACAAAACAAAACAAAACAAAACAAAAAAACAACCTTAGCCCTGAGCTCAGAACCTGATAACTAGAATGAACTGAAGTATGGAAGCATAACCCCCCTCTCCCCTCTGCCCTTTACCATCTACAGGAGGTCATTGTTTATGCAACTATCCCATCTCCACTTGGGATCTATCAAACAGCAATCAACTTCTATGGAAAGACTCCCATGACCTTCGGGAATGTTTCTAGTGGGCCAGTTGAAATCAGCAGCAATTATCTCTAGGTGTCTGTGGTGGGATCCATTCCATATTCTGCTGCTGACATGAAAGCCCTTGTGCTGGGTGATTGCACGGTCTGTCACAAGGTGAGCCTCTGGGTTAACGATAGCCTATGCTCGTATTTGGGTTTACAGAAGTGATGCACAGAGCATTGGAAGGCATAGCATTTGCTGTTGGATAACCCTAATTAAGTCATAGCCCACTGAGTATAAAGGCATGTTGAAATGTTTTGTGCTGGTGCTGACATGCATTTGGCTAGGTTTTTGCCTGAACCATTGGACCTTGATGCATAAGATTGGATTGTCCCATTTTGGTACTGATGAACCCCCTGCCAAAGGATCACATTCCTGTCTCTCTTCAAAAAAAAAAAAAAAAAAAAAGATACATTTGCCTGCTAATCAAGGGCCTGGCCCTCCAGTTTCCATCACCAAGCCAGTCCCAGCAGGGCAGGGAGCAAATGTGCACAGCCAAGTGCTATGAAGCCAAGCCATGAGGAAATGGTGAGGTTTGCTACACAAAAGTATTTTTGGAACACAACGTCTTTATAAAGAAGGTCAGTGATAATGAACACAGACAAAAGAACTAGCTAGTAAATGCAAGCGGATGGCATTTCCAGATGCTCCCAGTAGTTTCTCTAACACAATGTCACAGCAGTCAGCACACTGTAGCTATGCTGACAATTGAGGAATGGGTGACATATAAGGATAAGAAATGATCTGGGTTTATTTTTAGAGATGCTCTCTTTTTCTTACGAGGAGTTTACATTTATCTGCTCTGACACTATCATTTGACGAATTTTGTTTCAATTAATTTCTTTGGAGGGATTTCTACATTTTCTCATGTTAAAATTGGCATTCATCACCTTGGAAAGAGAGACTATATGAGTAACAGCTCACCAACGCAAACCTCAATGACTTCCCTCTCCCATCACCTCTCCTCCCCTCTTTCCCCTTACAGATAGCTCCCTGCTTTCCCTCCAGAACCCTGACAGCCATCTCACTGTGCAGTTGATGTGTTGCTGGCTGTCATCACACCATTGAGTCTGTGCATTAAATTCATTTCTTCAACTATACTCTTCTACTTAGAGGAGAGTTTAGACAGTATCTGTTTAGACAGTACCCTCTCTGGGGTATATATCAATGCCTGGAACAAGGAAACTTTCTTCTTGCTTGGCAAAACTTTCATAAACAAAAAATAATAGCACTAATGGTAATAAAAACAGTGATGATAACTGTGGGAGCTGCAACAGATTAACCAGGTTATTCATCATTTATTTCACTGTTCAGTGAATACAGTTGCTTGGAAAAATGACTTAGACAAATGCCTTATCAACAGCCAGTCTACTGAAGAAAATATATGCAAAGGACTAAGATACATGTATGTCAGCTGTGTCACAGTAACTGTCCATGCAGGTGCTATTACAGCATGGCAGACAAAGTAATGCATTTTAATATAGTTTGAGGAGGAAAATGTCTAAGAGAAATGTCATTTCCTTGCAATTCCTGCAGACATGCACAAGGCCCATGCAGAGACCTCTTGCCCTGCAGTAATGTCGTGCTTGAGGCTGAAGTTTGCACACCTTGCACTGACAGCCAGCCACAGACTCAGACCAGAAGGAGGTGTAATTATCTGCACACTGCAGGGACAGGACCCCGTCAGAAGTCTGGGGGATAACATTTTGAATAGCATTTAACTGACAGGCACACCTGTGTTTTAGTTTCAAAATAATTTTGCCATTTTAAAACCAAATTATAAACAAGCTTTTAAAAAATTGACCATAACCACACCCAAAAGGTTCTTTTTTGTTGTTTTGGCAAGAGAGGAACAAGCTAGAGGATCCTCCCCAGACCTAGTGGGGCAATCTCAACCTCCATTGCGGGACATTTCCCACGGGAGATGTTTAATTTATTGCACTGAATTGCTGGAACATCACGGTCAAGGCTGGTTCTTTGACTGATATGTGAAAGTGAAGCAGAACCCAACAAAACACCACAAAACCAAAGGAAATAGATCGTGTTTTGCTGTCAACAGCCTGACAGGTGAGGCCCCCTTTCCCCTGCAGGCTACTGAAGAGTAACTTGATCAATGTGTATGAGATAAATGAAGATGACAGTCATGCTGGGACTGGAAACACGCCTCCAGCAGTGGCAGCAGAGCGTGTGTATGTTTGCAAAGGAAATTGCAAGGGTCTTTCCTGGTGTCTGTCTGGAGGTGCAGCTTTCTGCTTCAAAGGGCTGTTGTGAGCAAGCGTGAACACGCTGGTCCTTGCTGTCCCAGGCACTGACTGTGGTGGGAAACCAGGACCTTCCCTAGAGACAATGGCTGATGCAGTGCAGTGAAAATAACTCTGCTTTGGGAAAACCTAAGGGGTTTTAATCACTTTTTGCAGGAATAAAGCTGAAAACAGGAGTCTGTTTGAAACTTTTAATAAAAAACTACAAGAGAGATGAAGACATTTTCCCACATGATTGCTGTCCTTACCAGGACCCCAAGAAGTGGGATCCTGTCTGCTCCAAGTTCCTGTCTGCTCTGGCTGAGGCAGGATAGTATGTGGTAATTATCAGGCTATTCTGGGGTTACAGCTTTTCTCCAGCAAAAATTCCATCCTGCACTCAAGACGAGGTTGGTTGATGCTGACATGCATCTGCAAAGCAGTTTGGTTTTCAACAAAATTACATTTTTTGACCAAAAAAGGTTTATTTGAAAACTATTTCCTTTGGCCAGGTGCTTTTACACTGTGTCCAAAAGTCCATGGTGCCAAGTGTTTTTCCAGCATTAAAATACTCTGCATTTTTCAGTTAAATATCTGAAAAAAAAGTGTTTTAAACTTGTGAAATATAAAGCAGACCCTATTCTTTCAGTCAGATAAACCTACAGTGGAGAGCTGGTTTGAACATTTTAATGACAGTTTTTATTTTATATCCAGATACTGGCTTGATGCTGAAAATGTTTTGCAAGGATATAGTGTTTGCAAAAGTATTTGTGATGGGATAGGTCCTCAGGCACCGAGAGAAAAGAGTATGATATGGAGATGGAAGCTATGACTGCATTCTGCTTTGTGAAAGCATTTTGGCTTCTTCCCAGTCTGGAACAAAAAGAGCTTTAATCTCCCTTGTACGATTGTCACATAGCAGTATCATTTCTTGCCGAGTCTGATAATAGCACAGACCAGGTGTCCTGCTTTTGGTAGATCCTTGAGATAACTGTGGAATGGACTACAAAAAGGAATAGCAGAGCCCATGTAAATCCTCTGTGAGCCCTCATCTTTAATGGTCCATTCAATTCATTTTATGCCAGCCATGACCCGCTGTTTCTGGGGTGCCACAGGCATTTTCACTGATGATGTACAAGTGCCTCAAAGTCTTCCTGCAGCTTTCATCAAAAAAAAGGCTGTGGGAGGCTGCGGGAGGCTGCATACCTTTGTGGGATACCTGGCTTAGCTCCTATTTCAACTAATGCTGCCAGCAAGGAAATGACTACTGACATTGCTGCTCTGGTTGCTGCCATTAGGCTTGGTAGACCATTTCTGGAGATGAGCAACGGCAGTCAACGTCCTGAGAGCATGCACCCCTACCAATGGACTACTGCTAGCCAAGCGGGCACAAGGCCGCTGGGACCACAGGGAGCAGGCAGGACATACTGGTATGGAGGGGAGCCTGAACTGGTGCTCCCTGCCCTGCTCTTCTGCAGGACCTGACAGCTCAGGCTCTGCACTGCATAACTGAGACATGGTTGTCTGTGGTTCAGGCCTGGCTAAAGGGCACATTTTTCTGGAAAATATTATTCAGACAGTGGGAAGCTGCAAGTATATCTGCAATGTTGCTTCAGAGCCTTGTGCAGCTCATGGAAGGGCTCCCTGTGCAAGGGCCTTGCAACTCCTCCAGGCGAATGTTGACAGCGGCGTTCAGAGTCAGGAGAACAACTGCTGCCTTCAAGTGAAGATCAGAACTTCTTCCTAAACATTCAAGATGAGGGGAATCTATTCAAAAAGAAAACCAATTCAGATATAGTTTTCAGGTTACCATTCTTAATGCTGAAGGAACTTGACCATTGGACAGATACTAATAGACTAAGGAAGGTTCAGGATTAAGACTTGGACTCATGTGACCAAATGTGAGTGTCTACACTTCAGCTCCATGAATAATATCTTTGGCTCATTTCACCTCTTCCTAAAATAAGTATCTTCAACAGGGCAGATGAACAGGACAGTACTAATCTGACTACAAAGGCAGATGAGATGTGGATTAGCTCCAGCATAGATGTGTACACTGTAAACATTAAATTTATGAGAGATTCTTTCACCCTGTCTGTTTTCAGAAGGATGCTTTCCTTCCTTCTCCAGTTTTTGAGCTTGGAAAAGGAAGGCCTGGGTGAACCCAGCAGCCTCCACAAGGTCAGACTAAGCTATTGACTTATTTCCTTCCAGTGATGAAATCCTGCCCGGTTTCTGTGATGGGCATGTTTCTGTGGCAGGTCCCTCAGTCATGGAAACAGGGCAATGCAGAAAGGCTGGCTGCACAATGCTCTCAGCCAGCTGACGCCTGGCGCTGAAGTGGGGTTAGGAGTCACCAGGACCACTCTCTGCTGTCTTTAACCACCACCACCACCACCACCACTTCACTCTGTTCTCACTGCTATGAGTGTCAGTCTGGAGCAGGTCTGCAGAACAGCAGTGATGTGAAACAGCTGTGAACAAAGCAGCAAAGCTCCACTCCATTCCCCTGTCCCCCATCCTCGTCCCCATCTCCTCTCTCTGCCTGCAAAGCCCGATTCTTATCCAGACACTCAGGGTCCAGAGCCTTCACTGAGAGTGTGTGAAATATGCTTCAGCTGGATCACATGGAAAGGTGAGCTGACCCAATACTTGGCATGATGCATATACAGAGATAAGCCTTTTCCCCATGTTTGCCAGGAACTAATTTGCAACAGCAAAGTGCTGTGATTGCCTGGCAAGCTGATCCCATTGTAAGATCTCATCAGGCATTGCTTTCAGCACCCGCAGAAAATGTTTGATAGTGTCATTACTGCACACACATACAGTTACAGGCCACTTCTCCGAGAGAGTTTCTCCAATCATCCCATTTGGAAAGCCAGGAAGACAGACGAACAAGCTCCCATGAGCACTCTCCACCCATCCAAGAACAAAAAAGAGGTGAAGGAACGGTGCGTCAGTCCCCGGTGTGCTCCTGTGCTACTGCAGAGCTCTCACATGTAGGGGAGAAGATGGGCTTTTTGGAGAAGAAGAGTGCTCCCTCCTCTGAGGTTGCAGGGAATGGGACATGCACAGCACACCAAGGTGTCTCTATTCACTTGTGAGATGAAACTCCAGACTTCCTGGTTTGTGAAATCTCAAACCTCTGTCACAGAAACAAATGTGAACATTTCCTAGCTCTGTAGGCTACTTGTCATTTTTTAAGTCTGTTTTAGGACCAGTGAATTTCAGAATAATCATAGCAGCTACCTTATATTAACCAGAACATGATTTGTAGAAAGATATGCATTTTAGGATTTGTGCTTTCTCTACTGGAGAGGAAGATCTCTCCCTAGACCTGCTTCAAAGATCCGGAGAGAGCAGAGTGCTCATTTCATGAACCTTATTGTTTTAAAAATCTGACCACCATAAAAGAAAAAGTCCCACAAATTATCTGTGTTTTGCAGCACATACACTGCAATTCCAGGTAGCAGGAACTTTCCTCCAGAATGAAATTAGGAAAGGGTGTAATTCTTTTCGTGCACCACATGTACTGTCTTTCATTTAGAGGATTTCATTGCATCTTGCAAATGTAAATTGCTTAAGGCACACCGTTCAAGTAGGTGTAATTTATCATTTTTCACAATATTTATTACAGAGATCATTTGAGTGGAACCCAGGTGTTCAGGGGGAGAAATCCTTCCTCCTCTGCAGGCAGCACTACCTGGCCCTCGGGAAGAAAAAAATCTGTTCAAAGTGATTCCCAGGTATTCATTTCCTCAGCCTGTGAGTAGGTTTTCTAATCTTTCTCAATTCTGAGTTATGGTCCTTTACGTTTATATAGCTGGGCTGTGTCTGAGTTCTGGATGTGTGAATGCCCAAACTGAAAATGTACCCCCACCCCAGGCTTTGGTGACACCATCTCAAAACTTTGCTGCTGTCATTGCTTGTGATGCACTCCCAGTTATGAAGAAGTGATGATGGCTCTGTCACATACCCTTTTTTTTTTTTTTCAGAGATGACTCTGTAGCAGAGAGTAATTATTTGAGAATTTCTGCCATTTCAGAACTCCCTGTCAGAAACCCTAAAACGATGAAAATATTTTTTCAGATGGCCTTTACCAGTCCTGACATGTCTTCTTCCAAAATCTCCTTCATACCCACTTCTTATGAGGGGGCACTGCTTGTTCTCAGACAAACTCTAGATTTAACCAGAGTAAAGGAGAACAGAAATCCACAGCAGCAATAGGTGCCTTCCTGGCCAGCATCACACCGTTTGGGAGATGGTTCACCTGCTCTCCTGGATTTGTCTTTCTAGCAATCTGGCTGACGTCTTTGAGTCCCCCTGTCAGATGTCCAGTTTCGCCCACACATTGCCTAGAGTTCAGCCTGAGCTAAGGAGCCCACTGGGCACCCAGATGTTTGGCATTACAACATCTGAGCATGCTTGTGAACTTAACCTTCGGTCTATAAGCAGCAGAACTTTCCGGGAGGCCTAAAAAGCTTTGTCCACATCAAGACTTCAAGACCAGATCCAGTATCTTTATGTCCCACCATTTATAAATGAGCAAGTCAATGTTGACTCCTGGATGAAGAATTTCTTTCTCAAATTTCAAACCTCAGTTAAGCTCTGCAGCCAGATTTGAGGTCAAAGCTGCAAGAGGGAGGGGTGGTAACCAGCTCCTCCTTTCCCCCTGCTTCTCCACCACACTCCACAAATTCTACAGCTACTACACAGACCAAAACATGACACAGAACAAGGCCAGGCTGGTCCACTTTGGGTTTCATATTTACTAGAATGAAGTAGTAAGTGCAGATCCCACAGGGACTCTGGTCACTTCTTTTAGGTCTGAGTTCAGAAACAGGATGCCCAAGATCTGCAGCCAAGGACGAGGTGTTGTGGGGAGGCATAGTGAAAAAAAAACTCGTGTGAAAAAGTCTACAGAAAATAGTCAGGGTCAGATGTGATTTCAGAACAGAGTTTATTATGTGTGCCCCTGTCTGGGCTGGAATAATCTCTTCCTGTTGATTTTAAATTTTTGAGTCCCTGGGTGCTACAATCCAGAGGTCCTAACCAACAAAATGGTTGTATTGGGTGCTGCATAAGCCCACAGTAAGGGGCCTGCTCCTGTTATCCAAAGCCCACAAGGAAGGCGGCAGTATCATCCCAGCTTTACCAATCAGAACATAAGTGAGAACATCTCAGGCACCAGAGGCAGAGCCAGTAATGTATCTCAGCTTTGTGGTGTTTCAACCCTCTGGACCAAAGGCTATGTTCTGGGTCTAACCAGGTTGGTTGTTTCTGACCAGTAGAGTCAGAAACATGTTTCTGCCTCCAGTAGAGATTTGGAGTTGCACTGACATATCAGTTTGAAGGTACTCTGTGAGTCATGAGGTTGTCCCATCTGCTGCTAGAATTACTTCAGTGTAGCAACCCAGGCCACCCAACGAGGCATGGGAGCCGTTCTCTCAGATCCACCATCTCATGGAGCCTCTCTGAGCCCAGGATCCCCTGAGTCCTCCTGGAGGATGTCCTCTCCTGGGAACACCTCTGCTCCCAAACGCAGCTCCCACTTCCCACATAGCTGTCGTGGGGTAGCTGCACTGACAGGATGTAGGTCCTGAATTGCACTTCAGGGAAAGGGCATTTCCACAGCCCACAGCAATTCTGTGGAAAGCTTTCATGGGATGTTTTGGGGCTGCTGCAGCATCTTTTCCCTGGCCCACCCTGATGAATGCTGGCAGATCCAAACACATAGCCCATAACCTGCTGATGCTTGGCTGTGCTTGAGTCCCCCCTCATGTGGGCGCTGGGAAGGGTGGAGGGAGAAGAAAGTGAGAGCTCTCCAGGGGACCTGCTGGAAGCAGGGACGGTGTTACAGACACTGTCCAGCCCTTGGCACCCACCGCAGAGGCAAAGCCTGGGGAAAGCCTAAGTAAGTGTCAGAGGCTAACTTCTGTCTCCATCTGCACAGCAGATGCGTTCTCAGCCCACTCAGGTCACAGGGAGAGAGTCTAATGGCACTGGATTTGGCCCCAGAAAGTCAAGGGCTGGAAACCTCCTTTTCCTACAGAGAGAGCTTTACAACTTCTATAGCTTTGTAATTGCAATTGTACATGTGTTATAGGTTACATGATTGATACTCTTAAGGAGATGGTGCCTGAAACAAATACGAAATTTTTACCTCTGTGGGAGAGCAAACTTCATCTGAGGATAACTGGGGGTACTCTGGGGACACCCTGAGTCTGGAGCAGGCTGCTCTCCCACAAAAGCTAGCTCACCTCTACTTAGCCCTGAGCATGCATTGGAACTAGATGATCTTGAAGGTCCCTCCCAACCCAAACCATTCTATGATTCTATGCTGGATTGCCTTTCCTTTCATCTCTGCTCCCCAGGAACTTTTCTTTCACCCTACCAGGATATAATGTGTGACCCCAGCCTGTGTAACAAGATGGGAGAGAGCAGAGGCACCTTGTGAAACCTCAGGTGGCACACGCTGAATAGAAGTCTGAATAGAAATTACAGCACGTTCCACTTAAAAAAAAAAAAAAAAAAAAGCCAAGGTACAAAATTGTTTTGTCTGTACAAAATCATGATGAGTAGTGCAAAGGCATGGGTGATCTTTCATTCCTACTGGTCTGGGAAGAATCTGAGATTATGTAGGACTTTGGGATGGCAATGAGTTTTATAGCAAAGAGAAATCATTTGCATTTAAAATGTGAAATGGCCATTTGAGAAAGCATACCTTGGTGGTATGTATTATTTTCAGTACTTGTAGCACATTTATCTTTGGACAGCAACATCCTAGGAATGTAGGAAAACAGTCTGTCATGCACCCACACATGTTCAATGTGTCACTGTCACAAAGCTGCTATTAAAACTTGTGATCATTCGAGTGACAGGCAGATGTGCAAAACAGGCTGTGTGCTTTCTCACACACTTTTGCCAACACACTTGACCTCTGAGCAAGACCTTCAGCCTGGAACTCCTGAGCATCTCTGGAGCCACCAAGGGTGACAAACTTAAGGCATCTTTGCACAAAGTTGTAACTTCCTGATGGTTCACTCCTGCAGAGGTATTTCTGTATAATCACACGTTGCTGCGTGCAACATCTATAAACATTTCCTTCTAAATTGAGCACTGACCTTAATAAAATAGGTTTTACTTATAAAATTTGACTGGGAACCAATGAGAAAGGAAGGGACTTTCTTTGTCAGCATAAAGACAGAGATAATGACAGCTGAGAAGTAACATTTGCTATTTTTATCTTGGAGAGACAAGAATTTTTTCCTTTTTTTCTCCCTCATATACAGACCGATAGCAAAATCATTCAAAGATGTTGAAACAAGGTGAGAATGTAGCAGCTTTATATTCCTATTACCAACAGTTCTTTAAAGAAGGGTAGCAAAATAGTTCAGATTAGAATGAATTTTGCAACCATATTTGATTTTGCAAAATTTTTAGGCTACTTAAATTTTATCTCCTATTTTTGCCCACTCATGTGGGTGAGCATTGATTAAAAAAAAACAGAGTGTTTAAAAGTGACAGACTTGCATTGTTTTTGCCAGGGCAAATTTTGTACTTCTTTTATAGATGTAGACTAACCAACTCCTTTGAAGCTAAAATTTTCTTACACAGCTAGCTCTAGTCATTCTTTAAAGTGTATATTGAGCAATCCTGATAGGAAACCTGCACAGCCCATTTTCCAAGAAGTGCCATGCAGTAGTTTATGGTCTAAAAGTCAGTTAGTATTACTGATAGTAACATGCATCCTACAACACCTGCCAAACCAAATATGAAGCATCAGAGGCTAAGCTATATGTACGTCCATCTTTTAATTATGTTGTCACCATAAACTGAACCCTGTTTCCATGTCGGCTCTGGAAAAATACAGTTTTCTATTTGACCGCTGCTATGTTGAATAGAGATGGGATAACATCAGATTTTGAACAGTGTTGTAACAAGGGACCAGGGATTTGGGAACAATTAAAAAATATGTATATTGAATGGATGTATATAAATATGGTTTCATGAGTTCTATGTTTTTAACTGATTTCCAGGTCTTCTGTCTTTAATAAATGCCTGTGTTTTGTTGCAATTCCCCCTATGAGATCATCTGCACTTGAACCAAAGTACTGAAATGTCTTTTGACCAAGATGACTATTTTGAGATAGATTTACAGAGCACATTGACAGAGGCATGTTCTTAACTTGGGTTTTGGCACTGTAACACATCCATGGAGAGCAGAGAAGGAGAAAAGTTTCCACACCACTATTGGCAAAAGTTTTATGTGGACTAGGAGAGAACCAGGGCCAGAGCATCTCCTCCCAAGGGGTAGCTTCATGGCTTCAAAGCTTTGGTCTTTGTCTGGCTCCATGGTTGTGTGCTGGGGGGTGACTTGGTCCCTGCTCCCCAAAAGAAGACATCTGAAAATGGACTATTATGCTGTATAGCAGCAAGGAAAGGTTCTGCCTGATGACAGACCTAGGGAGAAAAAATAGAGGGATTAGGCAACCTGTCCAAGACAGGCTTAGGAAATCTCAAAGTGGTTCACAACCAGCAGACATCTGTAAAATAACTGAGAGAGAGAGAGAGAGAGAGGGAGAGAGCAGCTACAATGTGAGACTTGAGCTTGTACAGTCAGTGTGGCTGCAGGGGTAAAGACGATGGTGTGGCTACTGGTATCTACATCAGTATAGATTATACCTTTTCCTTTCTGTAAAAATATAGTGCAGCAGTGGGTGCATCCATAAGAGGGGCTGTACCATTTCAGCTGTACCATTACACTTTAAAAAATGTTGGTTTTACCTGTAGGAAAGTGTTCTGCCTTGGCTGATAGGGAAATGACATGAGTAGCCTAACAGACTCACTGCCTTGCTCGGGCACCCTGATCCTGCCCACTCTCTTCTGGACCCGTTCCCCTTCCCTGTGCAGCCCAGCTCCAGCCCTGCTGGGTGCGTTATCATCCTGGTATGAAGGTAGCTGCACCACAGGCTGCTCTGCCTTGTCGATAGTCATGTGGAAATAATCAACTGCTACAAGCAGCCTTCGGCACAGCAAGAGCTGCTGTTCAATACACAAATTAAGGCAAACCAGCTTTCCCTGTCAGAAACACTTGAGGATCAACCCTTATCAAGCTAGCCTTAAGGTTAATGTGACAAAGGAGAGATTTACTCAGAGGTGATGGGAAATAGTGTCATGACACCTTTTCCTCTCTGGCCCAGAGCTGGCCAGAGACTAAAGCGGCTCCCAGAACTAACCAGGGGAGCTGGTAGACCTCTGCTGACACATCTGCCATCTCCCACATCTGTAGGCGTGCTTGGAGGTGCAGCTAGTGGAGCACACCTGGTTATGGCAGCTACAGTCATCCCTCAGCACGTTCTCTGGTTTCAATCCAGGACAGAGCCCTCCGTCTACTCTTGCACCAGGATCTGACAAAGAATTTGCCCACTTGCTTCTCTCTTACCACAGGGCAATCTGATCTCTGGAGAGACAGCCACCAGTTGAGATAAAACACTGGTGGGAACTGGTGCACCATATGAGAGGGAGGACCCCCACAATCTGTGTTTGGAAAGGAGTAAGTCTTACAAACTGATTTCAAAAGGTATTTCACTGTTAGGTGCTAAATTCTTGACTCTTGCTCAGTGCCTTAAATAAATCCTATGGACAGAATGGGTTATATGCAGATCATTAGTGAGTTTCAAAACCCTGTATTAGCCTGTATATGGACTGAAAAGAAAGATTTTTGAATAGTAATTTATCTCCAGATAATTCAGGACTGGAAAAATGCTATGTGAAAATATCTATCTTTTTATATATTGTCTCCTGTTGATACAGAAAACTGAAATTTGAGGCACTGTGTACAAACACATGCTTGCCAACAATTGTCACTCACAAAGCAACAGATTTCAGTTAGCTTTGATCCACCACTGAGACACATCTCACTCCTCAGTTATACTAGGAACAGTGTATCCCACATGGCACTACTTGATGGAGAAAGGAGAGGCACAAGAGGTCCTAGGTACTGCAGTTTTGGAGGCACAGACTGGTCTGCGAGTGGGAAGCCATAAGCACAGCTGCAAGGTCCTCAGGAGACACAGGCAGGGAAGAGGTACAAGAGTGAACCTACCTCTGTCCCCTCCGGAAGGAGGTGAGCTCAGAGAGAGCTGACCGTGGGAAGGGAGTGACTTAAGGAACTTGTGGAGTGGATGTCTCCTGCCGTTACTCCACGGAGTAACAAACAGGCAGTAAAAAAAGTGGAAGAAGCAGTAGAGGGGCAAGTGACGTGTAGAGGCAGCTGTCTTCCCCCAGAAGAGCTGGAGCTGGAAGGTCAGCAGGCGTATTCGAGCTCCCCATCTCCCAAAGGGTGAGCTTTGATCTCATGCTGTTGAGGGCTTAGCATTGGATAACAAGGGAAAATCAGGCCAGAAATATATAGCTTTATTAACTCTTGTGAAAACATTTACACAGGCCAGTTTTCATTCTTCCTGCTTGGAAACATCTTGGACCAGACCTCTTTAATTTAGACAGCATCTCTATTCCTGAAGAATCCTTTGACAAGGAGTATCAGCCCTCTTGGTCTCAGAAGACCATGGGTTAGCTCTGTTGTGCAGCTTAGAGAAAGCCAAATCCTATAGTTCGTTTTTTCTTGTTAGCTCTGTTCAGAAAGGCTGCTTTTGTAGCAGATACAGATGAGTTCAGACATACCAATCCCAGCTGTTGTGCATAATAGGAAGGAGAAGGAAGGGACCAGCAGTCAGTCTGCCAGGGAAGAGTTCCTACGTAAGAAAATCTTGGTGCTGGAGCCACTGGGAATTGTATCTTTACCCACTACATTGAGAAAATAGGGTGATTTTCTTTTTTGTGCAAGAGCAGGAAGGGAAGTGGAGAACATATTTTGTGATATATCCCAAAGCCTAGTTTAAATTGTGAACCATGCAGTATTCCCCACATATACAATTCTGATGGTGTGACAAAGCACAGGATTAGTGCAACAACCATAGAGACTGGATGACTACAACAGTTCCTGGGCTTCCGTGCTGGATATAGCAGTATTGTCCTCATGGAGTAAGATATATCTAAGTGACTATGTCCACACCTGAGGCATCTGACATGCTCCCATGAGATGGCATCAGTTTAAGAAGAGCAGAAATTAGTTTTACCAGTTTGTTAAAGGCAAGAGTTTTCTAACCTCTTCTTGTGAAACATTTGAGAAACGGGAGCTTGTGTCACAGGGATCTGGTGCAATAGAGCCCAATGTTAAAATAAAGGAGGACAGGTACAGCTCTTATTGCCTAAATAGGGCTTTAGGTGAATGAAGAGTTTTCACTGCTATTGCTCATCAAGGAAACATTACCCACAATTGAAGAAGGGGTTTAATCTGAGAAGATCAGACAGGCAATATTACACTACATTAATTACAAACAGAGCTGCTGAAATCCTTACTGATTCATGGAACACATTTTCAGAGTTTTTCACTCTCATCTGTTTAATCAAGTATCTACTTGCTATTTTGTATCTCTGCACTGACCATGGCACACCTTGGAGGTGTGGAGATCTTTTCAGATCAGCAGCCTGAAGTGTGATTACTTCCTTCCTACTGTGCTTTATTCTTCTTTGGCTGAGAGGCACAAAATCGTACAGAAGCAGGCTTTTTTTTTTGGTGACAATTGTCTTGTTCCAACATACATGTAGCACAACCATCCTCTTGCTATTTTGCTAATTCCAGTTCTGGTATCAGTATAAAATGAAAACTAAAAAAAATTTAGCCGCACATTCCTCCTTGATAGAAGAAATTTAACTTATCTGCCCTAGAAAGTTTACTCTGGGGATTCTTGATTCAAGAGAAATTGGGTCTATTTCTTGACTGAGCTGTTCAGCACTTAACTGGGAAAAGACATTAGGAAGAACTTTGCAGCATTATGGATAGTGAAGCTTTTGAACAGATTTCCTGGGGAGTCCATACAGTTTCCATCACTGCAGGTCTGTAGGAAGAAGTTAGACAAGCACCAGCCAGCAATTACACAGTTCTTCCTTCCCAGGGGTAGGGCAATGGACTGGATCGTCATTCTGTTCTCTTTCTGTGAGAGGACAAACGTTCGGCCAGAAGCAAACAGGACAGAGATTTCATGTGTTGTTCTCATCAGTGATCTCATTGCTGAAAAGGTCCTGAATAAAGAGGATTATTTAAGTGACTGCTAAACATAACTTTAAAGTAGCTGAGCTAAGTCAGTAGGTATTCATTAAAAGTTGTTAGAATGCACTTCGTGTGATGAAAATCCTCAGGGATACTTTGCTCACATGCTTGATTAAACATCCTAGATGCTAAATAGGCTTTTGAGTGGGTTGAGTTCAAAATCATGTAGTATGGTGAGGTTAGACGAGTATTAGGGCCATATTTTATGAAATGAGCTCAAAGTTTATGTAAGTGGCCAGCTAATCTGAGGGAGCATTCATCAGGTTTTCCCTTTGACTCTCTCCTATATCCTTATGAGAGGGAAAAAAAAGCTGATGTGATCCAGATGGATTGAGCATGCTAGTCAGATTATCCCCCTGGATGCTGTTTGCCTGCTTTCACTGCTCGGTCAAAAAATCAGCTGGCACACCCTGTCACATGCAGAAAAGAAGGCAAATGTATGTGTGCCAGTTATATTTGATCCTTCTTTCTGAACGCAAAATATGCATGGTAGGTGACTTTTGTAGATAAAAATAATACCTAAATATTGGCGGTGATATCTAGAAAAAGAAAGTTTTGTGAATCACTATTATCTTTAAGAACCTGAAAAATATAAAAATGTCTTTTTTTAAATTTATTTATGGGTAGCTTATATTCCCTTTTCTCTGTTCATCCCCCTAATCAAAATTATGCACGAGTCTGAGAAGGCAGCTGCCTAAAGAAATCTTTGCGTGCAAATTTCATATGGCCCCACACCTCAGATTTTATCTTGCTCTGTGTGCTATTTAAGCCGCTTTCTGGAATGAAATGTTTTTTTTTTTTCTTTCTTATATCACCCCTAAGAAATGCTGATCAACTAGAAAGACAGACATTCTTTTTTTTTTTTTTTTTTAATTATTTGTACACAGAAAAAATAGTTATGCCTTTAACTTGGGGCAAGAAACCAGTTTTTGTCTTTTCCTACTGAAGCAAACCATATCTTAGCTACTGAAATTTGTTTTAAAATGTCAGTAGGATACTACCATGATCTCTACTGAATGAGCTGTCGTCTGTTTGACAAAGGCTGGCTTAGAGAGCTGGACCTTCAAATTACAGAAAACCAAGTACCTCTACAGCTTTCATTGGAGCTATAGCATTTTGCAGCAGCAAAGAAGCTGGTGCATCATATAGTGTATCAAAGAAACCTAACAAACAGTTGGTGCTTGTATGTGGACATCTGTCTTACAATGTGTTAAACCTTGAGAACTTGAAGTTCTCTAACATTATCTGAGCGGGTGCGTTTGTCCCCACTCAGCACCACATTACATTGCTGGGTGTGAACGGAGGGTTTCCTCTGCTCCTGCTGGAAGGCTGCCTGTCCGGCTCTGCTGGGGCAAAGACCAGTTTGACTCACACAATCTCCTTCCAGGGAAGGGACCCCTGGTGATGATGGGGGCTGACCTAAGAATGCTTATGCCTGTTTAGACATATCTGGCTTGTCATCCACTGAGGACACGGTTAACAAAAGTTGCTCCAGACTTGTAAGGGTGTTCAGCAGACATGCTAAGTTGCTGTCTGTTTCTGAAGGTCTTCAGTAGAAGTCCAACCAAAAGCAAGAGCAGTGTATTATTGATGATTGTAGCTTTTTCTTGCCATGTAGTAATGCAACACACCTGTCTATAGAAGAAGATTAAGAGGTTAATTGCTCCTTCAATGCTGCATGACTTAACGACAAAAGTCTGAAGGAGGCTTTCTGCTCCTTGTGCCTGCATGTGCTGCTTTTCATTAAAACCCAAGGGCACACGCCAGCAGAAGACTGGGTCAATTCATGGGCACGGTTTTACCATAAAGATTTACAGTAGGGTTGCTAGGAGGCTGCGATCCCTGGGAAAAGGAACACAATAGTCTGTAGGAAAATGAATTCCTGGAGTGCTCCAGGTTGAACACTGGGAGTGGCAGGTCACTGAATATCCTGTGCAAGGGCTCTGGAGACACGCCACACCGCAGAGCAGGGGTGTTTGCTCCAGGGAAGCGGCCTGAGCAGTACAGCTGAGCACCATCAGTTCGCAGAGCGGTGAACTCTTCAGAGAGTTCAAAAGCTGTGCAGTCCTGAGCAGCGTCCAGGGCCTCATATGGGTAAGGAGGGACTGTCAGGTCTTAAACACATGCTTAATTTTAAGAATATGAACAATTCCACTGACTTGTGGTTAGCATATATAGAGGCGCTAACTACATGGAAACCCGCATAGCTGTGTTGGACACTCTCTCCAGCCCAGCTTGCAGCGTGCTGTCTTCTGAGCAAGCAGATAGGAGGGGAAAGAGTGCATCATCGCCACTGTTACTGATTAGTGCCATACTTATTATAATTGAGCTGGCATTGATATTGTGCACCGGTTGTGCCTCCCTGACTGCACATTCAGCAGTTTACAAGAGTGTTGCTGCAACTACAGACCGATGTGGTGATTTTGTTTGAAATTAGCCTGCTGGCAAGAGCAAGAGCTAATCTCTCCCTCCCATTTGCCTTTCAGATGGAGGGAACCATGCCAGTCAGTATGTTCTAGATTATTTGGGTCCTGGCAGGAAAAATCAAAATCAAAAGGCGAGTGAATGGGGGTGGGAAGGAAAGGCTTTGAATCAAACATATTCTTTATTCTTTTATTGGGTGCCAAGAGCTCTCTCATGATCTGAGTGGAAGCTGTTAGCACTTGAAACCCTCTCTTCTGATTCCCCCACACCTCTCTCTAGGCCTGGAAATAGTGTGGGTGGGAGTCATATCACCTCCCTTACATATCTAAAATTGGTCACCTAAGGCAAGGTCAGTCACCTCTAGTCTTCTGGGGAGAAAAAAACTCCTTCAGGTGCAATTCTTCTTGCCTTAGTATACCTAGATGCCTATTTCTCTTCACTGGCTATAGGAGGAGGCTTGGGTGCCTCGATCAGTCTCAGACCACTCAACTTTCAAATGTCTGAAGTTGAGAATTGCCTTATTAAATTCTGGAAGAAAACATCAGTAAACATACTGGATCAGACCCAGAGTACACCTACACAGGCAGACTATTGTGTGCCTGTGTCTAATAGTAGGTTGCTGGGAAGGACACAGAAGCAGGGTGGGACTGCAGAATACTTTCAGCCCTCAGTAATTTCTTGCCTGGGGACTTCATCCTACCAAGATCCTCAATCTACTTGATCCGGAGTGCTTTTCAAGTACCTGTATGCAACATTAATTCAGAGGTCTGTGAGTAGCTTTGTTCACACTGAACACAATCTGCTGGAAATACCTGGGTTCATCAACATCTGAAGACTGCCTAATCTCATGGAGGCACACTGTGCATGGAGATTTTCTTGCATAGGCACAGATGTAAGCTAGTCAATGGAGATGCAGGATTGCCTAAACTTGTACCATTTTATGTCCCCTTTTACATCCCATCCAGCTCCCCTGTGCCACCCCAGCAAGGTGTGGGTCTCCTGTATGTTCTGCGTCATATCTATGAGCCCTGTGCAGATTTCTCACATGCTTTGTAGTGTCTCAGATGGCATTAGAGGCTTGTGTTTTGGCAACTGAAACCTGCTGTTGGTGGCTGGTTAGATGACATGCTAGCAGGGCATTGCTAACTGTTTCAATTCCATGAGCTATAACGGGACCTTACAAACCAGATGCTCATGGAGAGACCTTCACCACAAACTAGATCCCACTCCAGGTGCCCACTGCTTACTCCTCTGTTGAATGTGATGCTTTAATAACAGGGGTAAAATCCCATCTCTCCTTTTAACTCATTTGTTTTTTAAGATTAATTAGGAAATGAAGATAAAAGTTGCACAGTGAAAATGAGAGCAAACTGAAAATATATATATTAAAAAAAGGCTCCAAACAGTAATGTTAACTTTACCAGGCTGCTTAATAAGGTCAGTTCCAGCCATCATGTGCACAGATGCATTCCTGTTCACTAATCCTAATTTAAAGGAGATGTGAATTTTATCTTGCATGATCCCTGCTTTTCCTTCCCAGTTCAGTAAATAGCTCCATATTCTGCTGCTTATGTGTGATGAACACTTACCAGATATGTACTGTGATCCTCATGCTGTCTGACTCCACATTGCTGCTTGAAGCCTTGCATTTTCTGGTGTGAGGAGATTTCAACTCCTTCACCTAAACTTTGTGTTAACACTTCCAATAGGTAGGAGAAGTATCTGCTGCATTTCATTCCTCTGTGTCTGTAACACTTCTCCATGCTGGGGAGTCTGAAAGCTGAAGCCAGCAGAGAAAGGAGGCAGCCAGCACCTCCTGGGACACCCCAGTCCTGAGCACAGCTTTTCCCTGTCATCATGAGCTCCTGCACTCGCATCAGCTTCATTTTCCTCTTCTGTCATGTGGAGAGGTGGACCAGGTGGGGCCTTGTGTGGGGCAAATTTCCAGCCCTGGTTTCCAGCCTGGATCCCAATACTGGTGTGATCCATCACTGTGCTAGCACCTCTTAGTCCACGGTAGCATGGAGGAAGCCCCACAGGCTTGAGTTCATCCACAAGAAGCCAAAGACAAAGGGGAAAATAAATCAGAAATTTGTCTTCAGTAGTGTCAGCTTCTCACTGCCTGCTCAGAAACTAAGCTAGTAGCTTGCTTTTTCCAGCTTGTTTTCTTCTGGCGTGACTTAGCTCCAGAAATTAAAAGGAGCATTTTCATCACCTTGTTTTAAGACCTGGAACAACTGGACCCTCCCTGGCACAGAAAGGACCTTTGGTGACTTGTGCAGAAGAGACAAGTGAAGGTGTCAGGCTTCAGCTTTCTCCCACAGGCATGGTTTCAACCAAGTTGTAAACTCCCACCGAGAGCTGTAGCAAGTCCATAGCTAGACAAGCAAGAAACTGGGGGTGTGGAGTGTGAGTAGGGGGTCTCCGTTCCCAAAGGCACTCAGGAACTCGGAAAGGGCTCCTGCTGGGAGCAATTCCCCAGTTATTCCTCACCTCCTGAAACATGTCTTGGATCGGGAGAATAAATTTGGGTTTTATTAAAACTTAGAAACCGCATTCTCACTTCTTACATCTGTCTAAAGGACAGCTGAGCTGCAAGTTCTGATGATATGAACCGTCATCATACAAAAGGTTCAGATAAAAGGGTGAAAGTTATCCTCCTGTTATCTGCAAGAGTCAACACTGGACAGTTTAAGGGTTTTTCTTGTCAGACCTCCTCAAGGTTCAGTTCAAAGCCAGATGTGGGCTTTGTTTTTAACTCATTTACCAAATATTCTTGGAATTTATCTCTTCATCTACAGCATTTTTTCGTGTCTTTCCTCCCCTTTTCATTCTCAATAAGGTTCTAAAATTTATTTTATTTGTGGGTTCTAGAAACCAAATTTCTTGTTGGATGACATTTCTTCAGGCTGGTGTTATATTCAAGAAGTAGTGTGTTCAGTACAAGAGAGTCTGTCTGCTGACACAGAAGTTAATGTGTTGCGTTTCCAGAGGGAACTGCCAAAGTAACACAAGCTGACTCTCTATTTATCTGTTATAGCTTCCCTTTTGTAAGCTGAGGATGTTTATGTGCATCGTAAATATATGTGCATTATAAACATTCGGACATCTGCTGGAAAAACACGAGTACATTGAAAGTGATCACGTTGTTCAGGATTCCTAGTTTTCATATCATCTAAGAAAACCAGAGTCCTCAAAACAAAGACCTGTGTACAGAGGTCTTCTCCAATGTCCAGACTTGAGTGTCTGGAAACCAGAAGGTGATCCACCATGAACAGAACATTCCAATGTACTAATTCATTAGCCTTTGTTGAACAAAAAACAAAAATCTTTTAATTTCACACAGGCTCATTCATCTGGAGTCCTTCTCCTCATCTTGTTTAAGTCTTCTTGCCAAGAGTCATGGGGAAAAGACAGAAACTGTTACAGAGTCCAAAAAAATTATCCCAAAACAAAAACAATCTTTTCTTTCCAACATTCCAAATTCCCCCAGAAAATCCAGCTAGCCAACCAACAACATTTGTAAAATTGTCATTACAAAAATAAACAAATCATGTTAATTTTCCATTTTTGGTCCCTCACAAACAATAAGATCAGGGTGAGGGGTAGAGGCAGGGTAGGGTAGAGGGTATTTACATGCAAATGGACGAGGAAACAAAAAAAATTAGGCCATGTGTCTGGAAACATTTTCTCAGTCTTCCAGTGAGAGCTGTGTCACAGAGGCCTTTCCAAGACAGAGAACAGCAGGGGGCTTTCATCTGTGAAGGGCCTCTCCAGTGCGATGCTGGGAAAGCGGGGTTCTCCACATGTGGGCTGGACTGCCTTCCCACACCTGACCTCCCCGGGCTGGACGTACCACCAGGGCTCCCAGGGTCTCAGCTGGAGCAGGGGACAGCAGCTGTAAGAGTAGCATGGCATTTAGCACAGGCTATGCAAGCCAGCCTTCACCCTGCCTGCCTGCCTCAGAAACCAGCTGCTGGGAGGGCAGGCTGTGCCCACGATCCCATTTACTGCCCTTTGCACTCCAGTTAGTTGGATTAAAGCTATCTGGGAAATGTGTACACGTAGAAATACAATTGTATTTCCCAGCTGCGCTAGGCCTTCACCTCTGGCAACTCTCAGTGTCCAGGGTAAGACTAGCTGAATCACAGGTGTGCTTGGAGGAAGCTGCAAACCCCATGGAGGGCAGCAGCATTGCTCCCATGGCCTTGCATCAGTGTAGTTGTGCTGGACCTGTGCTGTCAGCCCTGCCAAGCCTGAGCCGATCTGGGGTGTCTGCACTTCCTTTGACCCTGGTAAAGCACTGGGAAGCCCAACTCAGCGAGCACGGCTCGTACTGAGCTGGAAATAATGCCAGCAGTAACACCGAGCTGTGTGCTGAGCAGCCCTATGAGCACATCTGCACCTCTGTCCCCACAGCCCTGCCTTTCAGGGAAGTACATTGCCAAAGTCCAGCACTAGTCCCAGGTGGCTCCACACGGTCAGAGCTAACAAGGCCTCCTGGCAGCTACATCCGTGATACAGACACTGCTCACCAGCTCTGCAGGGGATAGCCTAGATCCAGCCAAAAGAAGGTGAATCCAGAGCCGGTGAGTCTGGATGGAATACAGCTGCCCCCTTGCCACTGCACGGTGCTCCCAGCAAGGGCTGCAACAAAGGCAGGACACCACCCCTTCGTTACCCTGAATAACGGGGAGCAGACTGCACTGCCTGCTTCCCTTGCAGGAGCTGTCTGAGGGCCACCCAGTGGGGGGAGGGAGAGCTGTTGGACTTGCTTGTCCCTGGAGTCTTCTACCGTGTTGGTATCTTCAGAGAAATATATCTTCACATGAGAAACCTTCAAGCTCCCCCAAATTTGCAGGTGGAACTGCAGATGTGTGAGACAGGAGTCCAAAGCTATGGTGGCAACAGAGCCCTGCGGTGCATGTGAACGCTTGGGGAGGCCCCATGGTAGTGTGGAGGAGGCAAGATGAAAGCAGTTCCCCGTGACCAAAGTCAACAGTCCCAAGCAAGCATGGAGCTTGGTACTTCTGATTATGAGGTCTTCAGGTGCATTAATAAAGTAAGAGTGGGATTCATCTCACCTAACAGCTGAGTGAGTAGGTCAGACTGCCTTTCACAGTGAGAAGAGGGCACAATTTAGCTCCTAAAACAGGTGATCTGCTTTGTGCAAATGCACTGTGGACATCTAAGGTGAGGTGAGGTGAAACCTGCTCTAGGGTTCCAGCTTTTCAGATCTTTTTTCTAAAATCATAGTTGCAATTTGCACACATTGATCCATGTTACGCTGGATCCAGTCTGTCCGTTTTCAACCAACACAGATTCCAAGTGGAGGAAATATATTACAACATCCCAGTCCAATATACACAACCTTTGCTCTTTCTTATTCTCAACCACTTCAGATTTTATAGGCTATTATTTAAAATTCTAAGCATGCAGGAGCAGGAAACTGGGTGTCACTTTGAGTACACAAGATCAGAAGAGCAATAGCAGAAACCTCTTGCAGCCCTTACTATTGTCTGCAACTAGATGCATGCTTCTCTGAAATGAAGAGGATTGCTAATAAACAAGACATCTCCGTTTATGCGTGATCTCTAAAAAACAGATTATAAAGTCATTTAGCAGAAGTTTAATGATGCTACACAGCTAGGATCTCTCTGTCCTTCTTCCCTCTCAGTTAGATGCATCAGTGAGTTCCTCACTTCAAGCTGCTGGCCTACAAACAAATCTCAGAGAATTGAGTCCCCTTCACAATGCATCTGCCTTTGCCGCATGTGCATCACTGTATGAACATGAATAGTTAGCTACTATAGTAATCATGAAGTGCACTTGGAGATTATTTTTAAAAAACACACTGTTAAAAATATACAGTAAATATTTGTGGAAGAAGTTTACATTCTCGTTTTTTTCCAAGTATAAATAAATTGGGTCAAAATAGGCTATTACAATAGCAAGTGGCAAGCTGCTGGTTTAATCCATCATGTTTCCATAACCGCAGAGCTCACAGGGCAAGGATGGACACTGGGCACTGACAGGTTTGCTTTTCAAAGAGTTGTGATCTCATGTGCAAATGTATACCCACAGATGCAACCCTTGTGCAAATTTGTTAACAGCTCTTCCCTGGCCTCCTGAGCAAAGCCAAGGACCATACTGGGGCTTAATATTCACATTCTGCATCCTGCTCCTTTTCTCTGTGGAGTTTCATGGGATACTTAAGCAAAGTAACAGATCATACTGAAGTCAGTGGTAAAACTTCTACTGACTTCAGCTGGTCTCTGAGCTATATGTTCTGCTTGGCCTGGTGGTACTTAGCTCACCTTTTCCCACCCAGGAGACATCTGTACCAACAAGTGTGGCCAGATCAGCTCTCCAGTTCTCTTCTGCCCTCTCAGCACCACTGAATTTGGTGGTTTAGCCATTTTAACCTCAGTTCCCCAAACCAGAATAATTTAGATCAAGTGAAGCAAGAAAGCCATGTATCTGAATACCTGGTGTACCACACAGTGCAACACTGCCCACCTTCAGTCCCAGACAGGCTGCTGGTAAAGAAGTTAATAAGCTAGGCTGTTATAGCAACAGCCTAGTTAAATGGTTAAAGTAGTACACATACAGGCTCTGAGGGAGGGCAACGCCAAGATTTGAGTGAATCTGCATTTGCCATGAAAGTTAAGACAGATTGAAAATGGCTCAAAACCCCAGCTTCTCACTGTGTGCTATGAGAGGGCAGAGGGCTCAGTCCAGCTCCCTAGGTCTAAAGCCATCTCAGCTGTCTGCGTGTCCGCCTGGGTCCTGCCGCCATGGTACTGCCTGCAGCATCGGAGCTGTAAGATGTCTTGCCATCATCTCATTGCTAGGTGGTCCTTATGTCTGCCAGAGGAGGTCTCTTTCCAGCAACTGGGACCTGATGAATCCAGTCTTTAATCTTATCTTTGAAGATTAATGGCACACATAGACCAGAATTTAAAATTCCCAAACCCCTCCCCAAGGCATGGACCTCCAGGGCCTTGTTTGCTCACACTGGGTTATTTAGATCTGTTGCTTCTAGAGCAACAGCAGGCTTTGTTCTTGCCAGATTCACCTGAGATCACACTGCACACCCGCCAAAGCACGAGAGCATGCAAGCAGTCCTGCAAACACAGACAACAGATGCACCCATCCCAGTAGCCTGGCCAAAAGCGTAGATTTTTGTAAGTTCAGTATAGAAAGTAGCCGGCTGAAGTCTTCATTGCATATCTCAAAACAAATTATAGACGTCTGTACAGAAATAGACTTAATCTGAGATGACTTCCCTTGTTTTTTTTCCTATGGACCTTCAGTGTCCTTAGGTTCTTCTTGTGCGTTAATAAGTCAGCTCATCAGCACTACAAAATGTTGTCCTTCATCATTTCTCTCTTCATAGTCAACCAATTCCCTGGAGATTTTCTGGTTGCTATTTTATTGGAATGAAACTTCAAGATATCTCTGAGGACCTCATTTGCTTTCCCTTCCTACTGTCTAGTTTAGTAGTAGACAGTTGGTCTTACAGATTTCAGACTTGATTAGCCCCTGTATCTCTGAGAATGCAAATAGAACACCCTCCAGCTTGCCTGCATTGAATTGCTTTTATTGTGAAAATAACTCTTTGGAATGTGATTTTTTTTTTTCTTCCTTACCTTCCTGCCTAGGAAGCTGATTTAAATCATTTTTTCTTGATTTTTCCCTTTCCAAATTTTTATTGGCTTTATAACATCTTACAAAAGCCATGTATGCTTGTGGCAACACTGTTTTTGTAGACATTGCCCATAACATGCACAGCAGATGACCAAACTGGCATTTGGAGGATTTTGTCAAAAAAAAATTATTTTCCCCATTTTGCCAGTGTTATGGCTTCACAAGTCCATTGGAGATCTTAACACAGCAAGTGCTTGCTCCACTAGTTCTGGTTTGGGAAGTTCATAACAACCAGTCCAGTGACACTTCAAGCCAAAACAACAGAAACATTTCACATGGTTTTCATTCCTCGGAGCTTTCATGTTCACACCCAAGGGCTGTTGCAAGACCAATTGTCTTTGAGGTTGACAAGCTTCTTCAACTTTGGTCTTAAGAATTGCATCTCATTGCACCCTTTATGTGAGAAAAAAAATATTTCAACATCAGATCTGTGGTGCTGGTGGATTCACTTACCACCACGAGTGATTACTTTCTCTGGAAAAGGAAACAATGACTAACTTAGGCTCACTTGAAAACTATGAACAGGGGTTTTTATATACGTTGCACATGTTTTTATTCTCTGCAAAGTTTCAAGGATCCTCTGGCAGACCAAGTAAGGCAGTGTCCCTGGAAAACTGGCAGGAAGGAAACACATATTTTGCCAAATTAAAAGGGTAATATGTGCATGTTATAACAGAAATAATGCTTTGCAGTTTAGTCTTCTCTGAATCAACACCATACTTCAGCTCTTTTAGCTGATAAAGCACATATAGCTAGGCTTTTGTCTTCCCTCACTGAGTATAAGTATCTCATAGATAACGCATGGCTATCTTGTTTTCTGCTGGGATTCATACCATCCCATCAGTGGAAAAAATTGACCTCAACTAAGCACTGCTAAGTCCTCACATCTGGTAGCAAAAGATTCCTATAGAACTGTTGTTTAAATGGCACTTGGTTTGGAAGTGCCTGCACACAAATACTTTTGCCTGGCAAAGGGTTGGGTTTTGGTGCATGATTATACCTCAGTAATTGCACAAAAAATTGATGCTCAGTGACTAGTATTTATTTTCATATCTTTCAAGGTTCTCACCAACAAAGATAAATACAAGAGATTTACTTAGATTGTGTCTTTTGGTTTTTACATAATAAAGTAAATAGAAACCACATCCACACCCACAAATGCACTCTGAAATTGTCTACTCTTTTTGCTCTCTACTGTCCTTAACACAGGGAGCACAGTGAGCACAGCTCATAAGCCGTGTTATGAGATCTGACCCCTTGGGCATGCACTACAGGCTGTAAGGACCCCCTGCTGCAGGGTGTTGTGCGACTTCCACTTACTGCAGTCACACCGCTGCAGTCACAGGGTTTAAAACTCCCAGAATGAGTCAGAAGCATCACAAATCTATAAATACCATAAAGGAAAATTTATTTCTCACCGGATAAGCAGTAGTAGTACATCTATCCTGAAATGAGGATTCTGCTCTGAATGGAGCAACTTGCCCAAGGCTGCTTCCTCCCGCAGTGGCTCAGCATCATCCTCAGCACCTTTCTGCACACCCTTCTGCTGGCCTGGCCACCTCAGCTCCCTCTTGCCCAGTGTTGGTGCCAGTTCTGCACATCAATGCCCCTGTTCTCATGTCAGCAAACAGCCACAGAGGGCACCAGCTCATGAAAGTGAAAGAAGACACAAGGCTTGTACCATCCATCTGTCTCATTCACGGCTATGGCACAAGAGGAGCTGGGGGGGGCAAACCCAGTTTTGCAGTACCACAGGCTGGAGGACATACATGTGCAGGGTGCAATGATCCCACACAGTTTGTACCGTTATCCACAATACCCTATCCGCATTTGCCAGCAGATGGCACTCACTATATATTGGACTTGTCCACAATCCAGGTGTGCACTTTCCAAAACACAGTGAACGGAGGTGGGACAAGTTCTGTCCCTGGGTGATTCATGGGCTACTACATTTCACTCGTTTATCTCCTGGTGGTGGCTACAATTTCAGCTGGGTTCGTATTGTGAGGGAAACTGGAAAGGTGAGGAGATGGTGGGCAGAAGCGTCCCTCAGCAGGAGGAGAATGCTGTGGGCTGCAGGGAGGCCGGGGCAGTCTCCTGCCTGTGGCTTGGGAGCTAGCAAATGCATTAAATGCCAACAGGAGAAATGATCAGTGCAGCCAGCTGGTCCGACCCAGCTGCACACGCAAATAGCAGAAGATTTATTCTGCATCAAAGCGCATCCTTTAGAAAGATAGCCAACCTCTCCTTCGAGCATCCAGTCAACGATGAATCTGCATCATAGATCTCGCCCTGCTTGGAAAAGTTGCTTGTTTCAAACATGAATTTGTGTGCTTCCAGCCATTGGACCTTGTCATGCCCCGTTGGAAAATCTGAATACACTGATCTCCTGCTGCAAGAATCACTGTCCATCCTTCAGTCCACTTTTGTGGCTCCCTTCTGGCTCTCTGCACTATTTCTGCCTCTTCTCTCTGGGATGCTTTGGACACAGGTCTCACAGCGGGAAGCTGCACCTCAGGCCGTGGCAGAATGGAGGAAGGATGCTGTGGGGGAATCCATGGCCACATGCAGAGCCCAGGGAGTTGCACTGCCATTGATCACCTGGTGTCAGTCCCCGTTTCTGCAATGCCACCACACAGACATGGCCGGTTGCCCTGGGAGGAGGACCTTGTCTCAAATGACCCTTCAACATTATTTTACGGGAGGGGAGTGTCTAGGTCACTGTTGCTTGTCTGACAGGAAACTTCTCATCCAGTTTTCATGAGCAACATCATGACTGGAGGGATGCAGATTTATAAGAACTTCTGACCCCCATGAAACAAACCATTTCAAAACAGAAAACAAAAAGCTTCCTGGGTCCTTCTAAGGGAATTCAGAGAAACGGCACACACATGAATGACTAGTGCTTATTCCTCATTTTAATAACTCCACGTGACATGAGTGCCCACAATGACACGCATGTACCCTGGGCCAACAGCCCTTGAACTCCTGCGAGTCTTTCACCTGATTTCAATGGGCATTAGATCACACTAATGATCATGTCAGCACTACTTTGGGCTCTCTGGCCAGAAGAGGAGAGAGGGGAGCGTAATCTTGTTTACCCTCTTCTATTTGCAGTGTTCTGTATCACACAACCATTTGTTCCTGCCTTCCCCACTCACTCCCTGACTCTTCTTTCTCTCATAAGCAGTTTCCCTTGGGAGCCCTGGTGTGCTGCTTTTACAAAACAAAGTACTGAAGACCTAAATTACATCAACTTCTTTCCTACAGTAATTGCTTTAGCAGAAGGTACTTTCACCTATATGCAGCAGTCAGTTGGAGAAGAAGCAGATCATACAGCTACCTGTGACAGCAAGCCCCATATGATGTATGTTAATCCTTGCCAATATTCCTAGGAGCTGTAGCTGTTCCTGTAGGAACCCTGGCATTTAGAAAGGTGCTAATTAATTGTAGCCAAACCTGCAATAACAGCAAATTTTTGTGTCCATCCCTATAGTTTAAGCACAGACAAAGAGTGGAATGATTAAAGCACTGGTGGTAAACTTTACTTGTGCCTTGGGCTAAGTTTATTTTTAAAAGCACTCAGTGCCAGCTCAAATCTCTTTTGGCTCCAGACACTGACTTGACTGCAGCGTCACTGATTCCTCATCACTAACAAAAGCACTCTGTCAACCATGACAGTTTCTTGAGGGCGAGAAAGTGAATATAATAAGACATTCAAAAGCTGATTTGAGCAATGTTACACTTGCACATAACTGCTGTCTTGTTAAGGTGCTGGAAATTTTTTTAAAGCTTAATGCTATTAAAATCCTAGGTGACCACATACATCATAGCTTGATCAACTAAATATCATTTATCATCAGATTGTCAAGGAGCACTATTATTTCCTGTCTTTCTGAAAAATTTCAAAACTATTGCTTGTCTCAGGGTGATACATATGTTCAAAGCAGCCTATTAAACTTCCATAGTAATGCAAATCATCTTTGTCCCCATTCCCTCCGTATTCAGAAAGGGTCCGTGAGAATTTGCTTTTATCTTAGCTCAGAACCGTAAAGATTTTTTCCCAAATGATCACTTTAGGAAGTTATAGGCTACCAAAGAAAATCTTTCCAGGGGGGAAAAGCTTAGACAACCTTAGACAACACAAACCATCAGAAGAAAGTGTTTAGAGATCTGCCGGCACTGCAAGGAACGGGCAAGCCCCACTCCATGCTGTCCTCTGCAGTCCTCCTGCCATCCCATGTGCCACAGCCCTCTCCTGCCTACAGGCTTCTGTCCAGACAGCCTGGGGACAGGCTGGGGACAGGGAATGGGGCACCCTCAGACACTCCCTGGGCACCAAGACAGGAGGTGGGCAGGGTGTGCTGGCTGGGTCAGACCTGCGGGCTGCACCACCGCACACAAGCCTTGGAGTCCTACCAACACTGCCCTTAATAGAACCTTGCCAGGCTTGTGTGCCTTCCATCTTCGTGCCACTGCTGCTGGCTCTGGTTTCACATGTTTCACAATCTGGAGCCTGCAGCTATCTCAGACTGTATCTGCAGCACTTCAGCTTGGATAGCTGATTTTGCCATTTATTTGGGTCATTGTTTCGGGTCATTGTTTCATTGGCCCCAGAAGAACATAAAGCAAAGCTGCAAAGGCATTTCTGTAAAACCATGTGTCCGTCCCCTTTACTCAGGGCAGGGTCAACTCCATTTACTTCTGGCCTCTCATCAGGCTGGAGATTTCACAGCCCTCCTAAGGAATCTGTTTCAGTGGCTGCTGGCCTTACTTTGAGGAAACATTTCCTAATGTCTAACTAACCTCAAACCTCTTGTCCCTCAGTTTCCTTCAATACTCCCTATCCTACCCCAGGGTGGGGAAGACAAAGGAGCTAATTCTCTTCCTTTATGCAGTTTTAGGTGTCTGAATACAGTTATTGCTTCTCCTTTCAGTCTTTTCTTCTGACAAGACTTCCACTTTTCTTACAACCTTCCCTAATTCTGCATGCCTTACAACAATTCTGCCTATGTATCCCAATAAAATATCTGTTTTTTTGTTTGTTTGTTTTTTGTTTTTTTTTTTTTTTCTGCGACTGTCTGACTGTTGATTCAGGCACAGTCAGTCTGTCATCATATCTAATCCCCAGGTCTTCTACAGACCTACAATCTTGCCAGATTATTCAAACCTGTATTGAACCAGATAATTTTTTTTCTACCCAAGCATGGTACATTGCATTTTGTTTCCTGAGTTGTTCACCTTCTCCATCATTTCAGACCTCTGCACCAACTTGTCAAGATCATTTTGAACTCTCACCCTGTCTTCCAGCATTTTGGAAATTTGGCAGCAGATCTGAATTTAATAAGCATATTCTTTCTTTCATCTTTCCAGTCACCAAAATAGTGAATAGTGCCATCCCCAGGAGAGGCCTATTCAGTACACAACTTCCAATGCAATGCTGCCTCAGTAACAGCTATTCTTTTATTCCTTTTTCTAGTTGGTTTTGTTCCTGTTTCCCAAGTTGTCTTATAAAGATACTTTGCAAAACACTGAGAGAAAGCTTTACAAAGTAAGGATGTATTACATCTCTTCTACACCTCATTCTCAAGACCTGTTACTCTGTCCTTGAAGGGATGAAGGGATGAAGTGATTTGTCATTGAGGTATCTGTGTTAATTGTTCTTCAGCTCTTTTTCACCTTCTAGGAACCCCAAAATAAATTATTTGATAACTTCTTAGATCTTTCTCTGAATAACTAAAATTATGCTGTTTAGTTTGTAATTCCCTCAGTCTTGCTTATCCCTTCCTCTGAGGGAAGAGCACTGTTTTCTCTTCCTCGGTCTCCAGGAGCACAGTCTGTCTCCCTCAGGCTCTGTCAGCTTGGCGTGTCTCTGTCTTGCCTCCTGGGTTGCTCCATATTGGGTCTGTGGCCTTGTGCATGACATGGCCATTGTTGTTGGGGTTCTCCTTGCCATTTGGAATCCCGTCTATGGGGTTAGATTTATTTTCACCATGGATGCTGTAATCCCACTCCCATATATGACCCTGTTTCTGAAGATGGAAGGTTTATTACCCCAAAATATACATGGAAATGGCAGCCAGAGTATAATGATGATTTCTGAACTCTTGATCCATCTTTGTTTCTTTCTTTCAGGTTAAAAATAAAAAATAAAAAAGTCAGTATTTTAGAATATTCTGGTATTGCATCTCTTCGAATTCTGTTTCAAGTCAAGTCATAATACTCCGGTGCTCCTACCACCTCTTCCAAGGTGTTCCAAACAGTTTTTTGCAAGTGTCAATGCCTCATTCCTTCCCTGCCTCATTCACTCCAGAGAAGAGAGCTTTCATTTTCTTTAAACTGGTCCCCCTTCCCAAAAATAAACTCATCAATTGAACCCAAGTATTGCTTTCATTGCATTCATGTTTTGCAACTTTTTTATCTTGAAAACCAGCCTTCCTGGTGGTCTGAGTATTGCATGCTGTCTATTCCCATCTGCCTCTTCATTTGCTTATTAATCACACCCACTTCCTTGCTGTGGGGTTCACCAGACTACTGGCTACCAGCAGCTTCATATACTGTGTGCTGGCATACAACGCGAGGGAATTCCCATCTCGCAAAAGCTGAACTGGCTTTTTACTGAGACAAAAATTTCCGGAGATGTTATGATCAAGCTAGTGCTCTAAGCAAGTACACACAAGCTGACTTCCTCGTTTCTCTATAAACTAATCCTGTCTTGTCCCACCCTTGAAGATTTCATGAAAGCTGTTACGTTCAAGAACAGCAGAGTTCAGAAATCCTGGTGCAAGCACTTTCCAGCCTGGGGAGGTCTCACTTTGCCGTCCCTTGATTTGAACCTGCTCCTATGGTATCCGATTCCATGACTTGGTCATGGAGATGGTTGAGAGTACATACGGACCCGAGACAGACCTAATAAATCGTATTATTTGCTATGGAAATACTTGATGGCTTCAGAGCTGTGCAGACAGCTACGAAGGAAGCCTGTGGGTCTGATGCCTAAATAAATAGCCCGCTTAAATGTTTCGCTCACTCAGTTCCTTGGGATGGCTCAGGCTCAGCAGTGAGCAGTTTTACAGCCACTTCAATAAGGGAGGAGGGCAGGAAGCAGTAATTAAACTATCTCCTTTTGGCAGCGCAGCCCCTGTCACTCAAACTAATGGGGAAGTTTGGTGCCAAGTGGGAAGGCGCGCTCAGAGCACAGGATCTGCAACACTCCCCCGAGGATGCACAGTCTCCGAAAATACCTCCCGGGGACAGTCTGTACCTGAGCTGAGTTCAGCCCTGCTCCTCCTCTCCCTGCCCAGCTGGGGAGGAAGCAGGTGCTGGGGCTGTGAAGGGGATGAAAGTCTCTAACATGCATGCATGCACACTTCCAGCTGTCTGGGAAAGAGCTCTGTGCAGCCACGTTTTTGGCCTGGCTTGCCAATCTCACAATTATTTTATATCATTTACAATACATCCACCCTCAGAGTTTTGCTCGGGGAGAGTTTCTCTTGGGGAGCTGTGGACAAGCTGAAAAATGTTGATCAATTTTCCAAGCACTGGTGCTTCACTCGCACTCTCCAAGCTGCTGACAGCCTGCTCTCAAACTGGCCACATCCCTGGGTGGTTCTGGGTCATGGCTGTGTTTCAGTGGCTACACAAAGCAGTGGACATGGAGAAGTTTGACCGGGGCACTGATGGAGCCAACCCCCAGCATGGAGAGCCGCTGGAGCTCTCTAGGGACGCGGGGCATCGGCGCTTTGACAGGATTTGACTGAAGGGTGTTTTTGTCGGGGCTGTGCCTGGGACCGTAACCAGCATCCGTTAGGGTAATGCTGACAGCACTCCCACAGGAATTTCCCCTTGGACAGTCCTTCATTTGCTGTTTCTGCCTGGAAAACTTAGGCTTTTGTCTTCTCCCAGAAGTGCTTGCAGAGCTGAGGGACGCTCTCTCTGCTGACATAAGGACAGCACCGTTTACCAGCCCGGACGCGGTGTGTCGTTTGCTTTCTGTGCGCGTTACCAGCTAAGCCAGCCCTGCTGCAGCTCCTGCGAGGGAATTTAGCCACTTTCAGCCACCAACTGTCCCACTGCTGTGGCTTGTCTGAGCCTGCTGTGCAGCCCAGCCCTGTGCCCAGAAATGGTCATCCAGATTAATTTATCTGACTTATTTTGAAATCATTATTCAAAAATACTATGTGTGATGGTTTTTCTTCTCCTTGCCTCCAGGTTTTTGAGCCTTCAAGACTGTGATTTACTGGCCTGTGTTGTTTTGAATCACTTTCTTAAGGAGATGAAGGCCAACATTCCTCGCTGTCATGGGACGGTGTCTTGAGAAATGACATTGGATACTGCACTAAAGCAGTGACTGCTCTTTCTGCTTCCTCCATTCATTTTCCACTGTGGCATAGAGAGAAACATTTGTGGAAGGTTCGCTGTGTTCTTCTAGTCACCCGAGACCTCTGATATTTGTCATCATTAGCGCAGTAGAAAACCTGAATAAAGTTGGCACAAAAGAAAATCTTTATTCTGAGATCAGCACTCCAGCTAACCTACCTAATTTACTGCATCTGGCTTGCCTACTAAAACACAAGACAAAGACATTTCCAGCATTTCAGTAACAAGCTTATCCAACAAGCACCAGCTAGTTCTGACTTTATGAGAAATTAGCTTGTCCATGACTATTCCAACACACGCTATCATTCCAACAGTTTGTACAGCCTGGTCAACACCCCTGATTCCCGAATGACTTTTGTTTTAATCCTCATAAAGTGGGAATACTGGCTTTATTTCTTGGCTCCCGTCACAGGCTCTGTGGTTTTAGAGATATTGGAGTACCAATATTGTTTTTTTCTTTAGTGTTGATGCTTTCCAAAGACTGTATATACAGTTAAACTGCCGTTAAATGCAATATTTTTCAGATCTGTCTTGCTCATTACAGTATGAGATACAAGCTGAAACCATATTCTCTATTAGAAGGTTGCGTTTCTCCTGGTATTGGGTAATGGAGCATGCTGAAGATATTTCCATGTTGCCAAAAACAACAATAAAACTAAGGGACAGTGTGTCGCATTTCCCTTATAGACAGCTCCAGCTGTTCTCAAATGCCTGGAAAATCACAATGGTGAGGAGCCACAATAGTTAGTCCATCAACACTACTCACTTGGCTGCCAGAACCAGCCTATATGAACATTTGGTAGCTCCATTTTACAGGCAGGGAGCTGAGCAGCCATGGCCAAAACTTTCTTGAGAGTGCACACTTCTTCTCCCACCTGACCTGGGTTTCTCTTGCAGGAAAACATGGGCAAGGAGGAATGGGCACCCACTCTTTCTGTCCCAGTCTGGCGGTTGTCTATGGACAGCCCCAGCTGGGAAGTGCTTTTGGACTTTCCTGGTGAAGAAAACCCCGTGGTGGGCTGAGATTTGTGTGAGCCCTGAGATGCAAGTAGTCAAGTAGTGTGTGTGTTGATGTGATCCTAGGTTCACACCCCTGGGAAGGGCCAGCAGAGTTCACATTGCACTCCTTTTTCAAGACATATCCCAGACCGCAATAGCAGATTGGTGTTCTCATCTCTGACCTGAATTTGAGGTTTAACCCATACCCAGAATGCCTTTTCTCTTTTGGGACAGACATTTCAAAAAGCTTTTCGTTTCAAAGATTGCCATGAATTTTGGCAGCATATATGAACTGGAGAGTCCTTCTGCCCCAAGGCTCTTCTCAATGATGCTTTTTGGCTTACTGTGGTTTTGCAGCCATCCAGCACCCTGATGTCTACAGAAGATTATTTCTATTACATAGCTGCGGTGGGACAGGAGGTTTCGCCTTCTCAACACGATGCAGCAACAGAGACAGGAGGGACGCACCAGAGAAAGCAGAGTCTCCCTGGCTAAGTGAGCTAATGCATGCAGAGCAAGTGGTACAGCCTGCTGAGACCCAGCCACGGTCCCATAAGGACAAAGCTTCCACAGGGAGGCACAAGGTGAGGATGCTCCTTCTTAAACTTAGTACCCCCTTTGCAACCAGCTGTGAATTGTCATGGTTTGGCAGACCTGTGTGATATTATTAGCATTATGTCAATGTGCCACAATTTCCTGCTCTTGCTGATTTCCTTTTTTCTGAAGTTTTAAGAGGGAATTCACCAAGAAGCAGTCAAATAGCATGAGAGGTCAAGAAAAACAGCATGTTTACCACACCCTTCAATAAAGACGAAGTTGAACAAACTCATGCACAGTTACCAACACAGCAAGGAAAGGCATATGTGCTGGAGCTTTTTAAAAGACAAGTTACAACCCAGATTAGCTAGTTCTTCATTTAGTTTCGATTAGAGTTGGAAACCAACTCAGACGAAACATTTTAATTGATGAATATAGTCCCTTCATGCCAGAAATTGCCTGTAAACAGACCATGACTCCTCCCAAAATACTTACTATTAGCTGAATGTTTTCCACAAGCAAACATCTGTCTGTGACTGGCTCACAAGTTGTTCACTACAACTATTTGTTCACGTATCTGAAATATGATATTTAAGCTACATGATTTCTTAGTCAAAGATATATTGTATTGCCTGTCTTTTCAGCAACATTTGAATGTCTACAGGAGCAGCTTCAGCTCAATGCTTATTGAAAATACCACATTTACACGATTATTCACCACTGCCTAGCAGCAAATGTTGTCAAAAATAAAAGTTCTGTCCCACTCACCCCAAAACAGTGACTGTAATATTTGCAGACATAATCATAACAGATATTAGGATTAGCCAAGATCTTTGCAGAATTCTTCGCTCATTTCTGGTTTTGGCCTAATTTGCCATACCTTTGTCAACATCACATGCTTCCTCTCATTTAAAAGCTTTCAGTAATGGACTTTGAATAACCTTGCAGTGAAAGCCTTTACGAAGAATAGAAACTTATCTTTCTGGACCTTTCAAGTGCCACAAGCAGAAGTTGAAGGAGCTCAGGTATGAACCCACTATGGTCTTGCAGTATCAATGGGACTCAACTATGTTTCAGAAATTGTGCTAAAGGTTTTGAATAAAATGTTGTGTAATTACCATCTGTTTGACTGTCTTTTTCATGCAAATCTCATCTTCTTTTGTGGTATGAGGTAAAGTCAGCCTTTATTGTCAGTGTAACTAGACCTGTTTTCAATCATTATGATTGAAATACATAGTTTTACAGTCTGAAGGTAAGAAAGTATATTATGTTCCTACATGGGAACACTGAAACTGAATGCTGGAGAAAAGATGAAGGGGTTTACAAAAGCCTTGTCTGGCTGTGACTCTTCTCATGTTGAGATGCAATGCAATACAGGAAGGAACTGTGTTAGATCCAGTTCAAGTATTTTTGAAAACCTCACCCAGATTTTTACTGTGTTACTTTATGTTACTCCACTTTACCCACAAACATGAAACAGCTTTTTGGCAATTACACAAGTCTCAGGACCTTGTGACCTATGAAACAAATTGCTGAACATTGTTAAATATTGCCTTTAAGGACTGTATAAGTTTCATGTTGAAAACTGCTTTCCTGGTTATCCAGTCTTCTTTAAATTTTAACATGATTTTTGACATGCATATGGTGCTACTAAGGCATGTATATATTCGGATAGGACTTTTGGGTGGTTTTCTTGGCTTTCTTTCCTTCAAGTTCCTAGAATTGCCAGTACCGCAGACTTGGATTTCTCTGTCCTTGCAAGTCTGTGTTCTGAAAACAAGAATTTAATTTGTTTTAGAGGGGACAGAACTGTGCCCATTCAAACCTATTAAAGTTAATAGGGCAGTTAGTAATGAGTAAGAGAAGAACTTGGCCCAGAATCTGCCTGTTCAACAGGATGTTTCAGGAAGAAGGTAGCTTATGTTTAAAGACACTGTTATCCAAAGCATACAGAGGTAGCACCTTCTAGGACTCTCCTACTACGGTTACGTTGGAAAATTTATATGCCAATGTTAGCATTTGAGGAAAAAGATGTTACAACACTTCCGGGGCAATCGTTTTAAAAAATCTCTGAGTCTAAATTGGATCTCCATCTTCTTTAAGACCAAGTAATTAGGGGTGACTATTAGTAAAAATTACTTTTTAAAATATTAGAAATTTTATTTTGGAAATTCTCCTCATTTTGGCATTCCTGTCAGGAATACCCTGGGTCAGTTTACATCAGAAGATGTGCAAATTTGGAGCAAATCTTGAAGAACTCTGCAGAGACATGTCTTTAGCAGTCTCCAATAGCAGAACTTGACACTTTGCCCAGAGACATCTTTATTTATTTATTAATTTTGTTTTGTTTTTATTTTATTTTTCTAGGTCCCCCTCCCATTCCCTCCACACCCATGATGGTAGTGGCCTCTGAGTCATTTTGAGAAGTCTGGATTTAAGTTATTAGAAGTTTCTGTTCTTCATCCTCTGAAAGCTTTGCCAAGGTGCTGGCAGCCTGAAAACCCTAGCAAAATCAGGGCCAAAACAACAGCCATCCAGCCATTTAACTTTGCATTGCTGTCTAGGCTCAGCAAACCGCAAGTGTCAGAGAGTATTTTCCACCTAGGAGCCCACAGCAGTCCAAACTGCTTCTGCCAGGGAGCCCAGTGAGTTTAAGAAGAGCACAAAAGCAGGGAAATTGTGAGGACCAAGATATCTTTATGTCACATGGCCTAAAAAATCATTACAGGTCACTCACACCTTTTGTGGACTTGAGAGGGAAAGCAGTCCCCGCAAGTCTGGGGTGCCCCAAAGAGTGCTGCCAGGGGGCATCTGCACTCCCTGTGTAGGTGTTTCTGCTCTCCTGGGCCAAGAGAAGAGGGCGGGCAGGACCTGAGCAGCAGCACAGTCTCTCACAGCCCCATTCACCTGTATTCAGCAGCTCCTGCTGCAGGAGTCATCCCTCCTTCGCACTGCCAGCTCCTCCAGACAGCCTGGTGGGAAGGGACGGGACAGGCACTTGAGAGCCAGCCTGCCCGCCCGGGCTGAGCAGCAGCCCAGCCCCTGCTATGCTGCTCCTTGCCTTCCTCCTCAGCCCTCTGCTCCACCATCTTAGGGGCCACAAGCATGCCAAGGCTCCCCACCAAGCAGGACGTCCAGTGAAATGGCTTTTGCGGTGAGCTGGGTAAGCATGCTGTACTGGGGTGACTCAGAGCACGTGTCATCTGTGGCACTGAAAGCTGTGTTTACTGAGAGAAACTGCCCAAACCAGCATCCTTCTGGAGAGAAGTCCCTGGTTTGGAAGGACACTTGCAGTAAGCCTGGGATGTCGCACAAGAATGCATTATGATACTCTCTGATCTCTTTCTGTTAAAGTGATGAAGCAGACAGGCTCTGGGTTTTGTTAATGTTGTGGTGCAGGACACCACCATAAGCATCACTCTGTACCCTCCTGCTCTTCGGCAGGTGTTTCACCAGTGTCTGTTGTCTCAGCCCCAGAGCACCCAGACCCCTTCATCGCAAGAGAGCAGCTGAAGCAGACAGGCATGTGCTCTTTTAACGACGGGCATCAGCATGATGTCCATGGTGCTTAGGCTGTTAACAAACCAATTAATAAGGTTTAAAAGAGAATGAGATGATAAAAGCCACCAGCATGACCTTTTCAAGAACTGACTGCATCAGACTAATCTAGTTTCTTCCTCTGAAGGGATAATTCACCTGGAGAATAATGGAGAAGTTTGAACTTTTGACACTCTCTACCCTAATTTTCTTATGTGAAACCAAGTGAAACAGTCTCAGTGGAACCTCTGTGCACACCTGCATGTCTAACTAGGTACAAGCAGCAGTTATCTGTGTCATGCTGTCCATCTCAGCAGATATGATCTACAAGAAATCCAGAGGTCTGCTCCCTATCTTTTTATTTACTTATTTATTTACAATTTGGACCTGGGCATAGAGAGAACTCCTGTAAAATTTATTGGCAAGACAGGAGAGAACAAGCACCAATCTAAAATGATTTTAATAAGCCAGAGAGATGGTACCAAAACTGTCCTATTGACTCATTTTTATTTTTGATTGTGTATAGCTGTTTGACCTTTCTCTATAACATTCTTGTCTGGCTGACTGTTTTCCTTTTTATATCTGTGCTTTTCACTTCTGCCTTTTAGGACTTCTCTCTTATACTAATTTTCTTCATAGCTGAAAGTGGAGGACAAGAAGAAATTTGCAGCAAAGGAGGTTTCAGATCAATATGAGGGAAAATTGTGACTTCTGGGATGGGGAAACGTTGCCTTCAGTGATGGAGAGGCAGTGGACTTTTCTCCACTGGACGCACTGAAAAACAGATGTGATGAACATCTGTCAGGCCTGGTCTCACAGCACTGAACCGGACAAGGCTGAGGTCTCTTCCAGCCCCACGTTCTTATGGTTAACTTTAAGAGAGCAGATGTGGATCCTGCAGCTGCACTGAGGACATGTGTCTCCTGAAGAGCCACAGCCATTGACTATTTCATAAAATCTACATCTGGATTGTATTGAAAAAGACATTTCCAGTCTCTCCTTGCTCATAGGCAAACAAGTCATGTTGCACCTGCACTTTGGTCAAAGGAAAAAGCCTCTGCTACTCAAGATTGATTGTTTTCGCTTAGAAACTCCTCAGAGACATGTCCATGTGTGTACCTTTGCTCTAGGTACCTCTGGTTGCCATTTCAAGAGCAATGAAGGAAAGTGGATATTTTTCATACCCCATTGATCTTCTTACATGGGACAGCTGTAAAACTGGAGCAAATCAGGTCCGCTAGCATTTTCACTAGCTGAACAAGACATGCCAAGGCCCGTGATGGACTTCTCAGCAGTGAAGGCAAATTGAAATTTGATGACCCAAGAAGGAGGGGCCGGTCTGGAGTCTTATCACAGCTGTCACAGGAGAGAAAAAGGAAGGGAGAATGAATGGTGTTTGTCACCTTCCCATACCTCCAGTCCCCTTCCTCCAATGACTGCAGATGTGGCACATACAAAATACACAGTATAGCCCTGGCCATTCTGCTATACTCAGGTATCTGTTGTCGTCCATAAATAGCCCCAGAGCCAGACTGGAGTTATACTTGTCCTACTTTGCTATGTCTGTGCATTACGAATTGTTTGAATTCCCTTCATATAATCCTCCTGCCACATCTGCTTGAGCAGAGCCCAACTGCAGATCACAGCCATCAGAAGAGCCCTGCTGGGACAACCCAGTCCGTACCAGCTGCAGGAGCCAGGAACTAATTCACCAAAACAAGTGCTGCAAATAGCACAAGTCCGTACAGGCGACATGGTGCCTGGCTGAATGAAAGACTTTCAAATGCTGCTTCACGCTCTGAAGAATGGTGTTTCCCAGGCATCGGCTCTCTGCAGTGGGCTGTCTGCCTGTGCTTCACAGGTCGGATGAGGAGGCCTCAAAGGGGAAATCCTGGGAACAGCAGATTTTCCCTAGTCTGTGTCCAGGGGGGCGGTGAGAGCTCTGCAGTGCAGGACAGACTCCATAGCTTCAATCTCACTGTGGAAATGAGGAATCCCTTAATTTCCCAAGATGATTCCTCCTCTGGCTGTCCGAGTGCCCGTGATGGCAATTTCAGAGGACTTTAGTACAGATGACTGTCATTTTGCCACTCTTAATTGCAAACCATTCCCAGGCTGCTAGGAGTGATGGGGTATAGAATCCCATAAAACCAAGTCATTATTACAAGACAGATAAGGCTGTAAAGAACAGGTTCAAGTGCTATTTATGTGTATGGTGCAAGAAAACAGCCTTTAGGAGCATTATAAATCTCTGTATTCCTACAATTAACAACAACAACAAAAAACTCATTTATGCCTTGGACTCTTACAGATCTGTAATCCTTCCCTGTTTTTCTACATGAGCAAAATTCTCAAGAGGCCTTTTAAAATGAGAGCAGACTGACTGAAGGAAAACACATCAGGACGATCTCACTTGTTAAAAATAAGTTTTCTTTAGAACATGGAAAGTCTCAAATACTCCTATACAATCCATTTTGGTATCTGAAGATGCTTGCTCATTCATTCAGACCTAAGCATTTCAAATTAACAAAAAGATTGGCAGCATCCTAAAATGATCTAATTCGATGGCATTTCTTTCCTGGTCTACCAGCACGAAATTTCAAAAGGCCTGTATCTCCACGGGTGTGCCTGTGGGTGACTGGACGTCTCAAGGGACTTGTCAGAAGGTGACAAACTATCATCATGTCTAGATCTTGGTTCAGTGCTGAGGGTGGGCTTGAGGAGGACTATTCAGTAGTTGCCACTGGCTGGAGCAGCACCAAAGATGCTGAAAGGATGGTTTGCAGGAGACTGTGTGGGCTGTGTCCATCTTCCATTAACTGTTAACTAAGCTATTGTGAGAGATACTAGCTACCATTTACACAGCCTCTCGGAAAACTTGGCCAGACTGGATCAGTCACAGCGCTGCAGACATCCCCTGCCTTTGAGACAACAGCAGTTCCTCTGCTCCTGCCTAGCCAAGACCCACCAGCAATGGAGATGGTAGTTGCTGTGCACTGCTTGTCATCCACTGCTTTAATTTGGGAAGCCCCACATGCTTGTTTCCCTCAGTCTCTGAGATTTTTGCAAGCTGACACCAGCAGGGACAGTTGGAGGAAAAACTGTACCCTGTGTGCCCCAGACAGGGGAATGATTTACACAGCGATTTTCTTTTGAAATAACTGCCATTTGCCCTTTCCTTTCTGTCTGTGGTTCTTCGCATATGGACTGCAGGATTATCGAAAGGAAAGCATTTCTAATATCCAGCTAAGCAACCTCCAGCACATCTTTATACTCCACCCCAGCTGCATGCTTTCTCTCCATTATCTTTCTGGTATCAACAAATGGAAAGGTTTAAATATGAGACTGTGGCTGGACCTGATACAGAAGCTGGCTTATTTTAGCTGGGCTGCTCTAATTCTGTGGTTCAACACTGGCAGCCAGCCAGAGAGACAAAAAATGAGGAGTATTATTTCCAAATGAATTCCCGAGAGTGCATTCAATTAGAGGGGTTGTTTTTTGACCTTTTGCAAGCTTCATTAAAGCCCCTATCACTTTTCCAGAAAAAACAATTTTGAAAACAGATGGGAATAAATGAAAAATTTATGCTTGCAATGCCACGTGGCCCAAAATGAGCAGTCTTGAATGATCTCTGCTGCGTACCACAGTGTGCAATTAAAAGGATGCTTATGAAGCATTCATACTGTGAAGTACAAACACTTGCCTATAACCTACTGGGAACCACCTCACAAGAGAAAAAACATATACTCTATTAACTGAGCTGGTACGGAGTTTTGCATGTAGACTATGAAGTGACTCAGAAGCAGGGAGCTTGTGAAGGCTGGTATTAATCACTATGTGATGATACAAAGCAGGAAAAAATACGGGAAAGAATTATTTCTTAGAAACAGCTTTATAAAATACATAGGAAAACTCTGAGAAAAAAAAAAAGTAAGAAATAGGTTTGGGAAAGACCACCAAAAGTTATCCCAGGCGCCTAAAATCTGAGAAGTACTGGAGAAATAGGATGGTCGTCAGGTCAATAGTGTAGGTCAGAACTCAGAAGAGGTGACGTTACTCACAAAAACTAAATATTGCTTAATAGGCAGGTGCAATCCTGTGTTATTTTTTAGCTCACATGTGACTCTGCCTAAATCCCTTTTGGACTCAGCCTAGAGGTCCTTATAATACCTGGGGGAGTTGTTTTCCAGCTAATAGAGCTGGAATGTCTTACTAGAGATGCTCTGCACTTCCACCTGCGTGATGCAGTGTGCTGTGTCTGCTACACACTCGAGGCTGGGCAATGCTCTCCTCATTGTATGTCACAAGCTGCCGTCATTGAAAGTGAGCTACAGCTCATCTTTTCTTCCTCACTTGGAGAAGAACCTAAACCAAGAAGTTTAGACAGGAAATAAATTTCAGTTGTATTCCTTTAATCCATTTTATCTCTATCCCTATTGTGTGCTCTATGTAATGTTCTCATATATTCTTTGTGTAACAGGCCATGGCAGAAAGGATTAAGGTATTTTGGACCAGCTCTGCAAAACTTGTCACTCAGCGACTTGAAATGTGAGAGTGAAAATGGTCATAGTTCATTGCATTTCAGATAACTGGGTGTCAGAGCAGGACCAAAACACAGTCTCATTCCTTGCTGAAGTCAGAGTAATCATACAGGTATCAAACCAGGTGAATACTGTGCATGGTTGGGCTGCCAGGTCTTGCTGAGCAAGCTCAGAAGTGCAGCGCTGCATTGCATAGCTCATTCCCATGCTAACACTTGGTTGTCCACCCATCCTCATGCAAAATAGTTTGGCCGTTGGCCACAAAAGGAACATACATCTCTACAACAGCTTTATGTACAGAGAGGGGATAATGCTGGTGCTTTTGTCATTAAGACCACCTGCTGTAGACCCTTTGCCAGCAAGCCTTGCCATTTTATTTTAGTGCACACACAAGAGGGACTTGAGCCTTCAGCATTGCAATGTACGTGTGATTCATGGGTATTTTCCCTTCAAACTGTGGTCTCTGAAATTATTCCTATTCCTCTCTCCTTCAGAAATACTTGCAAATAGCTATGTCCCTGGCTGGTGATCACACCACGCAGGAGAAGGGACTACCTGTTATCCATAACACAAGCAGGGACTGTGCTTCACCCCAGGTGACAGAGCTCCGTACCACGCTGCCGGAGGCTGGGAGCACCCCAGCAGGGGAATCACTCCTTGCCTGCTGGATGGAAAGGCAAATGTTTGTCTGGTCTTTGAGTCTGCGAAGAGAGCATATGTTTAACTGTATGGAGAACATATGAATTAATTTCCTTATACCCAGCTGCTTGCTTTGTTTCTCTGGAAATATTTTTTCAGAATCATTAGTGTCCATATGATGGGCAACAATATGGCTAAACTGAGCTTTGTCTGGAATGAGATTAAAAGTGGTTATTTTACTATACCAGTCACAATCTATTTGTGCCGGGTGAGATGCATTTACCAATTCTTCTGTCATGACCAACATTTGATTATGCAGTCACTTAACTCTTGACATTTGCAGCTGTGTATATGTCTAAATGTCAATTCTAAATATAAATAAATAAATAAATAAATCAAAGACCTTGCCTTCCTATGGAAAAAGACTCTTCTTAACATTCGGATTTTTAACGATCTTCACTTTATTTAATGTGTGAGTATTTGAAAATCATTCCCTGACCTATGACTTTTTCTGTGTACTTTTACAAACAGTTCCTAAGCAGATTTTAGCAGTTACGTTTTTAGGAGGATAAGAGAAGATTTCAATGTTGATCCTAACACCTTCTTCTGCTGCTCATATGTGGCCAATCACACCGAATGGACATGCACTGAGCTGTAGGTAAAAACACTCCCTTCTTCCTGACGGGGAATGACAGAGAAGAGGGAAGGAGGAGTATTTGAACCTGCTTTTGCCAGACTGACACTTGCAAAATGAGGTTCATTAAGCTCATAATCATTTCCTGCTGTTGCTTAGTATCACCCTGTAGTCTATCTTCTAAAAGGAAACAAACAACAATAACAAACATAAGCTTATAATTGATAACATCAGTGAAGTCTTCTTCTTTGGAGACGCCACAGGCATGCGTTCCCTTCCCCAGCTCTGCAAGCACTCAGAGACTTTCTGCCTCCCCTGTCTGGCTGCGTGTTGCTGACGTGGGGCTGGCCAGGAGCGTGCTGTGCTCCCGTCAGTTGCCAAAGAAGAAATCGAGGGAGATGCAGACGAAGCCAGCGAGGTCCTCCTTCGCTGGGGGAGAGGTGCAGCCAGAGGTGCTTTGTGTTGTCCCCCAAACTAGATTCCCAAGGCCTTCCTCAGCAAGAGTGTCTCTGCTTCTGTGGTTTTACCACAAGGAGGAAAATCTGCAGCAGGGTGGAGCAGCCCTAGGAAGAGACCCTTGCTGTCCCCAGTGGATCCATCTCTAGGGTTAGCACTTCTCTTCAAAACTCCTTGTGGCATATGCCTCGTTAGGCCTGTGTGAGTCAGAAAACATCCAGCAGACAGGAAATTTGAAGAGAGAAATTCGAAGATGCGCCAAGGCTTTGGAGGGTACTAGGCCAGTATTAAAATTTGCACTACTAAGTGACTTTCCATGCCGTCCCCATTTCTTTTCAGAGCAATATGGGTTACAGTTTAAGAAGGGCCACGAGCCGCCACAGAGCATGAAAAGGAAGCTGCTTGCTGTTAGCTATAATTAGCAATTGAAACTGGAGGAAGATGGAAGGAGTTTCCAGAGGAAATGTGAATTGCCTCTGGTTAGACCCAATTCCCCTCGGCTGCAGGGGGGGTCCCACTGAGGCAGGCTATGCACCCTCGCCCATGGCTGAAGCTGCTTCCAGCACTGTGTACTTCCGCAGGCTTTAGAAACACTATCCCAGTCTCTTCTCTTCGAGGAAAGTATGTATAGCCAGAAGAGGTCCAAAGTTATTTAAAGACATACTATATAAAGAGGAGGAAAGTATTTATTCTTTGCATCTAGCCATCCTGCTTCTTCTGTTTACATTAGCCAAGACTCTGGGGATGTACCTAAAAATGGAGGTTTATAAATGCATCAAGTCCAATAGTGTATCCATGAGCAGCATAAAGTAATTAACACTTCATGCTAGTGTTTCCCCTCCTTTGCACATTTCTTCCATGTGATGTAGAAGCTTTGGGACAATCACTGTAATTCATTTTTTTACATGGATGTCAGGTTACACGGCAATGATGTTATACTCTTTATTAAATCCCTGAAACTGACCCATTGCTTGCTGTTGATTCATTTAGTAACTCTTGTCTTGAACTGAAACAGATGGAATTAGCACAAATCTGGAGTTGTTAAGGTTCAGCACTTGGCAAAAAAAGGTGCTTTGTTGCTAAGAAAGCGATTTCTAACCGAACATTTTTAAAATAGAAATTAATGCTTTACCCTTCACTTGTTGTGGTCCAGTGTCATGTGCCTCTAGAAATCCATCTCTCTCCTCAGAGCAAAAAATTCCACTCCTGGAGTCCAAGCTTTCCTGTCTGCCTGTGAGCTATGAGTGTACAGTATACAGGAAAAAGTAAGGCTCATCCAGAAACCAGTTACTCCTCAGAGTAAGGAGCTGGATATTGGTCGTCTCCATGCAGAAACACCTCTGCAAAAACAAGTGGTCTTTGTCAGTGAGGAATCCAGGCCCTGTGTCACTGATCCATGGGAGTCTTGCTGGGATAATTACTGGCCCATGCCACTGACCTGATGGAGACGCCTGGCAGCCTCTGGGAGAGGCAAGGGGGGGGCGCAGGGGGAGGCAGGGGAAGGGAGAGAGGTGTGGGCCTCCGTGGGAGGACGAGGAGGTGTCTGGAGCCAGTGACAGAGCAGAAGGAGAAGAAAGTCGCAACGGACACCCTGTGGGAGAAGATAGGGTGTCTGAGAAAAGGGGTCAGTTTGGCAGGAAATAAAAAGAACCTTTCTTTTCCTATACAATTACTGGCTGCTTTTACAGTCCAAAATTAACTACTGTAGTCCAAGACAATTACAGGCTTCATTAAAGCCATGGGAGAACGAGCTGTCAGACTGAAGAGCTGTCAGGCCCTTTCATCCAAGGAAAGATGGGGAGGCTGCGAGCCATGCTGCAGGAAGCCCCCTCAAAGGAGCAGGTCTTTTCTCTGGAGACAGGACGGTGTGCGTGCTGGAAAGGCAAAGCCAGGAGGACTTCGAGCTTCACGAGCTGCCAGGCAGGCGGGTTTAGGAGCTGCTGAGGGTGCAGACACTGCTGCTGCCCCTGTCTCTCTGGGGGAAGGGGCTCCCATACTCCTCAAGGGATGCAAGGTGCCAGTTAACCTCCATCTGTATAACTGGCTCTCATCCTCACAGAAAGCATCCTCCCAGTGCTCTGACTTCCTCCAGCTGGACGGTGTCACTGGCTGGCCAATGCCAGGCATCTAAAGAGACGCATTTCGGCCTACAAGAATGGCTTTATTTACCTTGGGGGTGTGGAAGGGATGGGAAGACGCATACTCTATGCCAAGAATAACCAAGATAGATGGCTCTACATGTTGACATGAACATGCTGTGGTTCAGCTGGTCTCATATCAGCCAGGGGTCAGTCACATTGCCTGCACCTGCCAGATGAAATGCTGGGCAGTGTGTGCTCAGCACAATACTTGCAATTGCCGTGGTGTGGAGGACTCCTCACAACCAGACCACAGGCCACCAGTTCCATCTCCTCTCTCTTCCGAGCGTTAGACTTGCATATACTTCCTCTTCTCTGGGATGTGGAATAGGATTTGAAGAATATTTAATGCTTAAAAAATCTGTGCAGCCGTGTTCTATTTAACAAAGCAGCTTTACATGGAAAATGTGTTGTTTTTTCCATTATGTTAACTTCTCACAGCTATGCCTGCCAGTTGTAGATCCTTGCTTTCAAGCTACTGATGAGCCTCAGCATCTGTTCTGGGCATCCAGGCCTCTTCTCCAGGCAGATTCTTTAAAAGCAAAAGCCATGAAACATTCTCTTTGTAAAATGACTGGATGTCTTCCAGAGTCAGAGTCAATTAGTAAAATGGGCCCTCAATGTATTGCTGACATAATGCTGCAAGAAGACTAGGTTAAGGACTTGTCCATTCACTGTAAGGCTACCACAGCCAACTCCCACACTAACCCGAGCAGCAGAGGTCCCCCAGGCACTGGGAAGGGAGAGAAGAAGTCAGTCCTCCCAGTAAATGGTGAGTTGGAAAAACAGTTTTGAATATGGCTGACAGCCTAGCTGCTCTTTAAGCCTGCATTAGAACAAAGTCTCCTGACATAGAAAACAGATCAGACTTTTAATAAGGCAAAACTGCAAGCAAAATCTCTGGTTAATACTCTGATGGTATTTTTCAGCTATCAACACTAGAACTCTATGCTTTATGGCCAAAAAGAAGAATATTCAGCAGATGCCTGGGAACTAAGCCAAAGTTGTGTGACAAAGATTGTCACTCCTTTGCTATCCAGCCAAGTTTTGGCCATGAAGCATTTCAATAGTATTGCTTTCAGTAATTAGTAACTCTCACGCAGGAAAGAACACACCTTATCCATCACTGTTAATATCCAAGTAGGCAGTAGAGCCCAGACTGAGATGGCCTCTTGCAAAGCTTCTCCAAATGAGGGCTTATCATTTCTTATGGAGAGATGAGCTGAAGGCTTTCTCAAGCAATGCACAGAGCTCTGCATTTTTATCACTGCTGAGGTGGTGTGGGGTCAATGCCATTTTTTCATGCTGATGACAAGCCTGGGAAACAAAAGTGTGGCTGGCACAATATGATGCCTAAAGGTGTTGTCAGTGACTGTGAAGCAGTTTTCATTTTATCTTCAGCTGTTGCAGAGTTTCTGTATGTCCTGGGCCACAGTCACTTCAGGGACACAAGGAACTGGAAATTGATGTGATGGGAATGAGGACAACCCCAAGGTCTATCAGGGCCACACTCCCATCCCCATGAAGATCCCCCTTGAGAAAGCTCAGGGAGGGGAGACAGCAGGGCAACACATAGCTGTGTAACCACCATCTTGTCACCGCTGGCACAGCTCCCATGTGCACATGGCATAAACCCATCAAGCCCTTCCACAAAGAAGTGAATGTGCATCAAAATGGGAAGTGAACAAGAATGAATTATGGCAGTTTTCAGTGTATCTATCCCTTGGCCTGGGTACAAGTGCATTAATCAAGCTCTTCTTTGTTCTTCTTTTTTTTCCCTTTTCATCAAGTCAGCCTTCCAGAGACATTTTGTTTGTCTCTATTTTTTTCCCCTTTGATCATGCTGGTGACAACAAGCACTAAGACAAATGTGTTCACAGACCAGAACGGGGCTGGTATCCGGAGCTCCTCCTCGCTGCAGACAATTGCATGACTTCACCCGCTGGCCACACAGCAGCAGGCAAGGGGCTGCCAGCAGGCAACATCAGTCATTGCATGGCCAGTGGCAGCTCCCACATCATTTTTGGCACCCGGAGAGCCCCAGCGCAGCAAGGGACGAGGACACAGCATGCCCCTTGGGTGCAGAGCCCCGGGTGGCAGGCTGGGGATGGGCTGTGCCTGCAGCCTCTATGCACCCCAGTGCATCCAGCCTCTGGGCAGGTCCAGGTGCACATGGCGGTAACACACATTTCTTTCCTCCAGGTTTCAGACTTGGAGATGGCAGAAAGGCAACTTCAGTTGTTTTATAGACTGTTTCCTTACAACTTTGGAAAGAGGAGAAACACCTGGGTCTATTTTCACTTCATCAGTTCTCTGCTGTTGCATGGTCTGAAGACACTGATAGGACCTTTGATCTTGCCTTCTGCTTTCCTGAGGCACATGATCGTTTTTGTGGCTTCTGGTTTCTCCTGCTGAAGGCCTGGAGTTTGCTGTAAGGTGTTGGGCAGTAGGCTGTGGCTGGTGGCATGCCGCGTGTGGGGTCTGCCAGCCCTCCCAACACAACCACCTCACACCTGGCCACCAGCAGGTGCCAAGGAGAGGACCTGGCAGCCCCTGTGGTCTTTTTCTGTCCTCGTGTTCCCTGGTCATCCAAGCTAACAGCAGATATTGTTTTGACTGATTCAAGGTGCCCCAAAGACTTAGCAAGGCAAACCAAGTTGTCTGTTGCCACCCCAGTTTGGGAAAAAGAAGACAGTATTTTAAAGGGCATTGTTTTTCTCCCACAGTTTTCTTCAGAAATGTCCTCTAAAGCAATTTCACAACTAAAGTAGCTTAGGAACACCCAGACTTCATCTGCTTGTTTTCAGACTCCTCTGTCCCACTAGGGGAATACAATGAAGGTTGGTTTGCTTTGAGCCAAACCAGGACAGATGAGGCAGGGATTTTTGCTGCCTCTAGTAGACTCGCACCTTTACTCTCCTACATCCTACCGAGAAAATCATCTCAATGAGAGGTGATCTTGAGACAATTTTTGCCTGGCTATTCCCTGCTGATTTTATGATCATTCATAGCCATGCCAGATGTGTCGACTGGTAGGGTAATTCACCTCGTTCATTTAATGTGAACTGCCAGCTCCAGCGCATGTCACTGATGGCTGGTCCCCTCACACATCTGACTTTCTGAATCTCTGTCTCAGAGTCCCACCCTTCCATCTGTGTTGTCTTCCTGAAGCAGAGTCATGACTCTTGCAGTGCCTATTTCTCAGACAGCGCTGGGCCAAATGCACTTTTTAACAGATATCACACAAATGCAGAAGATAAAGGATATTAAATTATCAGTGACATGGGTCACAGTGTACTCTTTCTAGTACTAGTTCTAATGCTGAATGTGCTGTGTGAGAACAGCAGACAGCAGAAACCAAAAGCTCCCTGCAGCTGCGTACTAATAAAAAATCTGAGATGCAGCTTTACACAGCCCTCCCTTTTTACTTCCATTACAAGCTTTTAAATAACAAGAGAAACATATGTGATTCCACCTGATAAACTTCAGCTTGTCATAGGGCTTTAAAGTGGTCACAACTGCATTGTAGAGACACAGAACAAAACACAATTAACTGGGTCATTATAAAAGAGACATTTTTTCTGCTCTGTTTTGTCCCCACAGGAAAACCATTGCAAACAGTGAGTAAAGAAAAGCTGAAACTTTGCACAAATAGATGAAGAAATAAATCTAAGGGAAACAGGTGCTTGGAGTCAAAGAGCTTTACACAGGACTGCATGGCTTTTCATAAAGCTGCCACCCACCAATGTGCAGAATCATCAGCTCCAACCACGAGGTCAGCTAACACTGTTTACAAGCCGTTTTGATATTAGGGAACACAGAGCTCTCATGTAGAAGAGGTCAGTTCCCAGCATGAAAATCCTTGATAGCACACTGTGATCAAAGTGAGTATCTATATAAAAATGTGCATAATTCCAAATTGTTGTACATGTCAGCAAATTATAGACACCCTGCTGATACTCTCTTTCCGGTGCCCCTGTAACAAAAAGTAATTTATAATTCAAAAGAGTACTGTAATTTCCATTCTGATCTCCTCCAAGTTTTCTTTTATATAAAAATAAGGTGAAAGGTGTTTAAATCTATGAAAGCTGTGTTTCTTTTGTTTTGTGTACTTAATTTTCTCATTTTTGCTTTAGAGACTAAAATGCTAACTGCTTTGCAAATGGAACTTCTTGTATCATTAAAACAAGTGGGACCCACAACTTAGTTAACTAAGCCATGCTGCTTCTAATGTGAACATCAGGAGAAAAAAAGAAAAAAAAAAAAAAGAGGTGATGACCAATTTTCAAAAGTGCTTAGGTGACTTAGTGACATCAGCTTCACAGGAAAAAGCCTTAAAATTGCTGCTGACAAATGTTTTTGATGACTATAACCTTTGTATAATTTTGAGCTAGGCCTTTCATTCATCTGCATTTAAAAGTAAAGGACAGATACAAGTAATACATTACACAAAAACAGCAGCTTGTGTCTAATATTCTAGGAGTGGTTGCTTGATTTGGCACTGGCCTTGAGTAATAACCAGATTTCAGAAAGACGTTAAGCCACAGATGTTTGGAGAAAAGAACTGAACTGTTGCAGTCTGCTCTGGAGGCCTGATTTGCACAATAAGGTGCACACTTAAACTAAAAGGGACAAATGCAGTAGTTCCCAGCACAGTCTCTCTAACACTGGTTTAAACCTGTCTTGTGTCAGCCTGAGTCCAGTAAAAATCCTAGAGGTCATGTGAGAAAATATCTATGCAAAATACTGTGTGGATTTAACTAAACTTGACTGATAGTGTTGACCTGTCTTGCAATAGGATTTTGTTAGTCAGTTGACAGCTCTTCAAGTCAGACATCTACAGACTACAGACCTGGACTTAGTGAGAGGGCAGCGTATTTCACGAGGGCTGAATCTTAGAATCAGAGAATCTTCCCCCAGGATTCACTAAATAATAACAAAATCCCAACTTCTCATTATTGTCCTATTTTCTGTGTTACTTTCTTGGCATGAGTATGTATTTTACAGTCATGTCAGGACTCTGCTTTGACAACTCATGAACCTTCAGAAAGGTCCAGCCTGGTCAAGGAAAGGCCCCTAAATAACACAGTATTTTGAAAGGGAATGAACAGTTTGGGGTAGCTGGAATCTAGTGCAGATGAGCTGGTCATAAGAGTGGTCCCAACAGTAAGGAACTTGTCTGCTGCATATATGTACCCTGTAATTAAAATACTTCCTGGTACTGCAGACTTCAGTGTAAGGTCCCCAGGGAGCTTAGCTTTGCACAGAAAGGACTGATGTCCACATACTGCCCTCTGCTTTTGGGGAAGAGGCTGATGGCACTGACATGGAGTATGTTTGCCCCACAGCCTACAGGGAAGCTGAGAGACATCTCTGCTAGCTTCACCTTAGCCAAGCCAGACATTAAGGTTGGACTGGATGATCTTGGAGGTCTTTTCCAACCTAAATGGTTCTGTGATCTGCAAAGCAGTCTGTGGGGATCTTTGTGCTGCAATGGCTGTACTATTTCTGGTACTTGGATCACCTTGTTCAAGGCAAGTTTATGTATCTGCGCTACACTGTGGTCTGTGGTGTAGATGTTCCCCTGGAAATCAAATTTCCTAACTTAGGAGAACAAAACTAGAAGCCAAATTTCTGAAACCTTCTCCCTGGCTATATTTGCTTCTGCATTAGCTTTGCAAAAACTCAATTGAAACTTCAATCGCACCCCACCATCCCCCCAGGGAAAAGAAACCAAACCAGAACCTTAAACTATCCTTCAAAATTTCTGTCCCATTCAAGGGTTTCACAGGGCTAGGTCTTGCTTGTGAAACGTAATGGTGTCCCAGTGGGGGACAGCTCACTCATTATTACCTTCTCCTCCAGGACTGTGAAAGGTCTATAAGGATCAGGAAAGTCCAATCAATATCAAGATTTTCTTTTTTTTTTTCAGTGTTAATTTCCTGTTCTCCTTTCATGCGAAAAGGTACCTGGACCAAGCACAGTGCCTGGTTGGCCTGATGTGCCTTTCCACATAATTGTAAAATATAATGAGACCAGAAGCTATTCAGTGAGGATTAATATCAACCAAAAAGAAAGGTTTACTATGGAGAGCCTCCAATAGAAATTTCCTTTTTCTCACCACAATTTTATATGGGATTAAAATCATATTCATCAGCACTTTTGTAAATGTTTTTCACTGACATTATAACTGCCGATGTCCTGATGTTTTCTCTTACTAAATCTCTCATTAAACAGCTTGATCGATTACCAAGCATGATGAGTTCCCCATGATTCCATCTGTGTTGTAAGAAGGGGTGTATTTTACCAAGGTTCAGAAATTTCTCTTTACCACAGCCATCTGTTTGACACAGCTCTCCCACATTTTGGAGTCATAGTGGTTCATTTGCTCCGTCCCTGGTCAGCCATCTGGCCATAACCAAGGCTTCTTTGCGCATTGCCCCATTGCTGCACATGAGGACTAACAGTGCTTGTACAAATTTGTGAAAAATCAGAGTTTGGAAAAGAATGAAAGAAAACTGAGGCTCCATCAAAGGCTACAGTACAATATGTGCTCTGTGCAGCCCTCGCGCATCAGGCAGTTCACGTGCAAGGAGGTTTCCCTCCCTGGTTCATCCTGTGGAAACAGTCCTCCACAGACTCTCCCTTCAATATGGGAAGTAACGTGTTGCTCCTGGAAAACAAGAATGCCAGAACTGATGCTGTAACAGACACAAACCTCATTGAATGTTACAACAGGGAGTGAAAGGCATATACATCCGCAGTGTGTTACAATGGTCCTCTTGCCCCTCAGCTCTGGCTCTCACTCATACCTCCAGTACCCCCAAGCTCTTGTGGACATTTGTACATGCATCCCAGTCCCTAACACCATGTGCAGGGTCTAGCCAGTCCAGCCTGCCAGTTTCCCACACTCTCCCTCAAATCCACACAAAGCTGGTCGCTGCAGAGCTGCTTCATACCTTCTGGCAGAGAAAACAACTCTTAGATGAAGGGCTTTACCTTACCTAAGTCACAAGCCACACTGAGCTCAGCATGCTCTACCTCCTCCCAGGTAAAAAGTGGTGCCACAAGGGGAATTATGCTATTAGGGTCCAGGATTTCCTTCACTGACTTTGAATCTTTATTGCACTGATAATCCCCATAGTACTCACATGGCTTTAAGGATATGTTGTGTGATGGTAGTATTAAGTGAGATGAGGCATCAAGGTAGTCTTGATTGCTCTCTGGAAATGCTGCCAAGAGACTCCTGTCTTATTTCTGAGTCAGATGCCCAAAGTCGCATTGTATGGATACTCTCCACCTCTCCCCTGCCCAAGAAACCCTGGGGTTCCCTCATGCAATATTCATGTGTAATTTCCCTGCCAGGTGCTGTCGTTTGCAGTTAAGGCCTGGCTCAAATCTGGCTTTAAACTGAGACTTTAAGTCCTGACCCAGCATTCATGGCTTCGCTATATGTAATCCCAGAGTGCTCTTTCAAGGTATTAAGACCCCACAAGAACTAAGTCCTGGCAAGAAAGAACTTTGCAATGTGGAAAAGAGAGCATGGACTGACCTAGTAAAATGATGTACAGGTCTTAATGAATAACAGCTTAAACAGCTTTCCAGAGTAACTCTGACAGCTTACTCTCCATACAGTGGGCTGAATTTGCAGAAATCTGATTGCTACATCAATTGCCATCACACTGCTTCCTCCTGCCACATCCTCTGCAATTCCCGTTCATAGTTTTGTGCCAAAAAGTAACACAGTTCCTGTATCATGTCTTCCAGACCTTGAGAAACTCTTGTTGGTCCTTGAGAGGCCATCCCCCAAATCTAGCAATGAAATTCTGTATTTAATGGTTAGTTGGAAGACTTCTGTTAGTGAAGCCAGTTCTGTTCCTTGGCATCTCCTGCCAAGAACCAGTTTTGCAGTAGTAGCTGTGAATGAAGTGCCTCTGACTTGCTGCATGCTAAGGACTGAGCAGTAGCTTAGCTGCCATCAGTCTCCTGCAAAGGCTTTTGCAGTCATGCTTCAGTCTGCCCTGCCTCTTGCTGAGAAGTCTTTTTAGTGGCATAGGATCCTTACGAGAGAGCGAGCAGCAACATATTAAGACCAGTGCTGTCTGACATCCACATTTTCTGGTCTATGGGCAATTCTAGCACTTTGGGATGTGTTTTCACCTTGAACTGCATCACCAGTGCTTAATTCTTGTGAGAGGAAATGTCAAGAAAAGAAAAAGAAATTCAGTGCTTGGGAAAACTGCACTTGGAGATTTCAGAGTTTTATGCCTTCCTTCTGGGACACTGTTCTCCTGTGACTGCGGGTTGTTTCATTCCTCCTGTCTTTGGGCACTTCAGGGCCAGTAACACACAGAAAGCAGAGCAGCTCCTCATGCATAGCAATGAGATACACAGTCATGATCAGATTATTCCACTGAGGTTTGGACAAAATAGCAATGAGAAGAAAATGTAATGGTAACTGATGTGATCTCCAAATCCATAAGTGGTTTATTGTTTTCTGGCATTGTATATACAGATGTGACCTCAGGCTGTTGACTGATAGCTGTAAACCAGAGGAATGAAAAAATGCCTATAGATGTTACAAAAGCAGTCCAAAAGCAGTGAAGAAGGTTGTCATGATTAGGTGTGGTCATAAACAGCCCAGAATTGAGAAGAACGCCCCTCTACTAACTATAATCACCTTCTCAAGGAGAAAGGGATTTGGCTTTTGCTTCTTTTCAGCTACTTCTGTAGATACTTTTGCCTCTGTGGACTCAGAGCTCTCCATTACTTTTTCTCAGTTTTCCAAACAATATTTGTCATATGAAAATATGTATTTTCTATCTATAAATATGAATCTTGAGAGGCATGGAGCAAGCAGACAGCCTGATACTATATCACAAACACATATGTGTATGAGTTCAGACAGCATGGAAGAGGCCAAAGGCAAATGCAAACCAGGCCCAGCTCATGGTCTGGCCTAGGGACCTACACTGGATCCATCACTTGCCATCCAATGAGCTGGACAACAGGCTGGAAGCTGAGGTCAGACCAGCCTTCTTGCAGGCTGATTTGAAACCACCACTTGTTATTATGGCCCTGTGTCCTGTGCCAACATCCTGCCAGCCAGCAAAACTGGGTTCTCCATAAAATCAAATGGGAAAGGTTTAAAAGGAGAAGTATGATCCTTTGTGTCCCTCCCAGTCCCATTGCTGGCCTTGCTAGGTCTAGAACTGGTCAAAACAAGGCAGGCAACAATTAGACTGCTGTCATTTATCTGCATCAGCTATTAGCTCTTCAGGCTGTTCTGCAAGCTTATGTTGGGGTAGAGGCACACCATAGCTCTGTACTCTCTGTCCCACACTGTACCCCTCACTGGTTTTAGCCTCTGTAGAGTTTACAAGTTTATAACTACTGCAGCTTTGGATCTAGAGTGACACAGGAATAAGCCCTGTATGGCCCTAGGATGGCTACTGTTCTCTATTGCCCTGCACCTGTGAAAGTCAGAGGCAAAGTCTGTCCTCCTCTCTGGGTGGGTGCTCTTGCTTTGTGTTCCCCTTTCTGCCCTGTAAAGGCTGGGGACAAGGTGGAGAGCAGCACAAAATGATGTCCCAGCTATAAAACTGGGCTAGAAATGCCTGTCTGATTTCCAGCATGCTGTGGGGGCGGTATTCATCATCTCTGTTTGGAAGCAGACCCAGAGCAGAGGGATTGTCCCCTCCCCAGGTTCAGCCAATGAGGCCTTGTATGAAAAATGGAGGCACCCTATTGGCATGAGTTCGTCACCAACCTCTCCATCCCAGTCACCAGCTCCTCACCCCAGGTTACCTACTCTGGCTACTACAGTGGAGGTGGCAATGGTGCACATGGACCTCGAGGACTTACTGCTGTTGAGGAGCAGGAAAATGTAGGAGGTGGCACTCAGGTTGACTAACCACAGCCATGTTTAAGCCTTCGTGTCCTGTCTTGCCTGTCTTATCCTTCCCCCAAGCCTCCTGCTCACTGTCCAGGTGGTTGCAGCAACTCAGGGGAAGTTGACCACTCTGAACAGAAAAAATCTTCACCTGAAGGTTTCATATTCATCAATGTCCTGTTTCCAGGAGCACAGGAGTAGAAAGGCCCAAAAGATTTGCAGTTCCTACTGCTAGCAGGGAGAATCCATCAGGTGTCACACAACCAGCCATGCCCTGGGGTTTCTAGGTTATGAGGCACATTTAATCTCTCTGTGCTTGATGTGTACCAAAAATAAGCCCAAGCCCAGGGTTCCCCATGCCCTGGCAGAGAGAAGCCCCTAACCCACACCCCTGCAGGGCTCACCCGCCTTCCCCGTGGAACCAGTGGGAGACAGGAGAAACCTGTTCTCCAACCAGGGCTACACTGGGCTGCCCCTCACTGCAGAGTGGGCAGCTCTGGGGTGGGGCTCAGCCGAGGCCCATGGGACAGGCTCGGTGGGACATGCAGCCTGGGCAGCCCAGGCGCCCTGCACTAGCAGGCGTGTGTCAGTGCTGCCATTAGGGCCAAGCAACTCCATATTCAGTATGTGACTGAAATCTCAAGGCCCTGTACTTCAGCCATGCCCAGAGTTGTTTTTTTCCCCCTTCTTTCCTTTAAATCCAAATACCACTCGGATGGGTGGATGCCCTCCCCAGCAACGGGCAGACCATCAGGCTTTTCCTCTGCCCTGCCTCTTGCCGGAGGTGGCAGTGGGGAAGCTTGTCATCCCACCCTGCAGGGCCTCCTCCACTGAGAGGCAGGGTGAGGATGCGGCCTTTCCCACCCTGGACCTGAAAGGCCGGGAGCTTCCATGGAGGCAGTGCGAGCCGGTGCTCAGCCAGCACTCCTTTCTCATCCAGCTTGAAATCTGATAACCAGCTTGTTATTATGTGACGCCTGTCACTATACTGCCTGTTAGTGGCTGACTGTTTCTGTAATCACTTTTATGGCATGTGCTGTGCCATGTGCTCCGGTCAGCCTACCTGCCTCCTGCTCATGCAGGAATTGATCCAAAATCCACTAAGCCAATAGGGATTTCAGGGATTTTTTTAATCTTCTTTAAGTCTTCCTTGTGTGTCCTTTGCATGTTTTGCTCATTGCATTGGTTCATGTTATGTCCCTCCCCAGACACTTTCTCCTGGCTTTCCATTAAAAGGCAACTCTCCTGCCTCTCTCTCCACCTCTCTGCTTTATGTTATAAATCTCAACTCCTCCCCACATGTCTGGGGTTCCTCCATTTGCTACAGTTCTGTGGCAACAAAATGGCGGGAGCAACAGGGACAATGCTTCCTAGAGAAAAAGAGTTTTTTTGTTCTGTAGAATAAGTGATTTTGCAAAATAATTCAGTGAGACAGTTATCAATCAACTTACAGACAAAAGCAGGGATGTAAGTCCATACTGCTGCACCAACTTCAGCATTGTCAGGCCGGTTTACCACAGGCAAAGAAAATCAATATCCATAACCAATTGATCTGAGGCCTCAAGGTGGATCTGGCTTTCAGATTCCCAATCTAGTGTACAGTGTATTTTTACATAGAGGGCTGTGTATCACAGGGGTGGATCCTGTGATACCAGCTTGGAGAAACAAGAAGAGACAGGAGCAACTGGATAAAGGTTGTATAAGCAGTATGAAGGTTTAAAGGAAGATACAGAGGAAATAGGCACTCAGGGCTGAACCACAAAATCAGAGAAGAAACTCAGATACTTGTTCAAAGAAAGATAAGCATAAAAAAGTATGTCTGTGCAAAAAGTAAATGATAGAAACAGTATTTTGAAGAGTTATAAATCATACAGAATACCCCTTGATACGTCGTAAATCTGTATTTAACAACAGTGAAGGATCATTAAGAACAGTGTATCCACCATAGGGAAAGAGTCTTACAATTTTAAAGAAAGAGATAATTAATTACAAAACTGCTGATTATCATAAGGACTCATCCTCCTTTTGCTGATTTGAGTTTCTCCCATTAACTTGCAGAGATAGTCTTAGTTCTTCTGGCACTGAAATGTCTGTAATCCAAGATTTCACTTTTTTTGTTGAAATGGGAAAAAACACCTCTGAGCCACTAGCACTTGATGGTATTCATTCTGTCATTATTGTCCTTGACACTTCAGAAGGGTGGTGGGATATTGCGATAAAGACTGACTAGGCTGTCCTTAAATGTTTAGGCTTGCTTTCCAAGTCACAAAACTTTCCAGATTTAACATGCTATCCCCTCAAATTAAAGTTTTTTTTCTTTTTTTTTTTCTTTTTTTCTTTTTTTCTTTCTTTCTTTTTTTTTTTTTTTTTTTTTTTGGCAGAAAAATTTTTTTTTTTTTGTGGCAGAAAAATATTGCTTTGATTGATGGCATTACTCAGGCTCCATCAAAGTTCAAGCCATAAATTCCCCATGGCAGCCAAAACCACTGAATAAGGGAGCTTAGCTTAGAAGTATTTAGAGGAGAGATGTTCTGGGAACTCAGATTTGGGATGCCTGGAAGGTGCTGGTAATGTGATGCAACTCAATTGAGGGTTTTCTGGCTGTCATGACTTGTGTTCCAGAGGAGGAGAGCTGGAGAATCATTGTTTCTGATAGGCAGGTGGATAAAAGCGATGACATTTTTTTGTTTTAAAAATCAGTCTGAGATGCAGTCCTAAAGCCAAGGAAATCTTATCCTATGAACAGTTCAAAAAGTCTTTCATATCACTACAATTCATCAGATGGCTGACTTTCCCCAAGAATCAAGGACCTTTTCACCCGTGGAGAGGTCCACCCTCTCCACATGGTCCTCACCAATTTTTTCTCAAATTATGCAGTGGCCATTCAACAAGAGCGGAGTGTGTGGAAGCTCTCATCTCCACACCAAGAGGGTGAAAGGGACAGGAGGCAACACCCATCTTTTTAGACGGATTAGTTTGGTCAGAAACAAACTAGAATAGGTCAGGCACAAAATGGGACAGCTGAGGACCCTAAGCACCTCCAGCTGTCTCTGCTGACACACAGATGCTGGAAGGAAGACGAGTACATATGGCTCTAAGTCAAAACCTCACTCCCACATCCCTTCTGCATGGAGTGGGAGACTGCTCAGGTAGTGAGTGCAGGTCCTCAGGGCCTAGCATCTGCAGGAGCAGCCAGCACCAGCCTGGCCACCAGCACCACGCCATGGGCAAAGCCCTTGCTGCTCCCTGCCTCTGGCCAGCCCAGGTCTTGCCAAAGAGCTGCCGCTGCACGAAGCTCACACACCCATGCAGTGTCCTGGTGCAAAAGGTCTGGGGATAGCTGGAATATTTGGCCATTCCAGCATGCCAATGATTCGCTTTCTAACATTTGAAATGGCATTTCTCTTTGAAAGGTTTGGGAAGTTACTTGAGAAGAAAAAACATTTGGAAACATTTTAAAAGGTCAAAATCAAAATAAACATTTGGAAAATAGAGAATTTGCTCACCCAGTCTGAAATATTCATTTCCTTTGGATTTGCTGTGCATAATTTTATTTTTTTCCATGGGCTTCAACATTTCGTCTTTTCTGGTCAGAAAGGAATGTCAGATCCTGACAGTTCTTGTGGGGCTGGAGGAACCTCTCCCACTCAGCCCTTCTGTGAGCGCATCATTCATATGAGAAATGGGCCCTTGGACCGTAAACCAGTTGAACAATTTGCTTCCAAAAGGAAACCACCACCAGAGTAGAAAAAGATGTCGAGAACAAAAGTTATTGTTTAATGTGATAAAGGAAATCAGTGTTGAAAACAGCTTCCACTCTATGCCATTTTCTACTGCTTTGTCATTTGAAAACAAAGATCCCACTCTCCCTCTTCTGGAGGCCTGACCTAAAGCTTATCTTTCTCCTGGTTGTATGTCACTTGAATTCTATGAATTTTACACTCCCTGCAGTTTCTCTGACTTTGCTCGTCGGATTCGTGGGCAGGATACATTTGTTACACATTTTCCAAAGCACAGCGGGCTACTGCTCCCTGATGCAGGCACTATACCAGTACAGATAATAAATAAAGAGGAACGTGCCAAGCCATACAAGTATTAGAACTTTGAAGTTTTCTCTCTTTTCTGTTTTTCTCATTGCAATTTTAATATAGTCATTTAGAAGTCAATTTCACCCTTGCTGCTCACTAAATATTCTCAGATCAGCAGAGACGTAGAGCTGCTGAACACGCTTAAAGCAAGAAGAAGAAATTGTTTGCCAAACAGATGTAGAACATTATTACTAATTCCTTGTTTTTCATCATTCCTCCCCAGTCAAGAAAAAAATCCAATAACTGAAGTCTGAAACTGGTGACAAACCTTACAGCATTTCTATTCTAAAATAAAAGAGAAACCCTGTGTCTGCAGTCATCCTCCAATTTGTCCTTTAGCCTTAATGTGTTTGTTGTCCTTGGTGTTATTTTTACCTCTATCTCAAAAGTTATCTTCGGACAAGAGGGGATTTCTAAGGTATTGGTGGTGCCCTCTCTCCAACCCAGTGAAGGGAGCAGCCTGAGAAGGCTGGGATGTCTCTGCGTATCACTCACAGGGCTGTCAGTGAATACAGCCTCCTTATCCTAAATACAACAAAGCCGTGACAAATGCTGTGCTCCCACTATAGTGCAGGTTTCCAAAGTCCCAGCGATGCTCCTCAGGCACTAGTGGTGCCACCATGAACAACTTCAGGATTCTCTTAATTTTCCTTATGTTTCAAAACCTTCTGAATCCATGTCTTGAGGTAGGGTTTCAGAGCTGCACCAAATGCCTGGCATCCCCCCCCAGAGGCAGGTATTGTGTGTCCCCACCCTGACAGGCCAAAGGGCCCTACAAGCTATTGGCTTTGCTCAGAATGCTTGAACTCTTATAAAATAATAAACACAGGGGTCTTTCTGCTTGGCCAGGCCATGGCAACCCAAGCCACTCAGTTTGGATTGCCAAGCTCTGATACCCAGGCATGGGGACTACAACCTTAACTGATTCTTAGGTGATGGCTAAAATAAAAAATGGACTGAAGAGAAACGAGCTTCAGGCTTTGCAGTGATTTCACAGCAGCTGCTAATAGAGGCCATGCCCAGGTTAGCTCACAATTCGCAAGTCTGCAGCCTGAGTCCTTCCTCAGGAGTTGAAAGGGGCTGAGAGCAAGGCTCCCCAGATGAGCCACCTGCTCCATGTGGTCTGCATTTCTCTAGGCCTGGATCAGGACCAGACACAGAAAGTCTGACCCCAGGTCTCGTCAAAGGCAATCATCTCACCTATCTTGAGCCATCTGCTACAGTGCTGCCTAAAACTAATTTTGCACAATATAACATCTCTTTACAGGGCAAGAGAAAGCAGAAAGAAACCTTAGGATATGAATCATCTGACCAGCGTAGGCACCTACAATCAGATGTAGCTCCAGATGACGGCAGGTAAATGCATGTGTCCCCATATCAGTACCTGTGGTAGCATTTTAAGCTTCACATTAAGCTGTGAAGAGCTACCCCATGCCGCCTGCACACAGTTGTCTAAGGCTCAGCACCCCATGGATCTGGTGGGTACAATACAAGACCCATGGGTGACCTGCAGCCATCCAGGGCCCTGTCTGGGGACCAGGTGAGGTACCCTACTGCACCTCAGGCAACTAGACCCCAGCTCTAGAGAGCATGTAGGCACCAACACTCAGGTGTCTGCCTAAAGCTAGATCCCTCCCCTGCTTCAGGATGAACTGAATCTTTCCAGAAAAGTGTTTGTTCCTCTTCTTTGACAGCAAGGGAAATCCGTCCAGCTGGGCCAGGTGTCAGCAGCTGCACTGCTGATGCTGGAGGCTCCCCCGGTTCAGGGGCATGCCACAACCACCACTACACCAGGTGAGCATTGAGGGCTTCTTCACGCTTGTGTGAAAAAATCCTTTGGAAGTATTGACTTCTTGCTGAAGGAAATGTTTTAACTACTCAGGGTAGAGGCAGGGTGGGGGGTGGGAATGGCTCTATTTGTTCTAAAATAAATATCAGGTTGATGGATTTCTTCAACACTGACTAGCAAGCATTTCTTGCCCATTTCAGGTTTGTAGCTGATTGAAAGCTTTGTGGCTGCACACTGCTCCCTCAAGTTGATGCTAAGGGCGAGCAGCGCTCTGGGGTGAAATCTTGTCCAGCCAAAGGTGAAGGAAAGTGTTCTGTCAACTTCACTATGGGTAAGGTTTGACCGCTCATTTCTGTGGTCAAAGTATTTCTATGGTCTTTACTTCTTCTCAGGTATGGGGTCCCAATCCGGGGTAGATCAGGCCACCACAGGGAAAATTGAGACAAGTAGCTCTGAGATCTCAAAGAGGGTCAGAAATACCTGCCAACACTGCACACTTGCACTGGGATGCTGTAAGGGGATTTGAAAACAGCCGCACAATAAAGAGCTGGACGAGGCTGTCAGGGGTGGAGGTGATTTGGGAGGAGGTTAGGGGAAGACAAGGTGAAGACTTTTCTCTAAACTGCGTGAAAGTTCAGCTTGAAACTGGGTGAAAGTTCAGGGTTGTGCTGCCTTTATCCAAACCAGATCTCCTAGCTTCCTTCTCCGTGTGCAGAATTATTCTTTTAGTTATTATTTCCTTGCTTCCCTCTTGCTGTATGTAATTACCCTGAGGAACGTTCAGCTGTTTTCAAAACTCTGAGCTTCGTAGCCGAGGTGGATTTTGGGGAAGGCCACGGCTTTGTCTGCACTGACGAGCAGTGCAGTGCAGTTGGAGTGGATCTGCAGAGGGAGTCAGCGCTGAGGACCCAGCCTCACCCACACAGCTCCTCGGGGCTTCCTCTGGCCCAGCTCCAGCCTGACCGGGTGCCCAGGAGCCACTGGCAGGCACCAGGAGCACTGCTGGGGAGCACCTCTCGCCCTGGGTTCGCCTGGCAGAAGCCCAGCTGGAGCTCCCCGAGACCGGTCTGCAGCACAAATCCCAGTGGGTTGTACATGGGGAAGGCAGATTTCACTCCCAAAGCATGCTCCTGCTCTGACCAAGTGCAGGTGTGGGCACAGCCCCAGGCAGCTGCAATGCAGGGACAGCAGTACAGCTGCCTCCTTTGCCCCCAGCAGAGCACCCTGCCCAAACCATGGTGCTCTTAGCTACAGAAATGCCATTTGGGATGTAACGGAGTGGCACCACATGAGTGCGTAGGAAGTGCTTCACGAGGAGTTAAGCACTATGCTGGCATTACCAAGAAAGGGAGAAAGCTCCCCTCTGGTCCCGTCTCCCTACCTGGTACTAGCAAGCTGCGCCAGCATGCAGCAGCTCAGCTTGCGCCCAGGTGCTGACAGCTACCTGCTGTGATGTGAGGAATGCTGCTGGGCCGCCTGCAGCTCTGCTAGCACTGGGGCCTTAAAAACATAAATCGTGCAACCTCTGGCCTGTGCTTGAAGGGAGCCATTAGTTCAGGCTGGTTCTTACTGTCATTTAGCTGATTATTCCCGCTCAGAGGGGCTGCCCAGATGCAGCACTGTCAGCTCTTAATTTTGAGGGCAAATTCTTGCAATACCTGGTGTTTTGCTTGGCAGCCTCTGTAACTTCTGACATCAAGCTAGCAGACGTGCACCAGAGGTATATCATTTTTTAGACCCAGCATTTGTGATCTCAGAGGAAATCTTGAGAGAGCAAAATGTTCCAACCCAAGAATGGCAGTGAAGACAACTCTAAGNAAAAAAAAAAAAAAAAAGTTTAATTCATATGACTTTCTTTGGGATGAAGAGTGCAGTGTTGCACTTGGTGATTTTGTGTGTTACAATAATTAAACAGCACTCTCTAAGGTTAAGGGCTAACTTTTCTCTCTTTCTGACCTCTCTTCTAAATTCTCAGTATCTCCCATGTGCTTGTTGCCTCCTTGTCCAGGAATGGATTCTCAACCTTGACAAGAGTTCAAAACATTCATCTTAAATGACCAAAACCTTTTCCTGGAGCCATTGAGACATAACTCCTGGGCTTAAGTGGGAAATTCGTTGAATGCAAAACAAGTATTTCATGGTCTGATCCTGCAAATGCCCATGAGTCAATAAATCTATGGAAGCTGCTCATGCACATAACTGTTTGCAGAACTGGGTCCCCAAAAAGTATCTTTATAGTAATGATCAACAAAATCCCTAATGGTTAGAGGTCCAGTGCAGAAATTTGGATGCTTATTATACTTATGTAAACCTTTTGGATCAGCATCGTTTGGCTGCAAATGCAGGGTCTAAGACAGTGGAAAGAATTGTAGCACTTTCACTATTAGTCAGACCCCTGAAGAGCAGAGAGCATCATGGAGAAGAAAAAACGCTGGAAATGAAGTTAACCAAAATTTGCTGAAATGGCAGTAAAAACTTGTTGCACATGGAAAGAATATGATACATTACCAGAAATGTCTAGCCTTTCCAGGTCCATTCCAGTCAACTCTTTGGCATGTTTGTAACTTGAATCTTCTTGTTTTCTGAAATCAACATGTCACTGCTCCGTACCCCCGAGCACAGTCATGCTGCTGTCAGTGTCCTGCTGGCTGGTGGCATCTATCCTCCCAGGCCTCCAGGACACTGCAGCAGCTGACCTCCAGCTGGTGCAGATGCTTCACAGTCAGAACTATGACCGTAGGTGTAAAGCATGTAAAGAAGGAATCACAGATCTAAACAGGCAGCTCAGTCTGATGAAGGAATACAGACATTTTCCTCTGACTCTCACTGACTTCATAAAGCCAGCGTTTCACCATATGCCTGTATTTCCATAACAGTTTCACACTGAGCAAGAGTGGCTACACCAGCATGATGAGGGACTCTGTAGTCACACATCTGGAGATGTGACTGCCTCACAAGGGAGAATGTGACCCCCACAGGACAGCACTGTTGAGGAAACCTAAGAGAGTGATACAGGTCCCTTAAGTCCTGGAAAATTCATGGCTGGTGTCATGTGCATTGGTCTCATGGAAAATGGAAGAGAAGTTAAAGATTCAGGCTGAGAACACCATGGATTTTGATCTGCTGCTATCTGGAAGGAGGTGGCTGCCCAGCAGCCTCTTCGTAGATTTAGCTGTATGGATCAGATAAATTGCAGTTTCCTTTAATCTCTGAACCTCCTCTGGGCTGCTCATCACCCATTATTTCCAAAGCAGGATGAGAACATTGTGCTTTCTGTCAATGGGCGGACGGACAGGCTGACAGACAGGCATATTGCTAAGGACTGGACACAGGTGGAGTCCTTCACATCTGTGCAGTGCCTGTACGCTTAGGCAATGCCCATCTCAGGCACAGCAGCAAAACCTTTAACACCATTGCTTTTGTTATTACTGTTTTGGAGGTTCATTCTGAATTGGGTTGGATAATTAATTATTCATTAATAACTAATAATATCAGCTGCTCTACAATGACCACCAGTAATAGTGACTTAAAAGTAACTTCATCTTCCAGTGCCCATTCACTGGGATATGTTTGGAAATAGCTATTAGGACATTAGAGATTCACAGATGTTATAGATGTTAAAAAGCACCTTAGATTGCCCACTCCTTGGTAATTAAATTAAATACTAAATTAAAAACCTCTGGCCCAGACACACTGATTCATAATACTCCCTTTGATTGATTTATTGACTCTAACATGTGGTTCCTCTTTAATACTGTTAGTTATATTGGATTAGATTTCCTGGCACTGAAGCAAAGGAAAAAAGTAATAGTTGTTAATTATTAATCTCTGGTTTAATTTTGTCCCGCCAATCTTAAATGCAACTGAAATTGTCTCCCTTAGAATTGCTGACGGGCTTTGCTAATCCCATGCAGTGCATCACACTACTAGCTGCCCCATGGGCTAATGTGGTGGTGGAAGTATGTATGAGGATGGAGAGAAGTAGGTACAGAAGTCTGAGAAATAGGAACGGAATTACATACATAATATAAGGATTTACAGAAGAGACTAGGAAGTGGTGACATAGATTTTATGGGAATATGAGACTGACCTCAGACCCATGAATTCAAGGTTGACTTTTTCAGCTATTTTAAGAGAGCAGCTGTAACTCTCCTTGGGACACTTTTTTGCTATGCTCATTTTTGTTCTACTTTATAGAAGATGCCGAAGGAGTTCTTCTGTTGGTTACATAGTGATATTTCCAGGATCCTTGAATTTATGAAACACAAAGTTGGGACATTATAGCAAAAAAAGAAAATCTGATAACACCCCCAACGCTGTGTCCCATACTGAATGGCAACATGCAGGGGACTAATGAAAGAAATCTAATCATGTTTGTACTGAAAAGTCAACAGCAGGGGGGAAATGTCCCCACAAAGTCATTAGATAAAGACTATTCTTGTTTCTGACTTCCCCTGTCTTTTAGATATCCTAGGTATGTTGTCTTCTGTTCTGACCTCTGGAAACACCAGGAACAGCTCTCAAGTGGCTTGTGTGTGGGTCTTGGCAGAGACTGTGTTGAGATATGCTCAGCCCTATACTGATTGACTCCAAGAGGAGGACTCTGGCTCTGCAGCAGTTCCAGGAGGTAAGGGAGACCTGCAGTAAGATGTCTCGATTGCAAAGATAAGTTGCTTGAAAAGCATAGGGTTAGAGCTGCCCAGTACCAATCTGTGTTGCACTGGTGGTACAGAGCTGGCACAAACTCATCATGGCCAACGATGGTCTGGATGACAAATGTAGTTACCTGCCCTGGAAATGTTCTGGTTCTGTTAGGTCTTCAGACTTTTCACTCTCAGCCCTTTCTTCTGTTTCATATGTTTGAGAAAAATCTTCAAAACGTGGGTGAGGAAGCAGTGATCCAGTACTGGCATTAGCAGGAGCTGTGTATTTTGGAATGCCTTTTCTGCACAGGCCAAATAACGAAACCACTGAAATCCTGAACCAAGTTGATGGTTTTTCATTTCTTGAGGGATTTCTGTCTCTGTCCCCAACGCCTTGGAAATGGCAGGGCTTAGGAATGTGACTTTATTTATTTATTTCAGTTTAAGGTTTCCGGGGACTATTACAGTGTTCTTCAGGAAAAAAAAATAATAATTCTGACTTTTCAGTGTTTTTAAAGCTTTATTGGTAGTGGGGAAAAAAGAACTAATATCGGCATATGAATAATGTGTGGATTACAACAAGGGTGAATATAAATTGGGTTAAGTATTTTTTTCTTATCTTCAGCTCACTGTACTTTTGTCCTCTTTCCAGCTCAGCAGAACTTTTAGCCAGCTCAGATGTTTCCTCAGAGACCCATAAAAGTTCTACAGCCCAGAGCAAGCACCATAAAATAAGTAAAACCTCCCAGTGTGAAGTTCTGCCTCCCTCCCACTCAGCAATTAACTCTTCTTCCTCCCACTTACATACAAGTCAGCTTCCCACACACTCAATGCCAAGTTTTCTGCTACTCGTCTTTCACACCAACCTCTGGAGAAGGGAAGGGATTTTTAACCATCCTGTCCTTGGGCTCTTCTGGGTCCTTCTCATCTCCAGGTCCCTCCTGGGACAGCTGCTGTCTGCTACTGGCCTGTCTTGATTTCCTTGGCCACAGAAGGACACTCAAATCTGCCTCTTTTCCTACCCATACCTATGTGCTCTCATCTCTCTGACTACCAACTATGCTACCAGTTTAGAAAGAAGTGAACACTCTGGTTCCTAAAGTCAAAGTTCAGGTGAAGGTATTTGGCAGCACTTCTACCTTGCTCCAGGAACACAGGGAGGTTACCGTAAAACCCCATGGTCTCAGATAATTCCCATATTTCCCTGTGATACAGCCCCAACCCTTTTCTAGTACCCATCCCTCCTTTACTCTTGATGGCAGATCTGCAAAAGGTCTCTTTGAACACCTCGTTAATCAGTTTTTTGCTCCTTTTATGTTCCGGAGGATGAAAAATCACTTCTACTCTCCATTTCATTCTTCTACATTTCTGCACTATAATTACTTACTGGCCGAGTCCGTTTGCTCGGAAACTCTGGAAGTACAGTGTAGTTCATTTTAAAGACCATTTGCAAGAGCAAAATATCAAATGTTGATAACTGTGCCAACACTTATAACATGGAGTTCCCCCTGTAGCTTGTTCATATGAAGTATTTGTCATGTAACATTGCAAAAAGCACGTGACAGTGACTGACTGTTTTCAGAAACAGCAAAGTCTCTTCTGTAGCTAGCTTCTAGCTTTTCTACAGCTGTCTAGCTCCTGCTGGTTTCACAGGGACAAACTGGATAAGTAAATGCACGTCTGAATGTGGCTTATTTAAGCTGTATATAAAAATCTGAAAGCTTTGGAAGACAAGTCTCAGCAAGCAAGACATGTTCAGGTGTGGATGCACTGTTCCTTGAGATACTTTCTGGAGTTCAAGAGTGGGTTAAGCTGTCCATGGCGACACAGCCAACAAATATCCGAACAGCGAGGGAGCCAAATGTGAACCTGGCACTGCTCTGTTGGCTTCTCTGTGGTTACTCCAGATATTAAGATCCCCATTTCCTACCTAAGTGTAAGAGTTGCAATTCATCTGGGATTTGACTGTCTCTGTCCAACCATGTCTGTGCATTCTGGCATGTAGTATTTCCTGTTAGATCTACGCAGATCTTGGAGGAGAACCACTTCCCAGCTCAACATCATAAAACACAAAGCAACATAACAGTAGCCAAATAAACATTTCTCATAAAATAGGAAAGCACAGCAATAATGTGCATGGAAAGAAAGCTCAAGAATATTTGCTGTGTGACTGGAACAGATTCCTAGAATCAGTCAGAAACGGGGGAAATGGCAAATGAGCCCTTACATGGCACTGTTCACTTTTTTCTAAAAGACAGACTTCCCTGTGGTCACTTCCAGCCCTAAAAATAATGATCCTCGCAGGTGAAGCACAACAGAGACATCTCTGCTGACACACCACGCTGGTATATTGTCATGGCTGCTCTGTCTTCCTGGCAGCACATGGAGGTGAAAACTGCAATGTGAGCCTGAACACAAGCATTTAGTTTATTGCATCTGTAAACAGTTAGTTATCCAATTTTATATACCAATTCAAACTCAAGACCACTAAATGTTCTTCTCCTGAGGCTGACATCTGATGTGAAACCATAACGCCTCCCTAACCCAGTGCTGAGGCAACCAACTACTCTTAATTAATGCCATTTTTTTATGGGAAACCTCAAATTTCAGAAGGCAGATTTTATATTTTCAAGAAGTAAAAAGGTCTTCTGCTGTAATCTAGGGAAGGAGGTGGGGATTATGCAGTTGGTCTGAAGCCTCCAGCTCCAGCGTATTTCCTTGTGGCTGTTAGCAGCTGGCTGACCTACACCCTGGGTATCCCAATGACAGAGGAACCTGTGATTCTGGCTGTTAGCTGAGGCCCTGTTACAGAACTTCAGAATCTCCCTCTGTCCTGGGACACAAACTCAGTCTCAGGCAAAATATATAAGCATCATGACTCTTCTGACATGTACATAATCCAGTATTTGTTAGAAACACCAGTAGCATATCACTAAGACTCACTAAGAACTTGCTGTGTAGTACCATGTGCCCTATATCCGCTGTATACTTCAATGGCATATGTTTTTCTCTTCAGATGTAAGTCACTCTACCCTTATAAAGATTTGAACGGTCTGATTTTGTCTCTACATCTTATATGATGGTTCTTTGAAGCCACCTGTTTTTGGTACAGGTTAATCAAATGTGATGTGATATAATATATCAATTGATATATACAGTATTATAATATACTCCAGATATACACAAGAATTCAATAACTGTATGAATACATGGCATTTCAGTTACTCTGAGCAACATGTTTTTTCTTGTTTCTGAAACTGTGGAATTTTAAAGAAAAACAGTCCAACTAAATTTCTCAGCACACATGATTCCAGAATAATTTTCTAAAGAAAACTTTAAAAGGAAGAAACCAACACAGATATTTGTTTGGAACAAAAGGTCTTAATGCATACTTCTAGCAGGAGATTTGAAAATCCAGAAAAATAGTGTAACCTTAAAATGTACAATGAGAGCTGCAGGAGCAGTAAAGGCAACTGGGAAATGGCTGGCCAGTTATGAGTTAAGGACAGCTCAAAGAAGCTCTGACCTAACCTTGTTCATCTCTGTGCAAAAAGCAAGCAGAAAAGGTGGGTATCAGAAATCTCACTGTTGGCCACCAAAAGAAGATTTCCCATCACCTTGGAAGTCACGTTGTGCTTATCAGAAAGATCAGTTTTGAGCCTTTGCAGGCTGAGGAGCAGTAGAATATCTGGCAGGAGACCTGGCAGGCTGCATGGATGCCCTGTGCAGGAGCCCAGGTTGATGCAGGATGGCAGACAAGCTTATTAGTGTGCAGTTCTGAAAAGTAAACATTCAGAGCTGGGAAGTACCAAAAATGAATTGCAGAGACGAGAATAACCCATTAACTTCATAACTTGAAGTTAACGGACGAGTCCCCATCCTGGTTAGTTATTTCTCTGCTTTGTTAGGTTGTGCTGCCTAAAGCCGGTGATGACAATTTTATTCATTTTGTAGGTTTTATTTTTTCTCACATTCAGGGGGAGGAAATGGTAATATATTCACAGCTTGGACCCATTTTCTCTTGTTTGTTCACAGCTGATTAGCAGCATAAACTGAATACAACCTCAGCTGACTTGTATTTACATACTCTGCTGTTTGGGTAGAGAGCACAAAAACGTACTGTATGTACTCTCTGCAGCCCATGGACTTCTCTTATCTGTGTGCTGGTGCCTTTAGGCAGCTCTGCCTGTAAGTGTGGCCATGTCACACAGGTTTGGGCTCTCACCCTGCCCTTCCCTGAGGGATGGGACTACCAGCATCTGCCCAAAGAGGTCTGGAGGGACAAGGGGTGCAGCTCTGCAGGTGGCAGAGTCTGTCCCAACCAAAAAGCAGGGGAGACAAGACCCTCTGAGGAGCCATTTGCAGCAGCCCCTTCCTTCCTCACCGCAGCCAATCCATGAATACCGAACTTCTAAGGCCAGCCAAAATGATCCTCACTTGGTCTGATGGCACAGGTAGCCTGGGGGAAGGAGGTGACTCAGTAGTGCGTGAGCCCAGCCCACCAGCTTGCAGCACACACGGGATGCATGCCTGTGCTTCTGCGCTGTAAGGAGACCCACGGGCAGCATAGGAAGAGTTCATCCAGGGGAAGTATTGCAGCATGGCCCAGGCTTGACAGGGAGTGTCAGAAGACAGAAAGGCCAGGTGAGACGGGGGAGTGGGGAAGATTTAATCCAAGGTCCTCTTCTGTCTTTTATCACCTCCATTTCATTCCCTCTTGACGCTACATGCTATAGGGAAGGGGGAAATGCTGGTACTGGGTGGTTTTGGGGGGACTTACAGAGTTGTAGTATTAATATCTCCCCTGTGTATGGATGAGGTAACATGTGGGCAAGGCAGGTTAAACATCTACTAGAAGATATTGAGTGGGACAAGGCAGATCATACTCACGGGTGCCAGGAGGGAACACCAGCCTCTGAGCTCTCCATTGTGAAGCATTTTTGGAGCATAATTTCAGGACACAGTCAGTGCTTCACTCAGGTCCAAGAATCTCCAGTTGCAGAAGGAGAAGGTCATTGAGGGGAAAAATTGAGGTTAATGATGGAGGATCAGAAAAAGTTTATGGGGATTTTATTAGCAGATTAAAAAAACACAGCCCGTATTTTTAATGGATGAAGAAGACCTGCAGCTCAGGGAACAAAGACCTCCAAAAGGATGAAGTGTGGAAAGAAATTAAATGGGCAGAAACACTATTGCAATTATATTCAAGAAGACTTTGAAAGCACATTTTCCCTCCTAGAAACAGTCAGTAATATTTTTACTCCTACCGGAAGATAAACTGGTTCTTGCTGCCCATTGTACTCCAGGGAAAAATTACAGTGACTGCAATTTTAAGAAAAGTATCTCCTGAGAAAGCACAGCAGGAGCACATTGTGTATTTGCACTTTGCCTGTTTCTACTTATAACCTTCCAATGCTTTAGACATAACGGATTACTAATTTTGTGAGGGATGGGCAGTCTTTCTTAGAGATTGTCTCTAAGACCTGGGAATGGACTTTGCTGCTCCTGAGGCAAAACTGGGCTCTCATTAATACAATTTTCTCGTTATGTGTATACAATGCTGAAAGTACGTGCCATCTGCACTCCAGTCACTCACCCCTGCTTTAGGGAGCTGCTACAAGGCCTGGCCAAATAGCAGCTCCTGCCATCTAGAGGCTTATTGCACAATTGTGAGGGTATCACCAACACTCTTGTGTGACCTGATCCCCAGAAGCAGCTGTGAGTTTGCACAGATCACATTAGGAAAGGATGTGCAGGAACTACTTGCAGCAAGAAACCAAGCTCAGAAATTCTTCACAGGAGCCTAGAAGACTAGTCTCTTTCCCTCAAAGGCTCTCTTACAAGTGCTTATGCCTTCATCTGTAAGCCAGTTTACAACTTCCATTTACAAAAAAAAAAAAAAGAAAAGCATTCATTTTTTTTTAATGACAGTGTTCATTGCCAAAAAAAAATGTGACATTATGATCTTGTAGACATATTTAAAGACACTGGTTACCCATTGCAAGGGAACACTTCCCAGTACACCTCTCTGGAATCCTCAAAGCCCTTGTCTGTTGAGTAGTGCAACGCGTTCTCAGCTATGCTCAGCAATACCTCAGTTTCCCCTGGGATACTTGTGCATTAATAGCACCCTTAGCACTGATGGCAACTCTGTCCCCATCACCAAGTTCTCTTAACTTGTTAATTTTGAAATCTGACAGTTGTGTCCTCAAAAGCATCACCTGTTCCATGAAGCTAGTGCTGGTCTGCTTGTACCCAAGCCTGTGAAAAATGGGTGTGGGGGAAGCTGTGCTCTCCTGCTTTTCTTTTTTGAGAACTCTTTGCACTCCGCCCAGTTTCAACTTGTACCAGGGACAGGGAAGAAAAAGCTGCTTGCATTGCACTAACAGATTGTCCAGTTCGAGCCTACTTGGAGTCCCACCACTAAAGGTACAGATGTATCGGGCCATGTCTATGAAGGGCACTCCAACTGACTGAAACACCTTTCTTTGGCAGACTACATTTACTCCTTTCCCCCTCACCATGCACTCACCGTTTCCTCCTAAAATATGCTGCATATGGAAGCATACATACAAAAAAGGAAGAAAAAAAATGAAGGCTCACACAACCAATCCAGCAATCAGCCACAAAAGCCAGACTTGACTAATGATACATCCATGGAATAACTAAAAGTTTTGAAACTGAAATAGCTCCTTTACTGCTGATTTCTCCATCCAGGAATGCCTTCTACCTTGAGAGGAGTAAGAAAAGAGTGATTGCACTGAAAGAGGAATCTATGCCTGGTCTTCAGTGTGATGGTTTTGGCCATGACCCTAACTCATGGTTTTGTAGTTGACGGCAGTTGCCTATTTACATGTGAAATTATTTGAGCTCATGGAAAGCTGGTGGATGCAGGACTCCACACACTTGTAGGATGTGTGGGGTGCAACAGAGAGATATATGTTCCCACACAAGACTCTATTGAACTAAGAAATAACGAGAAGATAGACGAGGCAAAGGGCAATGCCAGTGGCATCCTAAGCTGCATTAGGAGAAGTGCTGCTGGCAGGTTGAGGGAGGCGATCCTCCTTTGCTCAGCACTGGCAAAACACATCTGCAGTGCTGGGTCGAGTTCTGGGCTCCTCAGTTTAAGATTGACATGGACATGATGGGTAAATACAGCAAAGGTCCACAAAAACAATTAAGGGCTTGGAGCATCTGACATACAAGCAGAGGCTGAGAGAGCTGGGACTGTTCATCCTGGAGAGAAGAAAACTGAGGGGGACCTTACCTATGTGCCTAAATACCTGATAGGGAGAGTAAAGAAGGCAAGTAACCTGCTGTAGCTGACCTTGCTCTGAGCAGAGGGAGTTGGACTGGATGATCCTCAGAAGTCCCTTCCCACCTCAGCCATTTGCCAAGTCTGTGATGATTTTTGCCCAATAATTAAAGCCACTGTGAAAATTTCCTGGATTTTGCACTTTGCTTCTGTGAAATTTTGATTCTGGTTTTGTCTGTCTGTGTGATATAGTGCTCGATATTATTCATAGACCTGCACACTACCTCAGGTTGGAAGGAACCTTTGGAACTCAGGTCCAACTCACTAGTCAAAAAAAGGCCTATGTCGAAGCTAGCTCAAGTTATGGCCCTGTTAGGTCAGTTATGAGTATCTTCAGGGATGGAGTTTCCCCCACCTTCCTGGGCTGCTGTCCCTGTGCCTGATCCCACCCATACTAAAAATATTTTCCTTATACTTCATTGAAATTTCCCATGTTGCTGTTTGTTTCCATTGCTGTTCCTCCTTTCACTGTGTGCCTCTAAAAAAACATGGGGATACATCTTCTTTACAACCCCATCAGGCCATTGGAAACATCAGCTAGATCCACCTCCCTGCCAAGCCTTCCCTTCCCAAGACTGAACAAAGTACTCAGCCCCTCTTTGTACGCCCTGTGCACCAGCCCCCTAACCATTGTGGTCACGCTCTCCTTGATCCATTCCAGTTTGCCTTGTACTGGGGGAGGGCAACAGTGCTCCACGTGCAGGTTCACGTACACTGAGCAGAGAAGCAGGTCACTGAGCCCGCTGACTGTGTCCTTGCTAACACAACTCGATCTGGGGCTCATCACCACAAGGGCATGCTGCCGATGCTTCCTCGGTGTGTGCCACATTGAGGCTCCCCAGCTCTTCTTCTGCGGGCCAGGCTGTGTGCAGAGCTGGGTGAGACAGCTGGCACCAAGGAGTTACGGCACCTGCTAGCAGATGAGGACCTGGCCCCCAGGCTGTTGCCATAACCTTTGAAGCTGGACTTCCTGATGTCGGCAACATTTTCGCACTCAGCTACAAGTCTGGCATTATTCTGCTCCGAGTCCTCGTTCCCGCCAGGGCCATACTTTTCACTGACTGCTGTGGTGCAACTGGCACAGCGATGTGGCACAAGTCCTGCGGGAGTGCTCCCTGCTTTATGGGGCATAGAAGCACAATGAGAAAGGGAGCTGCAATACAAGGCATGGCTTTCTTTTCAGATGTTACCAGCTAAGGCCCCTCAGGCAGACTGGCAGCTCTCCAGGGGTGGGATTTTTTAGATGTTCACTGATGCCAGCCTTGCCTCAGGAAGCAAAGCTGGGCTGCTGCAGCATTGACCTCATTCCCTTCTGCATTTATCTCACTCTCTTCTGCTGGAGGAAGGCAGTTCTTCACATGAATATCTATTTGCCAGGCTACAAAAAAGGACATGGGTTTTGGAGACAGAAAACCATGTAGCTTCTTGTAGGGAGGAACACAAGGAGCATTCTACATTGTTCAGTGGGTTGGGTTACCTCCCGTGAAGGCCTTCAATTATCTTTTCGCCCGATGCTTCCTTCATCACCAAAGAGATCTTCTGTTCTCATCCTGGGTCTGCATGCTGGGCTTTGGCTGCCCCTGGGAGCCCTTGGCATTTCTCACACGCTGGTGATTATTCCTGCTGCCTTTGAGGCAGAAATCCCAATTCTCACAAAAATATGGTACAGTGATCAGAGATTAGCATCTGGAACTGACCAGGGCCAGACAATGCTTCGAGCAACTTTTTGCCTGTCTTTTCCTCTCCACCCCTTCCCCTGTTGTGTTTTTCTCCCTTTATTTTCCAGCTCTATAGAATTCCCCACCGGGCAGGGCCCTCGCGTCCCTCTGCCCTGGAGAGACTTGGACCAGAAGCAGTGCCAGCACAAGCTGTGTGAATGTTCTCTCTGTGGGGATCCTCCCTCTTCTCCATTCCATTCCCTCAAGGACTGCTCCGAGAAGACAGGGTTGGTGCAACACCACCCAGAGCCTGTGAAGGGACACAGCATTCTCCAAGCTGGCGCCAAGGGCTTAGAGACCAGATGCAGATGTGGATTTGCCAGAGAGAGGGGCATGGGAAGAGACCTGAAGGAGGGAAAGACCCATCCCTCTCCCATTAGCACCATCCAGAACAGTACAATGTCCCCTGTCGCAGTGCAGCCACAAAGCTGCACAGCTCTTTTGATGGAGCCTGGCACACAGGCACACCGCTGCTCCTGCTGCAGGGTGAAGCCCTGTCCCTTCTGTGGAGCAGCAGGACCAGGGTGTCACGGGGACAGTGGGGAAAGGAGACAGGGAAGGGGAGGGTGGCCCAGTGGTCAGGTCACTGGCAGGGCCTGAGAGAGAGGACCTGAATGGGAAGCGGCTTTAATTGCCTCTTTCTGATCCCACCACCTTGTAGATAAACAAAGAACAGCGTGCAGAAATAGCATCGTCTCTTCAAGGAACTACCTACTATCACAGAAATGTGTTACCCTGCTCATGGGGCAAAGCATACAAATATGCCAACCAGATCAACTCAGACAGCACAGAGGACTTATCCTGACCCCAGGGTGAAGGGAACAGACTGCACACTGTTGCATTTCATGTGTTTTCTTCTTGTGTCCTACTGCTGACTCTGTCCTGGCTGGCTTAGCTTAGATCTACACTGGAGAGGAAGAGTGTGCACTGCTCTCCTCCCCTGCCCCCCAGCACTTCCCAATTCCTCCTCAGTTGAGGCTGTGGGAAAAAAATTATGCCCTTAGCTCTTCACCCATGATGACATCCCTGAATGGGACTGTCCCACCACAAGGGTATTTCCAGCAGGGGATGAAGGAAACAGATCTCTGCAGATAAGCAAATCAAAACCCACCTGTTGTCTCCAACGGTGAAAATGCAGAATGCACTGACTGTGGGGAGGGAACATCCATCTTTAAACAGAAGGCCAAACCATGACTGGTGAAACCCGGCCCTGCTCTTTCACGTCAGTGGCACAAGTCCCATTCACTCATGCTGAAGACTGGGCTCTGGGCCAAGGCGTGACTTTGATTTAATAAAATAAAAAATACATTTTATTATGGGATGTCTCCTTTAGAATCATAAAAAGCCACTGAATAATTTAGGTTGGAATGGATCTCTGGAGTACTAATATTCAATCTGTTATCCACAAGGACCCCCAAGTCCTCTCTTGCAAAGCTGCTCTCTAGGCAGCCAGCCCCAGTCTGTATTGCTGCAAGGGGATATTCCATCCCACGTGCTGGACTTCACATTTCCCTTCGCTGAACTTCGTGAGGCTCCTGTCAGCTCATTTCTCCAGGTCCCTCTGAACAGAAGCTCTACCTTCCAATGCATCAACCACTCCCCAGCACCAGTTTAGTATAAACTGCAAGCTTGCTGATGGTACACTCCATCCCATCAGCCAGGTCGTTAGACAATACTGGCCTCAGTACTGGCCCCAGAAGTGTGGCACTTGCAGCCAGCTTCATTTGGACTTTGCACTATTTTTGATCACAACCCTTTGAGTCTGATGACTCAGATGATTTTATGTCCACTTTAAGGTCCAACTACCCAAGCCATATGCCACCCGTTTGACTATAAGGAGACTATGGGAGGCCATGCCAAAGGCCTTATAAAAGTGAAGGTACATGCACTTTTCTCCCCTTGTGCACAGAGCCAGTCATCTCAACAAAGAATATGATCAGGCTAGTCAGGCATGATTTGTCCTTGGTAACTCTACGCCAGCCGTTAACCACCTGTAAGAAACAATGTACTCACATGCTTCCAGTCCCTTAGAAAAAGTCGACACCTACTCGTCTGCTGAGGAAGACTTTTAGAAAGCTAGAAATTTGTCACTTTTTCAGATTACTTGACACAGAAGACCAGAAAGGATGAAATAGAAATAGAACCATGTATCATAAGTTTATTAGGGAAAAAAGGTATATTTCAAGACCATATATTTGGCACTGTACTGAAGCAAAAGTATTTGAGAACAATTAAAATGTTAAAACCCAAATCACCATGAAAAATAAAATGCTCTCTAATCACTTTAGTTCTTCTTCTCCCCATACAATTTACAATAACTACAGGAAGGAACTCAAAAGGTATTATTGCTATACTAAATATAAGCTGGAAGGAGAGTGAGTGATGGACCAGAGACTGGATCTGTCCCCCATGTATGCTGCTACTCTCCCAGGCTGTCAGAATGGTGGATTCTTACTAACACGAGCAAAGGTGTTGAGATGTTACAAGGAAATGGTAAGACTGCAAAAGTTTCTGAGTAAACCACTAATGCTAGATTGCCTAGAAGGACTACCAAAACCCTACATTATTGCAAGCTTCCAAATGCCTGCTAAAAATCATCATTATAGCTTTCAGCCGCTTTTGCTTTCTGATCTGGATGGAAGACATTTTGGTAGTATTTTAAAGGAAGTGCATCCCAAGCTGTCCCCAGGATGGATCAAAGTCAGAGGAGTCTCCTGCTATTTGCGTCTTGCACTGGCTTGGTGGTTTGGGCTTCTTTTTGAAGGGCAAATAAGTTAAGAGCAGTTTCCCATTTGCAAGTTACTTGTCCCATGCCTCCACACAGTGAAGTGAAAGATAATGAAGGAATAAAGGAATAAATAACATTTATGAATGTATTTGTCATCAAGGAGATGAGAATGGATTAAAGAAAGGTTGCACCTTATCTCAACCTACGAGCTTTTTTTTCCATTATATTTTCTCCCGGTGTTTTGTTGAGGAGGGAGAGTGAGAGAGCGGTGTGGTGGAGCTTAGCTACCTACTGGTGTTAAACCACCACAACAGTAAAGGACAGAAAGTTTAACTGACGCTGATAAACTGCTGAATAAGTGTTTTTGCTGGACTATACAGTGCCACTCTAACATGGGCAGAGGAGTAGATTCCCATTGAACATCCAGTCCATAGGCTGCCAAGGAAATGGGACACAGGACTTTGATCAATAATTCAAATGTCAGATTAACAGTACTCACAAGAAGAATACATCTCTTTCCTTGGTTAATATATTGTGCATAGCAATATCTCAAAGAATTAACAGCACCTTTTACATAAAAATTCCAAATATATTTATCTAGTGAACAAGAAAATCTCAGCATCTCTAAGCCATACTTCTGCAGATGTACAGTATTGTATTTATATAGATATATATAGATATATATATATATCAAAGTGAATTTACACTGTGACCTGGTGATTAGTCCAGCAGCGGGTGAACCCACAGGGTAAGTCTTCAGGAGAATATATTGCCTTTGGTGGGCGGCCGGCTACGTGGCACGATTGCATAGGGGAGCCCTGGCAGGCCAGGCTGGGCCGGGCTGCAGCAGCGCCCGCCGCTGGCAGCGGGGGACAGTTTAGCATTCTGTTCAGCAAGCACAGCATGCTTAGGTCGTTCCTGCAAGATATAAGAAACTTCCACATTTTCATGGCTAATACAGTTCTAGTTTTCACAGGTCGCACATGTTGCAACCACCTCTCTGTGCCTTAAAGGCCCAGAGAAGGAAGGTAGGACAAAAAAAACTTATATCCTGTTCATGCTTCCAAGTGGAAATCAAGCAGCACCAAAGATTTAGGCTGGTGAAGTGAGGACCATGTCTGGCTTCGCAGGGGTTTCTTGAGCAGCTGGTCTTCACTGGTTTGCCTCATTTCTGTTTGTTTTTTTTTCTTTTCCAACTCAGCTGCTCAGTCCTCTGGTAGAAATCATTCAAAAAGTGTGGTCAGCCTGTTCTGCCTACGACGGGAAAGCAGACTGCTACCATTTCCCTGGGATAGGCACACCGCACTCATACCAGCCCACGTAGTAGTAGGGTGTTGTGTGTCCAATGCGTCCAAAAGATACAGGCTCCTGGCGGTACTGGCGGTAATACCCTGTTGGGAAAAAACATCCATTTGCATTTCAAAACAAAGACATAGCAATTTAACTAAAGTAACAGACACAGCAAGAGTCAATCCCACAGCCCAAATGAAAGCATACAAACTGTCTGCTAAGGAGCCCTGTCAAAAGGGTATTTGTTAGCTCTGGTATTTGGCCCAGATCTTTCTTCAATGATTTAACTCCGGTCTTTTATATTTCTTGTAGATTTGATCGGTTTTACTGTTCAAAATCTTTTCAACTATTGTGTAATGCTGTGGTCTGCCAAAAAGCTTCTGCATTTCACACCAAAATAGGCTATATTTCAGCAGCATTTATGAAATTTGCAAATCAGATTAAATATATGAAGGACTCTAGGGCAAAAAATACCATCAGGTCATATTATCTCATAGGGCTCAAGAGACTATCAGCAAACATCAGCTTTTCACAAATAAAAAGGTATAATTTCATGCAGTAAATATGGAGTTAAGCCCTTTCTCCCCCATCTGATAGCCTTTTTCTTCATCTGTAGAAAGAATGCAACTGCTCAAAGCATTAGGAGAGGCACAACATTCTTCTCTGCATAGCTTGTGCACTGGAACATCTGAAACACTGCTGAGTTGTGCCAATAATGTAATTTCTGTGTGCTCTCTATCTCTGTCTCCTAGACCTAGTAATTCACATCTGGATTAACCATCCTTCTTCTGAACAGAGAAATGCAGTACTTCCCAGCAATATATAAATATCAGTGACTATTTCAGTTTCTTCCTGGTAACACCACCATTAAAAGAGTATCAACAAATAACATGGAAACCATTAAAGCCAACTGAATAATTTATATCAATTGACTTATTGAAAATATTGGCTGACTTTCATGATTGGGTTCCTTTTGTGGAGCAAGCCATCAGACCCTCAGCTATGTTATCTGGGCAGCGTGCTCAGAGGAACTCCTTCAAGGTGAGAATTTTCACTTGGAAGGAGACTTCTACCAAGCCAGTCTGACCTTAAGTCACTAGACGCACTCCTAGGTGTTTTGCTGAAATACCACTTGCAAAAGCTGTATTTGCAGAGCTGTAGCTGTCCTTTGTGTCACGTAGAAGAGCTTCTGCTCCTTGACTCAGTGAAGCAGGTCTTATAATTAGGAAAACGGTTTCAAAGACCTGTACATTTTTTTTCTTTCTCTTTTTGCTTTTTGTTCCTGTAAATTATTTGCATTACAAGCCCTTCTTTCTGTGCCCTGCTCCCTACCCCTTAGTCCTATGGATGGGGTGACAGGCACCTCACCAGCATCCCACTCCCGCATTGCCATACCTCGAATGGTGGGCAGGGCTTCAACGTACGACTGAGGTCCTGTTCTTCCATCCAGGTGTGAATCCACAAACTGGCAGTGGTCCTCGCCCCTTCCCCAGCTATCCCCAATGCTATAGAAGGTGTCTGAAGGGTGATAGAGACAGATTATTTGATTCAGCATCATTTTTGTTTGGGATGCTCTTCTAACACCGGGAAAATAAATATGGAAGAAAGCAGGAGAAGTATTATGGCAACAAACAGTGGCTGAAAAGAGGAAGAGTGCTACCTTCACATTACAGAAAGGGAAATTATGGAAAAGAGAAACGTTTTTGTAACTCAGTAAGGAACATTCTCCATTTTACAAGTTCATGGACATTGCACAACAGGCTACAAGTACAGAGAATTTCAACCAAACCAGTCATTTCAATATGTCATGAGAGTAAAAAATGCTCTGTATGCCTATACCATCAGTTTGACCGCAGTCTCAAAAGCTAAAAACTGTGGAGCATTCTCTCTAACACATGGGGTGGGTCCTGCAGCCCTGATCGTTTCCTACTGCATATTCAAACAATGTCTTTAAGCTACACAAATGCACTGCAATACATATAACACAATAGCATAACCTGAAAAGCCATTGACATAATCCTAGTAACCCCAGATCAACAACTTGGAAGGTTTTGTTCATCATCTCTCAGCAAACACATCTGTATAAGAGCCACTGTTAACCCTTGGGAGCACTGCTCACCCAGTCACTGTGATACCAGCCTTTTCTCCACTGTTCCCCACTTGGATCTGCTCTCGGGATCTCAAGGCCACATTGCCTTGTCTGACCACGTGCAGATGGGGCTCACCCACCTATAGAGCAGGAATGAGACTTCCCAGGGAGATGTGTGGGGAGCAGAACTTCGTTTTCACAGTACAAAGCCCACTGCTTCCTCAGGATACAAATGCACACAGGCTTTGCAAGTGAAACTTCCTTCTGTTCTCTTTCTCTGTCTAAAGAGCTCTGCTTGAAAGGTAGTGCCATGGTGGGAGCATAACACAGAGGCAGGGCAGCCCAGCTATCACATCAGACCTTCTCGAGAGAAGGACTCCCAGATAACCATCACACAAGTCTCAGTGAGAAGTGAAGAAAGTAAGAAGGTGGAGATGACATCAAGTAATCATACATTAGGAAAATAATCTCAGTGCCTACCTTTCAGATCATCACTGAGGTAAATCTTGTACCTTAAGGAGTTGCAAAGAACTACTCCTACAAACTTGCGGTACCAAGTTCGCTTCACGTACTGCTTGCCACTGCAATCTGAATAAGTGGGGTCATATTTGAAAGTGAATGGGATCCAGATAGGCTCACCACCTTGGAGAAAAAGAATTCAACATTAAGGAACAGACTTCAGCATTTTAGTCTGCATTTAGCTCAGGCTAATATCTGATAATATGTTTTACAAGAGATGCTGCAGTAGGTTAATGCATGACTTCTCTGTATTCAGAAATACAAGTTGAAGAACAAATATTAAAAAATAGAAAAGCTAGGAACTTGATAAATCTTTTCGAGGCAGTAGACAATAATAACTGTTAAAATGGTAAAAAAGTGACTTCATGTACTGAACCTCAGTTTTAAGTAAACAAATAGTCTCACTGTTTTTGTTAAGACAGTTCTCTACCTAGTGATACTCAGTTTCTTTTCTAAACAGCGCCTGATGGTAAGTCTGACAGTGACACTGGCTGAATATAGTCATTGGCATTTTAACACCAAGTACAAAACTTAATCCTTTTGCTAAAGAACAGATGTTAAAAGTTCTGTGGTGAATAACAGCCTGTGATGTGAAGTAAAGTTTATTCTTGCTATTTTGTTAAAAAAGATGAAATCAGAAACCTACTTTTCTGTTTTGTTTTCTCACATTACATCAAAACAGATGAGGTTCCAATAAAAGACAAGCAAGACCTTTCCTGGGGAACTCTGCCCAAAGCACTGCTGCAAAGGCGACTGTTTAATTGTATCTCAAAAGATTAAATATTCTAGCTTGCTTAAATGTTTGCTTTACACTAACCAAGAGAACATGAGTTCTTTTTAAATGGCTTTTGCACTAATGGGTACAGAATGAGACAAAAAGGTTCCAGTGTGATAATTGGTATTTTTTTCTCTAGCTACAGAGCAGAGCCCTGTTTTTACTGTGCTGTTTTGAGGTGGTTTACAAATGAGAATGGAAAGTTCTTCTGTTAGTCATTCTTCCTCTCTCTCTCTAGGAACATGGATTGAATCCTGCAAACACTTGCAGGTGAGAAGCAATCACTGATCAGTAATCCTCAACACTCCACTGGTATGGAGACAAATGTAGCAGGACTGACTTTACGCAATTAGTCACATGGTGAAAGGACTGCAGGATCTTGGCCATAGCTTTTTCTTTAGAACAGAGTAATGAACTACCTATTTCTTGAATGCATTATTATTGCTGTGAACAGTCTGCTTTCATCCATCACTTTTGCCCACCTCCAAAAATCCTGAAGGATAAACCTTGCATTTTCCTGCAAGAGCTGAATTTTCAGCTCTTTGTGCCCACAGTACGCAAAGCTCTGCTCTGACAGACCTCTTTTTAGTATATCTTATCTCTAGCATTGCAACAACATGAAAATATTCTCCCTTTGCCCAAAGCATAAAGTACAAAAGGCTATCACCTTCCAAAACCTCATTTCCATGAACAGACCCAGAAAATAACTGACAGCAAAAATCCTGAAGGTGACCAGGGGCATGGGAAGCCCACTGCTCTCAGAGGCCTCCCATACTGACTGCCAGACACATAGCACGCTCTCCAATATCTGTACATTACCAGAGACATCTGAGAGGGCGTGGAAAAGACAGGCTAACAAGCGTAATAGAAAATGGAAGGGAGGCAGACACTGGACATTGTTTTCATGAACAATGTAGTCAAAAAAAAAAAAAAACTAACCATTTGAACTGCTTAGGATAGCTGACAGATTGTAACAACTGTGAAGCCTTTTTTCCTGCTTCTCTTCCAAGAGCACACACTGCCCGGGGTTACTCTACCACTGTACACGTAAGCAAGCTCGATCCTAGCACCAGGACACAAGCTCTTCTGATTATGGGCTGAACGTGCAATAGGCCAAGAAGAATGCAAAGTCAATAGGCTTAAAAATGCAAAGCAAGCTCAACGACTTCGTGGTATGTCCCTGTCATTCAGTTCAGTTACAAATCCTTTAATTTTTTTTTTATTATTTATAAGGGTATGATGAACAGCATGAGTGTAACAGCTAGAGACAGGAAAAACTGGTTACACTGTTCAAGCTATATTCAGGCCACTAAAGGATACAGAGAAGCAATACAGTTTAGTGCTTATTACTGAGCAATGAAAGATGTTGTACCAGGCAGAAGATGGGCCCAAATCAAGTGTATAGTTTAACATAAGTCTACAAGGTTTCTTTTCAAGACCAGAATAAGAGGTCTTAAAATGTTTTGTGAATTGGCACAATGAACTACTTTCCTGTCCTGCTTAAAACTGCAATTCCAACTCTGTTAGTATGCTTCTAACACTAATATTGTAACTGTTTTGCACAGGTTTTACGCGCTTCATGAAAAAATACTGGAACAAGACTTACCAGGTGGTCTGACAATGAGGAGGGGATTATCTAGAAGAATGAAACAAATACAAAAGGAATCTTAGTATTTTATTCCAAACATTGTTTTATAATATGAAATACATAGTGTCACTCAAGAAAACGTCAGCTGCAGAGGAACTGCCTGTAGCTACACTGCAAATGTGGGATTTATGTCTCCTTGATTTGCAGAGCTAAGCAGCATAAACAACACCTGCAGGCCTAACTTCCAAAGGGAAATGTAACCTACCTTTTGCATGCAAACCTTGGTCTCAGACATTCATCATGTTTAGCACCGCTGTTTAATGGTATGGCATTCGTAAATATGTGAAATTTATCATTTTAACTTGAAGTTTTGCAGGAGCCACCTGGACAGTGCAGAGAGCACCGTCCAATACTTCAGGAGCTTCTGCTTGCTTGAAATACTCTCTTTTTTAAAGAAAGGAGGATGGAATAGATGTGGAATAAGGATAACGCATGAACTGTCTCTGTATTCATTACATTGCCATTTCTGCCATCTCTTAACTGGTCCGTATTGTACACAAAGCACCTGAAGAAAAAGCATGGTGCTTATATACTGATGGGGAAGATAAATTCCAGGGAGTTTTTACAGTTTGATGAAAGAGCACAATGGTTTTCTTTTCTCTTCAGTATGTTATGTAGGGTAAGATGTAGTACTTTCAGTAAGCTGCTTGATCACATGATGACACTCTTTATGGGATATTCTCATCAGCTCAAATATTTCAACTGTGCAGAAGAGCACTCCGAGCAAGCAGTTTCTCTCTCTTCTGACCTGTTCCATCACTGTAACTATACCATTTGGCTTTAGTTTTAGCAACTGCTTTTGCACTTGTGCCAGATGGAAAGCCATCTTTGGCCATGTGACAAGTGAAGAATCAGTGCAAATAAAACTTTAACTTTGATGGATTTAAACTGTTAAATAAAGCTCATAAGGTGGCTGATTTTGGATGGAAAAACTAGGCATTCAGGGCTGCATACTGGCAGTTAGCTAATCAGAAAAACTCCCCGCAAGATACAGCATGCTGTATTTACTCAATGTTAAATTTTCTGCTTAGATTTATAATTGAGCTTGTCTTATTCCTTTAAAAAAAAAAAAAAGTCTGAATATATTATGAAGGACCATTTACTTATCTTGCATCTTTGCCTCCCTTCTGTAAAGACTTACTTCTGTGGTTCTTAATGGATCTTCTGAAGGGAGCACTACAGGTTGATGTTGAATGAGCAAAGACAGAGACCACATAAACCCCATGTAGTCAAAAAGGCAAAATTTGCAAGAGACAATTGACCTTTTGCTCAAGTAAAGATCGAAGAATTTGCCCTTTATTATTCAGTGGAGTCATCGGCCTTTGGCTCAATGGAAGAAGCAATGGGTAAAAATAGCTCACTTAACACACTATTTTTAGAAGGGGGTGTTGCTCTTGAGCACACTATTAGCCCTATGAAAGAGCAGCATGATTAGTCAAAAAAAGAACGAAGAATTTTGCCGTCTGATGGAACTATTGTTTCCTATATTTCTTCCAGAGACAACCACTTCCAACTGTTCAGCTGTTCACAATTAGGAAACCAATTTACTAAATGTTTGGTCAATCTATCAAAGACATTAAACTTCCCATTGCTTCCGTATTGTGGAACATTAGTAGCCTTTTGTATTTTAAATTTAACTTCCTGTTCCCCTGAAGCTCACTTTAATGTCACTTTTATTTTCATAGTGTCATTAGGAGTGCATATTATTTTCCTAGCTTTATTGAAAACAAATAATTAATCTAAAAAAAAAACCTCTAAGTAGCAGGTTCAGGATAATCACCATTATTACCACACTGGTTTCATTGCCCTACCACATCTTTTATTGGGAATTCAGTTCTGAGATGAAAATAAAAAGCAGAGCATACCAGATTCTGTGATAAATGAGACTGAAGAGCTAACAGGTCCATAACCAAAGGGATTCTTTGCTTGGACTTTAAAATAATACCTGAAACACAATGAGAGAAAATAAAATTAAAACATTGATTCCACTGCAATGGCTAAGTTATAAATAACATTGAAATAGGGTGAGAATCAAACCAACACAATTCCAGTGAGTTCGGGTGTCCTTTGCATTAAATGGACTTGGATACTCAGCCTGGCTATGAGCTGGCTGTTACATACAAATTTCACCTTCTTGCAATTGCTAACATGTATTTTTGGATAATTTCTTTTTATCATCCTTCTTCCGAAAACACACACATTTATATGAAACAAGCACTTTATATGAAAGAATCAATAGCAATAGACTACATGAAAAAGTTGCAAGGAAATAAATTCTGATCTCAGGAAGTTTTAAACCAGATTATCTCCTAGGAAAGCAGTGGTATAAAGTGTAAACTAAAACTGTATCAGATTTATATGAGATCAGAAGCTAAGCTTTTGACCTTTCTTTAAAAACTCTAGCAGTATCGAGATTACAGTTCTTGAATAATATGATAAATTTTCACGTTGACTCACCGATTCCCCCAAGTATTTAAATAACATGCTCAACTCGAGGCACATGACTAGCCACTAGAACTCAATTCTTTGCTTGACAGAAGCAAAATTATTCTTACTCAGGGAGAAGAATATGTGTAAGCACATTTTTATTTCATTTCGAAATGCCATGATTTTTAGTTGATGCCTACCCTGACATTTATTTCCCAGAATAATGTTTTCTTCTTTCCCTTTTATCTTTTTATCCAGTCCAGCAGAAACCAACTAGAACAGAAGATTACTGTAAAAAGTTCCAGCACAGCATTTTTTTAAGAGCCTGTGTTTAGATTTTACTTTCTTGCGTGCTTGCTCAATTTCATTCTTGTAAATAAATTAATAAAGCAGACATCTCCAAAAGTTCCATGCGTGACCCACAGAACTGGGCAAGCACTTACTCGCAGGGACGAGTGCCACCAAGTGTTGGATTACCTCCTGTGGCAAGTGTCCCATCCGAGTGGCAGGTCTGATGCTCCTCAGCTGGTGAAGGTGAGCCCCATTAAAAACATCATCCTGCTTGTGGTGGCAAAGCTCTCCCCATCCTGAACAGAAACCCACCAGCGCTGCTCTGCTTGCATGGCCCAGCAATGGAGCACGCACGGCTGAGACAGCAGGGTTCACAGCAAACGTGGTCTGCTGCCCCCTGGAAGCTATTGCCACCTGGCAAAGTTTATGTATGAAGTGTGGACACCATCCACATTAAAAGCTTTACTCCCCTTTTATTCACTTCTATCCACAAGAAATGGTAATAGCCCTCACAAGGTAAGAGTGTAATGTGTGGCTTAATGTCACGTAAGATGCTCAAGCTTTGCAGCCTACCAGGCATCAGCCAAATTCGACAGGATCCAGTTGCAGGAACTTTGCTGTTTCTAGTCAGCCACTTAGTTTTTACCACACGAACTTTCCTGTAATATCAGATGTGTCTCCTCAAGGTCTTTGCTGCAGACCAGAACCTGGAGAACCTTCTGCAGAAGGATGGCAGTCATGTGAACACAGTTTTGCTGTGAAGCAAGCAGGTTATCTCCAGGGTACATACCGAGTCACCTTCTTCTCTGCTCCCTAAAAGTCACAGGTGGGATCAATGTGGAAGCTACAGGCATTGAAATATTCTGGGTTTCATCCATGGCACGAGCTTTGCCTCATATCTGTGCCAGACCTGGAGCACGTGCGCGGTCTGATCCTCTGTGGGACACACTCCTGCCCCTGCACGAGGGACGTGCCCCTGTCCCTGCTGCACTGAGGTCACAAACCGGTGCCACTCCTGCTTCCTGCGGGCAGATCTGCCTCTCATTAACCACCACACGATGCTCACAAAGGTCTCACAGCTTTCTTTTAAAAGACATACACACTGTGGCAAAAAGAAGCCGCATAGAATAGTGAAATTCAGCAAGGCTGTGGTTTTTGCTCACTCCTAGCACAAACCTTTCTCTGGCAGAAATATTGGCCCGTGGTTTTAACTATTGGCCTTGATTTCCTGACAGCAGCTTACAAGCATGCAGCTCGAGGACCATTTTAATTCCCGGAGTTGCCAATGCTCCCATGGGACGCCCACACTGGTGGGGCAGCCATGCTCCATCCACACCTCCTTCTCCCACTCGCACCTTCTCCTCCAAGACTGGGGCAGGGAGAGGCACAAGACTGGCCACAAGGACGGGACACAGGGCAGTGATTCCTCATGCTGGCCTCTGAAACGGCCATGGCGCAGCATCCAGCACTTGGTTTCACTGCTTCAGAAAAGCAGGAGAAAATATTTGCCAGCCAGAAAGTGCAAGCCTTTCAATATGTGTGTGTATTAATGCCAGGGTCAAAACATTCCCATGAGCTACACAGGTGCCATGATCCACATTTAAAATAGGAGAAAGAAGCCCAAGAATCTCCTACTCAAAATGTATCTACTTAAGTGGGGAAGAGCATGCAGTTTTGTATTTAATGCTCACTGCATTATCTACGATTACCTGATTACCTACGTAATCAGGGCAATTGTACATTCAGGTGTCCTATTGCATACATAAAAGCCCATCTGGGACACTTGATTGTTCAAGTTGTCTGACTGACTGTCTGGAAAAAACAGCGATGAAGTTATGAGTATATTTCTCTTCGCTAAATTGGAAAATTAGTTCCTAAGCCTTTATATATACAAGAAGCCTTTAGTAGTGCCAGAAAGAGAGCCAGGACTCATGACTTGCTGACCTGTGATTTAACTGTAGACCATGCTATGATTGCTGTATTAAGTGCATCAATAAAATAATGCAGTCAGGATATATTTCTTTCTCAGACATGACAAATAAAAAAGAAATTGCCAAAGCCTTTCTAGGTCCAGGCGTCTGACATTTTCATTAGTCAGAATCTTTATTTGCCTTACAGCTGATGAATTTGCCAGGAAATCTCAAATCAGTATAACTCAACTGTTCTCCATCACATTACTACATGAAGAAAATTTGTAATATGTAAGTTGACTGTGCTTTGATTACACTTTGCTTAGCCAGACTTATAATGAAGTGTTACCAACAGGCATATAAGAATCACAACTACAACAGATGCAATACCACTCGTTTGTTTTTAATAAGGATGAAAAAAAAAAAGCTTTTCTTCCTAAAAATAAACCTCCTTTGAGATTTCATATACCCCATCTACTGACACGTAAAGAAGGGACAAAATGAACTGTGATGGAGCAATGAATATGAGATATTTTTATTCATTTAGACTATATGACTAATCATATCACCATACCTGTCACTTTGAGCAAAATGATTTTGCGACTTAATTCAAAGCATCTCCCTCCTGCTGGAAATTAATAGCTGGCACCCGCAGCTACAAAGGGAGATCATCGTTCAGCAGACCAGTTAGGGAAGCAGCTGTTTTTAAAAAGACTCATTATCCACAAATCATTTCCCCTTTCAGGAGGCACGAACCACCCGCTGGCCCTGCAGTCCCACCAGCAGCCGGCTGAGATGGTGGGACGTGCAGGCAGCACCACGCGCATCCCCACCTGCCCTGCCGGGGACCACCCCAGCACCACGGCCACACGCTGGCGAAGGGGAAGAAGGTGGGACCGCCATTGTGGAGACCTCCCACCAGTGCTGGAGGGCAACGGTGGCTTTGCATGGAGCAGGCGGCTGCTCTGTGCAGGAGAGGAACCCGCGTGCCTAACCTGGCTGCTGGGAGGACACCCACATGGGTTGCTGCCTCCATCAGAAAAATGGCCTAGCACCACATAGATCATGAATATTTATACTAAATATAATAATAAGACACTAGAGCAGTGCTGGAAGAGGAGTTTCCTGCATGGTTGTTGTCAGGTGGGTATGCGCCACCAGGTCTACTGTTTGCATGAGATGAGGGTTTCATCCACATCTCTCCTTGTTTGTGCTGCTCTGGTGACACAAAACAGTCTGTTGTGGCTGATGCTACTTGTGGGTCATACTGTGGCTTTGCTTTAACGGAGATACAGAAGGGAAACAGAAATTTTCAGCCAATCTGACCTCCAGAACCAGAAGATCTCACAATTGCTCTGTCTGCAGTTGTGAACCTTGCATAAATGAGAGCCTCCTGAGAAATGTTTTGCACAACACTGGAATTGGTAGCGGCACTCTGGGGTCAAAATAGCCCTGAAGGGAACAGAAACCAAGTGGACAGGGAAGCAGGTTTGATGAGACATGGAGACACAGTGGCAAAGGAGGGTGTTTTAAATCACAAGGCTATCTAACCACTACCACAAGGCACTGCCACAGCTTTCCTGCAGAAAGGCAGGAAAAAGCTTAACCATGTCCAAGAAGGAGTTTGAAATGTTTGTGAAGAGGATTATAACATCTGTGATTGCAGGAGATTGGATTTAGTGGCTGAGTGGATGCTTTCCAGCCCTTTGCATCATTCTTCTGTGATGGCTGAGAATTAAGCTTAGGAAAGGGACATTGTCAAGACTGTTGTTTTTAAGATTTAATAAGGGTTAATGTAATTTTAGCATTTACATTCACGTGTCACAAGGAAGCGGCTCCTGTACACACTGAAGCTGACCAGACTTTTGCTAATGGAAAAACTTCCACTTCTCAACAGGAGGCTAGACCAGGCCTCAGAAGAAAACTTATCACATGGGTTAAATTAGACTTCCGTTTTGTTTGTAAAACTTAAACACCAGACAGACATTTTCCAGGACATGCTGACAGCTTAAAGTCTTCTCTGGAGCTGACTTCTGCTACAGTGCCAACCCCTTTCTGATACGCTGTGCGCACCATGGATTGCACCACCGATAACCCCTCATGGGACACCCAGCAGTCAAGAGCATCTGCATACAGTAAATCTGACTTAATTAGAGATTTCTCACAAAATGAAAACAAAAAATTTTTAGATTAACTTCAGATATCATGCCATCTTTTCTTAATTAGGATGGGGTCCTCTCCCAGTGGTTAGGGAGTTATTTTTAAGACAAAAAATATGCAGTCAATTCAGTCTGTGGATTTGGAGAATGTAAATGAGATTGGCTGATACACACAATTTTTCTGTTGAAAAGAACCCTCCTTCTCCACCACAGACCCCACATGAAGCCTTTCTTTCTTCCACAGAGTGTACAACAGAGGCCAATGGATTACACCGTTCTTCAGAAAGAGGCTAGGGAAATAACATGCTTAAAACACACATTTTGTTTGAACCTCCCTACTTCGAAACAGCATTAATATTCAACAGGGGAGTCACTAGGTTCATGGATATGCACGAACCTATAACCTTGCTGTTCCTACAAAAATCCATTCAAATCCCGTGACCTTCTGAAGTCTGATGTTCACATATGTCTCAGCAGATGCATCACTGGTTGGCAGCCGAATTCCCACTGATTCCCCTGCACAGAGTGTGGCCGAGACAGTGGCTGCATGGTTCCAGGGCACTTCAATTTCTCTGTCTGGTGACCTAAAGCCCTTGAGATTTTGGGCACAAGAAAGCAGAGACCTATCGTAAACATTTGATACTGTCCTTGGGGCTGCAGGAGAAGGAGCCTTGACTGAAAGACATTGAAGAGGTGAGGAGCTGGGTCTGGAAGGTGGAAATGGCAGAGAAACAAGTGATGGAGGAGCCCAGGCAGGGGAAGTTGGGGCATATTGGCAATGCCTCCCTAGCCTGCACAGGGGCAGAGTGAGAGTGGGGGAATGGAGGAGAAGTTATGGAAAACTCGTGAAAAGGAAAAGCACTTGGGATGTAAAGGGTTTGGGATGTGGAGACAGAAGCTGGTACTAAAGGCAAGAAGAAAGAGGTTTAGGGAAGGGTTGCCCTCAAGGAACAAGGACATGGGCTCACAAAAGCAGGAGGGTCTGCACCCACTTCTCTCACTATCTAGGAACAGAGTTTTGGAGGTTTCAGACCTCTTCTGTTTTGTTATAACAGGCAAAAATCACAGGTAAACTGTGCCCAAAACCTTCCTCCGTATTTTTATAACAATGATGTTTTTTAACAAGGGCACTAGCATATGCAGAACATCCGGTTGCAGCTCTCTCCTGTGCAAGTAATTCTCCTTTAATGCACCATGCACAACTCTTAAGGACTTGTGTTAAGAGGTCTAGATTAATAATACTAAGTATATGTTGCCCTTTTGTATCTCTTGGATACATAAGAAAAGCCTCACGAAGTGTGTGTATGACAGCACGATACAAACAAAGGAAGAGAATAAGATGGCACAACACTTTCCTTTAACATCTTATTTCTAGTCTTTTAACACTTCAGGTGTCCCGTCTGTGCTTATCCGGCCTCTACATACACTTTTTGCTTGCTCATCTCCTGGGTCTTTAACATAGCAGTTGTCCCCTGGTGGATGTGTCCCTGGTGCACCTGCCCAAGGAGGTGCTGCTAAAGCAATGGTGGGGAGCCCACAGCCTCCGTGGGCAACCTGTTCTAATGGTGAAATGCTGCTGTCTTTTCTGCTCAAACTGAGAACAAACTCCCCATACTGCTCACATCATGTACCCACATACATGCTCTGATGTCTTCCACAAACGGAGCACTGTGCTACTATGCCTTCTCACGCCTGCTTGATCAATCTAACAAAAGGAGACCAGCACATGCTGCTGTTACATCTTCATTTTGCAGTTCAGATAGACCCTTATTTCTTGAACACCTTCCTACAACAGTCAACAAGGATATGACAAACTCTTCATCAGCACATTTTGCAGCCCGTTCCTGGTCAGCAGTACACTATTGCTGAGGAGGAACAGTCCCTGGGAGCTGTGATAAGAGAATTGACAACTGGGTATAACCAATCTGAAAAGTACTGTGATGTGGTCAGGAAGAATATGCTGTGTCATATTTGAGACCCAAATACTACACTGGGCTGACTTTTCCTAATTTAATTAGTTAAATTTAATCCAATTATTTATTATTTAATTCGTTAAGATTTTTTATGTAGATCACGCTCAAATAGTTCTTCTGTGTTTTCTAGGTTGAGATTTATGGTTTTAGCAATTAACCAGACTCTTGAGTGGTACGAGAATTTATACAGCAGTTAAAACAAGTGAGATCTAAACCCTTACTCACAAGCAACTGCTTGTAACCCACAGAACCTTTTCATCATCTGTAAATCATTTTGGAAAGAAAAGATCCTTTAAGTAACACCATTTCTCTCTTCTGTCTTGCCCTGGCACAGGCCCTACGTGACTGTCCTAGGAGTAGCCGATCTGATCTGTACCTTGTCATTAAATGAGGCATGATAGTCCCCGGGTTCAACCCCAGTGCATCTCCCACACTACCAAATACACGAGCAACATATGCTACCAATGCTTAAGAGACTGTTGTCATTAAGCACGTGAAGAGCCCAAGGCAGCAACAGAAGTATTTCAGACTCAGAATTTGAGAGAAAAGTATGAAGAGACACTGAGTATCTAGCAAAAGAAATTATTGAAATCAAGTATGCCCTCTGTGCCTGTTTACTTCCCACCCAATCACCACGAATTATTCCAATATCACACACAGCATGCATTCTTGTTTTGCCATATCAGTGAGATTTTTTGCAAGATAAAGATCTACAACTCCCACCAAACTGACTTCTGAGCAAGTGCCATGGCCTCTTTATATAACACTAAGCCTCCTCTTCTGACACAACTGATGTGAGCAGACAGTGAAAACAGATCACAGAGAGAGGGCACCTCTGCCCACCAGCCCATGGATATTAAATCTTGGGCATGCCAGTATGTGGGAACAGCCTCATGACATCATACCAAGGGTACACTTTAGTATGCTCTTCCCTCAGAATTTGATTCAGTTATGCACAAGACTAGAAAATGCATTTTTAAAATGAGGCTGTTATTGATATGTGTTTTTATATGCACAAACATGTATACATGTATGCACAGTCATCTACTCCAGGGCTAATGTGGTAAACATATAAGTAGCTGTGTGACTTACAAAACAATTTGCTGTCAAACAGAATGAGTAAAATCTAGATCAGACACAGATATTTATACTAAGGCCAAGAAAAACGATCACCAATTTTCAAATTTGTTTTACTTCCCTAACAGAACTGGAAAAGAATGGATCAAATCCTTACCGCGTGTTTGGCTTCAGGTTCTCAATTGGCAAATGAGTAGTCCCTGCAGTCCTAGTTGACCATTTATTCTTTAAAAAGTCATCATAGGATGCACTGTAAACCAGATAGCCTGTAAATGGGAAGACAAAGAGTTAGGAGGGTTCTAAACATAAGTAAGTGATATCCCAAGCCTTAGGTGCCACGGTAGATTTCCTGGGTTAAAAGGAGCGTAAGCACCTTTGAAAGTGAGTCAATGCCTAACTCTCCTGGAAAATCCCAGGCTACAAGAATTGCTTGTCATTAGCCAATAATGGTGCATTACATCAGACGATGGTACCAGGATACAAATACTGATTTAAAACACAATGAAGGAACAAAGATGACAGTCAACCCATTCACTGCTTTAAGTGACACACTATGCAGAAACCAATATAGTTAGAGATACTGTGGTGTTTAATTTTTTCATTTTTAGGCAAACTGTGCTCAGTAAGGTACTGGATCAACAGTCTTGAAGAATGAAACGCTGTGGGACAGACACCACTTGGCCTGTTCAGGTGCAGCCTTTTCCCTTCCCAACCTTTATCACTGCTTCAACTCTGCCAGTTCCCATCCCTCTGCCATCACTGTCATCCACAGAGGTGGGTGAGAATACTAAAAACCTGAATGTTATCACCAAAGCAGTTGCCTTAGCTCAGAGCAGACTAAACCCGAATGTGAAAGATGCTCCAAAGGAGGATTTGGGAGGTGCTTGTGGTGGTGCTGAGAGCACTACCAAGGGCAGAAGTCCTCATTCAAACTAAGTGCTATCACAGATACCCTATCGGTGAGAAGTGGTGACTTCAGAACTGCTGGCACAAAGCAGAGCCAAAATCTGAAATACCTTGACCAGCATGATCTGGTTGCTCTGGCATTGAAGGATGACAGAGGGACCTTTCTTTTTCCTCAGAAAGTAGCTCATCTCCCTCAGAGAATTACAATGGAGAGAGATGTTCATGAGCAGTTGGCTCAATTAAGCTAAAAATGGTCATTTAGCAAAACCTTCCCCACCTCACCCTCGGGAGAACAGCCCAGCATCCCCAGGCGCTGGGGCCGCCAGCTCTGCAGTACCTGTTACCATGTCTCCTCGAGCAGGTTTGGCCCAGTCCACGATGACAAAGGAGTGACAGCCTTCTACCGCCACAACGGTGATGTTGTGAGGGGCTTTGAGGGGACGCAGCTCTCTCTCTTTAAGGTCATTAGGGATGATCTCATCGAGGCTTTCCACTTGGAAGTGCTCCAGGGCCTCTGTCAAGGAGCAGGGGGCTGCTGGATCTTTATTTAGATAGGTCACATAAGGAGCTAGAAAGAGACAGGGAAGGGTGGCATTTAGTTAGCAGTGTGTAGACCTATACACAGTAGCACCCAGGCTGACAATTTCCTAGAAAGAAGAGAATGAAGTTTTGTGATGCAGTTTAAAATTCCTCCCATTCCAGCCTGTTGAAAGTCCTATATTAATAGAAATTACTCCTTTAATTCTTAACTGTAAAAATTAGACATTCCTTTTCTGTATCTCCAGAGCATACATATGTAATTTCAGATTTTTTTTTTTTTTTTAATTTTCTGGTGCTGTCCAGAAACTTCTTAGAGTGTTCCTACAATTGACATAAATTTTAGCACCAGGGAAAACATAAAATAACAAATAGCCTGTGTGACTAGGCTTTTCCTTATGATTAAACAGGATTTCCTGTGTTTCAGTTAGGGCCCACTGCCTTCTCTCCTTTCAGTGGGCACCACTGAGAAGAGCCTGGCTCCCTCTTCTTTAATCCCCCTATCAGATACTCAGGCACATTGATAAGGTCCCCCTCAGCCTTCTCTTCTCCACATTGAACAGGCCCAGCTCTCTCAGCCTCTCTTTGTACATCAGATGCTCCAAACCATTCATCACCTTCATGGCCCTAGTGACTTCCTGCATCCCTTCCTAGCCCAGCCACTCTGACTCAGGCAACTCTGGCTGCCCAACCTGCACATATGTCTTTGTACTTTAAGAAGACATGTCCTGAACTGGCCCCAGCCAAGTCCCAAGGGCTTCCTTGTGCTATGTCAGTATACATGACCTAAAGGAACAACATTAAAGTAAAATAGCTGTAGAGAAATGATTGGTGCTCTGTGTGTCTTCTTCACCCTTTGCTTAGCTTACGCCCCTCAAACCAGACTCTTGCACTTTACCAAAGGAATTTAGAAAGGAAAACTAAGATTTTGGTGGTATCCAGGCAAGCAAGCAGTGTTCAAATCCTGGCAGCCTTGGATTATGACCTTGCCCTTGCTTGGCAAACAGGAACTTTCTAACGCAGGTTATTTCTCTCCATACAGAAATCATCTACATCAGGAAGACGTGCAACAGAGAATGGAAACCATTTACTGATCTTTGTAATCAGAAACCACCGAAGCACCAAAGCATGGCTCATATTCAAGTTGATTGATAAGCAAGGGAAAGTGGGATACCAATATTCATGTCTACGCCACACTCACAATTGTACCCAATTACTCAAAGAGAGGAGACTGTTTTTACTACAAGAGGCAGAAGAGAGCGGTCTGACTGCAGCACTCTCCGCACGCTACCTCCAGCTGCTCTGGGAGGCTGGGTGGAAACGTCACCCAAATTCTCCGCGTTTCACACATGGGAACAGATACCTGCTAGGGCCTTTGATGAACATCTATGACTTTAACAGGTCCTAGTGGTTGGTTCTTACACAAACATCCTGAAGCTGGGCTGAAACAACGGGGTGAGCAAGAAGAGTAATTTGAAGGTGAAGTCTGACCACTTAAATGAAGCAATTATTGTGGTGGTCCCCTGCGTATTAAGGGACTGGTAGTCACGAGTCCCTACCTTCCAGGCACCCAACCTTCCACTTCTAGAACCTTTATACTGAGCAGAATTGCACTTTGGCTCAGGAAAAGGTTAAACCATCTTGTTATTGACTTAAATGTCACTGTAACGTTCAAAGTAAGGACTATAACGCTTGCCTTTGGAAATGTTTATTCAGTTGCAATAATACGAACCATTGAAATGATAACACTTTTTCCCTAGTGCCTTTAAATGTTCATAAACCAATGTTTCTTGGTTTATCTTATTGGATTTCATGCCCTTAGGCATTTTTTCCAGTTCTTCCAATGAAGTTAATTTTAGTCTCTTTAACTAAATTAATCAAGAAGCACTGTCAGCAAGAGAGCTGAACAGAAACATCATTAAACCGTTTGGGCAGGGAAACTGAAGATGCACTGGAAAAAGTCTTGGCAAATATAAAAACAAATATTTTACTCCAGCAGCAGAACTCCACTCTAAGCCACATGAAGCTTGTAGATGTTAGAATGAAAGGCAAGACATGAACCAAAGCTGACTCTCCATCCCTCGAACTCACATCTGAAATGCCAGCTGAGCCAGCACCTGACCTGACCGACCTCCGTTCAAATGCCAGAGGTTTGTAAAAGGCTGCTGTGGGGCTACCAGTCTGAGACAGAGGCTGGAATACCGTGACCTAGCACCTCAAAATCCCTCCCGTCTGACCTCAAGCTGCTTCTCTGACACAGAAGCAGAGCAGCTTGGAGGTGAGATCAGTAATGCCTACCTACATACCTGAATAGCTTACATACACAGGAATGACAGTCATTGCTTATGCCAATATACTGTGGGTTCCATCCCTAGGTTTCTTCTACAAAGCAAAGATATAAATAAAATTTATCTCTATCGGTTTTACTTTTTGGAAAGTTCATATACAAAAAGTTCATATATATACAAGTTCATATACAAAATGTCATTCATTCCTTGACTTTCCCATATATTGTATTTGAAGCACACCTTTGACAGATATGTTTGTGCAAGGTGGGTAAAATCACCAGCGTTACAAAGGGCAGTGAAAAGAACTAGGTCCTCCAGAGGACGACTCACACCTACCTGGAGACTTGCACTGACTGAACTACCGGTGTGAATTTAAAGTGAGACAGCTGAACTGAACTGAGCACCGAAGTAGACATTCTTGCTTTCTTACTGACTTCAAGCAAACTGAATGCAATGTAGAATACAAAGCAGAGCACTTACACTGAAAGAGTAGAAAGAGGTTTGCACTGCTTCAACAATATTGATGAGTCCACATGTAGACATGCAAGCATCAAAGCTATGAACAAAGTACTGCTGTTTGGGTTTCCCAGGTGGCAGGCCTTACAAGGACCACACACTAGTCTGTTGGACATGTTTGTGCAGTGGCCTCAGCTTAAGGGCTGACCTTCCTAGAACAAGAAATACTTGCAGCACAAGTAGCAAGCAACATAAAACAAAGGATATCCTTACCAGTGAACCGTTTCTTCCCAGCAATATCGTATTCTGACACAGGGCCAGAGCCAACAACACTAGTCTCTGGATAGACGGTTTCGGATTCTGTTGTTGTAGAAGTAGTGGTGGTAGTGACAGTCGTGGTGGTTGGTGGCAAAGTGCTCTCAAAAAACTCGTAATCTTCAAAGGAAACAAAATAAAAATGTTAGCCTGCTTCATGTTCTTTTGACTTAACTATGAGAAGGGAAACATTTCTATCACCAGCCACAATCCCAAAGGAGCGCTACACATCCTCCCATAGCTGCTGCACACTCCTTATGGGCCCCTAAGTCACGGTCGATCTACACCTCAGTCTTGCAAGGGTTTCCACCAACTGATGGACAGCAAGCACAAAATTTTTGCCTTCAAATACTAATGCCATTGCTGATTGGGACCTCACTCGCACAGGTAAAAAGGGTGACAATAAACAAACGTATTCATATAGCTATATTCTGAATGTGCTTCATCTGCCACCTCCCCTTACAACCCCCAGAAGAAGACAGCACAGTAATTGAATCCCTGGCCACAGCCCTCAGATGCCAAAGGAGGGAGATAAGGGAGTGAAAAAATGGCTTTTAAAGCAACCTCTGTGTTATTAATCTAAAATCTTAGAGCTGGTTCATACTACTCTTAAACCTTCCCACAACTTAGAGGCATAGAGGCACAAATACTTGCCATTCATGGACCCGTTATGGAAAGCAAACTGGCACATGTGAGTCTCCTGATATTTGGTCCTCCTTGATATTGAGTCCCATTAAATCCAGTGCTCTTTGAAAAGCCACTGTGCTACAAGACGGACACACAAAATGAAGGGAAAGAAGCATTTGGCATCCCTGCAGTGTCCTCATACAGGCTATGGAAACTCAACTGATTGCTTTGACTGTTTTCTCCTAACACTGCTGAAGTCTCTGCTTTATGTAGGTGACCTGCCCCCAAAGGGATCCCCAGCAAAAGACCTGCACACTGAGGATATTCCACTTACACAGGGATGTAAGGAACATGCGTTGTCAGACTTGTGCAGTTTTAAGTTCATCATCTCCTTCCCACATTCTAAATGTCAGCCTCAGTATGAAACTATCAGAATCAAAAGCACAAAAGTCTAGGATATTTTCCTCTCAGCTGCTGCACTCTCTTTTTCATTTTTTTTTTGATTGGTTTTATTTAAATTCCCAGCACTACATCCACAAAGAAAAATCTTTATTATTCTAGAGCCATAAATTCTACTACAAAGCCGATACTAAAAAGCTTTGAGTTTAGCAATGGTCTGTACTTATCTGCTTTAATATGTGGGGGTAGCAGCAGAAATCTGAGGAATAAAAGAAGCAGAACATCCGAAGTCAGTGGTCACAAAGAATGAATACTAGTTCCAGTAATTTATTATTTGCATCCCCTGTGCAAACTTATAATTAAATGCTGGGACTTGAAGCTTCCTCTTAAGCTAAGTTTTGTGTGTCCTGACTTATAATACCAAGAAGGCATGAATATAACCCCACAAAAATGTTTCCTTCTTCTTCTTTTATCTGTTTTCAGATCTCTTTAATTTAAATTCCACATGGATTCAGCAGACCAGCTATTTTATATCTAGATCTCATTCAGTATGATAATGTTTTATAGTCTAAATGAAGACTACAGATCCAAAAAATAAAAATAAAAAGACAAAATAATATTCATAATGCTAAACTAATAATTCATTAGCACTGTAGTGCTAAAAACTCAAGTTTCCAGGACCCAGACAATGCTTTGATTTTCTACTTTAAAAGAATACAGTGACTTTGGGCTGGAGATAGAAGTTGTACCAGAGGAAGTCTAGGATTGAAGCAACGAGTGTATGAACCAGCTCTGAATGTAATTTATTTCCAGGATAGGTTCCTGTTAGATTGCAGGACTGACAGAAAGGGACCCTCATGTCCAGCAACGGTTGCATTTGCACTATTGCTCTTCACATGTGACACAGGGCTCTGGAAAGCTTTTCCAGTTCACCACTGCTTGCTTAAGCTCCTGTGCATCAACCTGCCACCTCAAATCCAACTCTAAAGAAAGAAGAGAGAAAAAAAACAGCAATACAAAACATGCCACTTGCAATAGATATTTATAGTTAAACAGTACCATCATCATAAATCACATATGCCTCTGGAGTTGCTGTCACATCTGAATCCAGTCCTGAGAATGTGTCTACTGAAGGAGAAAGAAAAAATGATGTAAGAATTCAACAGCCTCATCCCCACCCTCCTAGCAAAATACTTCTGGAATAAAGTTTAAAATAAAAATCTTTATCCAGTTGATTCGTAAAGAAATAAGACAACTGCCAAGTTTCCGGATAACACGCTGACAGTCCACTCTGCATATTTAGAATAACAGATCACTACCTAACCACAGCAGCCAGGAGTTTTGCTGGGGGAAAAAGGGTCGAGAGCTACTACTCAAAACTGAGAGTAATGTACCTTCCCGGGGCTCCGACCTGGGCCCTAGGGGTTTGGAGCAAAGGCAGACTGTCTGCAACCACATAACGCTCAAGTCAGGATTTGACAAATTTTTATAGTCTCAAGAGCAGCAAATATAAGAAACTTACATGCAAAAAAAAAAAAAAAAGTCCAAGCAATTCAAATAAAATGAAAAGTTCTATTCAAATATCTTTTACAGGGCAATAAAAATCAAGCAACCCACAGAGTCATGCCATTTATAGCCCATGTCAATACAGTCCCAAAGGAATGGATTTGTACTACAAGGCAATTGGTGCTAGATCTCCCAGGGTTTTAATTTGCACTAGCTCTAGTCCGATCCAGTGGACTGAATGCCCATTACAGGTTGTGGCACATACATCCTGAAGTACCATTTCTGCTCCAGTTTCATCCAAAATGAATACAGATTGTTCACACTGAGATTACTCCACAATGCAGACGAAAGCATGGCAAGTACAGATGATTGTGAGGTGCACATCGAAACTCCCAATTTCACCCCAAAACTAATGCAAATGCACCCACAGGCTTCCTAAATGCCTGTGCCTGTATATCATCTCAATCTCTCTGCAGGTCATGCATCCAGTACCTGATACACCAACTGTCAGGTACCTCATCTTGTGAATTCTGGAGGCATCCTGGCATGCTGTGAGAAATACATTTCTCCACATGTTATTATGGGAACCCAAAGAGTACACAAAGCTCAAATTAGCCATGAAAAGCAACACAAAGAAAGCAGAAGTGTTGTGCTGGAATCCACAGCAAGTAAAATCAGAAGTCTTCAATGGGTTGAGGAGAGGGCAGTACACAAATACAAGCAAGAGAAAGGCAGCATTGACTTTAGGATACTATACAAAATTTGATAATGTTCCTTTAACACTTGATACAAAAGAAAAAAATGTTATTTTTACTAGACTGGTACAATGAGTATTACAAAATTTCAGCTGCCAATCTCAAATAACTTACAGGTATAATCTGAATGATACATTTTCATTTTGCATTTTTTTACTTAGAACCAACAATTATTGTACAAAGACTGATTTTTTCTACCGCAATAAGTTTCTTTAGAAACAGCTTGAATAACACAGCAGTGATTTTAATTCCAAAATAAGCTATGAAAACACAGGAAATTGGTTAATTCTTGCCAGACATTCATATAGCAAAATCTGACATTTTCTCATGGCAGACGCCTGCAGCCCCTCCTCAGCAGATCAGCCACTTGAAAGCCACTTTGCTTCTCCGAGGCTAGATCCTTTGTGGAATTCTGCAGAGCTTCTCACCCCAGTTAGCTGGTATCAGCCAATGCCTGCGATGTATGCACTCTCCTTGACCACATCCAAGTGACCAGGAGGCTCAGATATGCAAATCTGAAGTCCTTCTTGGGCAGATTTCAACTCATTCACACCTATTAGCTAATCAGCCTTTGTCCACGTACAATCCAGCATAAATAAATCTTATTTTCTATTTTTGTGCTTGTGCAACCTCTTCTATTTCACTGTGTCTTTAGCATTAGCTGTGGCATGAAGGCAACAGGGATACTCCCCAAAAGACGTGTCATTACAATTTTCTCCACATATACCAGCTGCAGTTCTCCAGCTTGCTCCAAGCACCCTCACTGCAGCTTTTCAGTTAACCCTGCCTGTACCAAGTGAGGCTAAGTCTTGTTTATCATGGCCTTTTGGCATCTGACAGCAGACCGTCCAATCACTCAATGTTATCACACAAAGCAGGTGGTTAAGACTCCCCTTTTATTCTGTGTGAAATCAGGAAAAAAGTTTAGCTGATTTCACTGGCAAATCACGCTTGTGCGGTCAAACTCCTTGAAAGTTCAAGACTGCTGAATCTAGTGAAATGTTGATAATAAATTCTGCTGGGTCAAGCAAAAATTCTGCCAGAGAGTAAATGAATTTGCCAAAGCTCGAGTAGAACATGTGGCGGTGTTTTTTGGCACTTACAGCCTCTGGCTGTTTGGGAGTAAAGCTCTTAGCAACAAAATATGAAGCTTTGGCAGAATAAGTATTTCATTAAATGAACTGGAGTATTTTCCAGATGCAGATTAAAGGGAAAGACAATATAAAAATATGATTTGGAAACAGTCAAGGGAGAATTGCATGAAATGTTTTGATAGCTCAAGTAGTAGTTGTTTATCCCTCTTGAAATAGATACAGCACTTGTTAAACAAACAGCAACCATTAAATAAATACTGCAAAGATGCTTTCTTTTCAAGCAAGTTCCTCTGTGGAACAGGCAGGTTGTTTTGCTGCATTTATCAACTGTTGAGGCAGGTCACCAGGATGAAGGAAAAAAAGAAAAAGGAAAAGTTGCAAGAAAATCCTATTATTTACTCCTCAGATAAACTTTCACACTTGCAAGGTAGGGATTAATATCTCATAATAGCTCATGCTATTTAGTGGGTGAGAAGTGGAAATCCAGCATCATCTTATACTTTCAGCCTTCCACATTGAAGCATTCGCAGACTTACTGTTGAAGTGTCAGACAGTTTAGGAGTGACTTTAGGAGGCATTCTCACTAAGCACACAATCTGTATAAAAAACACTGTTCTTTATTCATGCCTCTAACAAAGTTCAAAGCTTCATCAAGCTTATCTGGTAGAAGGCAAGAAAAAAAAAAAATACACCACCACCACCAAAACAATCAAACAAAAAAAAAAACCCGGCAAGTAGAATGTTTTTAAATGTTCATAAAATCACAAGAAAATTCCCTAACCCACACCTCTCCTAAAAATAATACTGCAAAGCTTTTATTGTTCAGCTTCTGGAACCTATGCTCAGACTCAACCCAGCTATATTTTATGAACCGTTATTGTTCTTATAATATATATTCTCAGAAGAGGTCCTTCAGGTATTAAACAGCACAGGCCAAAAAGACAAAGCATTACCGGATTATAAGCAACATTTAAAGTAAGCAATTTGTAACATATTTGTAAATACAAATAAGAACAGTGAAAGCACCAAAGGGAAAACCAAAAATCTATTAAAAGAAATATTTAATGATGGTGGCACTTATATTTACATGTTTTTGTGTATATGTACACACGCGTATCTATGCATATGCATATATGCATACACACTGCTGTAAGTATGGTCAAACATGGGGCTAATTGTTGCACAAATATTAATACTATAAATCATTGTCATTCCGTCTGTACAAGGCAATAATATCTCTGACTCATTACTTACCCAGTGTACCTGGCAAGGGAATTTTCAGTCTTCTGAGATCCTTTCCAAAGATGCCATCCTTACACTCACTCTTAGTTGCTGAAGCCACATCTTTCTGTATCTTCTGCACTCTTCAATGTGACAGTTCAGCTTCTCAGGCCATGGTTACATGACCTACTTGTAAATCTACTTTGGCTTCAGAGATACAGGTGTACAGGGGGAAAGGTAAATTGAAACCGGCTACTGCAATTAGCAAATGTGACTGCCACCCCCTTGTTTAGGTTATGGCCATGCTTCTACTGCCTGTGTGTAGACTATGCTGGGTACTACCTATAAGTGGAAAGGATAAGAACTGCCATGGTGCTCCCTGATCCAGTTTTGTAAAATAAGCGGCTAACTGATTTGCAATACAACATTCAGGTGATGAAAGAATAAAACCTGGTAGGAACATGCTCAACACCCAATGACTCCAGTGGATTTATATTTGTTTACTTTGGATTTCAGTTTGGCACCACGTCCTAAGCTAGTATAACTGCAACAGAGAAATAATGATACGAACCAACACAGTTTTCTATTTTCAGATGAGAAAGAAATTAGTGTACAACTCTCTGCCTTATCTGTGCAGAGCCAGAGTTGTCTTTCCCCAGGTTCATCAATGCTGTGTTACATTCCTGCTTGAAAATCTCTATCTCTGAGAGCTGGCAATATAACAAGAATGTCATATTGTTGGTCCCACCACAGCTGAAAAGAGAGACTTTTCAGAACTTATTGTAAGAAACAAACACAAAACAGACAAGATGTATAGTGCCTTTCAGGTCCTTCCCTGGCCTGAACTGGAGTGAGAACTTGATCCTAGGTGGGTGCTTTGACTGCAAAACTACTGCCTATGTTTGTGCACATGTGCATGAACATATGTGAAAAGACTGGACCCAGCAAAAGGTGACGATTTTGCTGAAATCAACATATTTCCATGAAAAACTTCAGCTCTGGGGCAAGTTGACATTTTCTAGTGGAAAATCATTTAACACGCAAACCCTTCTCCAGCTGCTCTAATCTCAGCCCCTACCTTATCACGTGGACCAGAATCTTCAGAGGCAGATTCTTTCCTGCTTTACATTTGTTCAACTGCACTATACAAATAGCACAACCAAAGAAGTTCAAACAGCACAAAAGGAAGTTACCTTCTGCATTGCACTCTGGCAGGCCATCAAACCCTAACAGCAAGTTGCCCTCATCATCATACTGTGCATAGGTGCCTGGAGGACAGGTTGGGGGTGGTTTCTCTGTGGGTGGTTCAGTTGTGGTTGGTTCAGGAGTGGTGGTGGTAGTTGTAGCAATAGTAGTTGTAGTGGTTGTAGTAGTTGTTGTGGTAGTTGTTGGGGGTAGTGTTGTAGTAGTAGTTGAAGGAGTGGTTGTTTTCTTAATCATTTCAAGACCAATCAGAGGTTTCCCTCCAAGGCTTATTATTGGTTTATCTTGTGCATTTGCTACTGGCTTGCTAAATCTGCCATGTCCAAATAAAGGTAATCCATCAGGACTCACCATTGGGGCACCCTTTTCATCTAGGAGAGAAGAACAAAACCAAAAAATCTCATTTATTAATCCACTGAAGGTTTATAGTATGGTATTTAACAACAATAGATACCACAAGAACACAGAGTGTGATTACAGCCTCCTGTAATTAAACTGACAGAGAAGAATGTTGTTATCTAGGAAAGACCCATGGCTAAGGAAATTGGGAAAAGGTTCAGCAGAACCTCAGATAAACCACAGTGCTGTTCACTGTTATCAGCTGTCTGATAACATTTCTTGGGAAGACCGCAGGGAGATTTCACTTCAGAATCACAATGTGCAGACAGTGCCTGCATTTAATCTAAGTCAATCTCTTAACTGTTGATGAAAAGTATGATGAATCCATATTCTGTTCCCTGTCAAACACGTGCAAGAAAAAACTGGGATAAGCTGGTGAGATGCTGTCACTGCAGATAAACATTTGTGCCAAGTTCTGGATACTGCAAGTATTCACGCTCAGCAGTTTAACAACAGACCCTGAATCTCCATTCAAGAGATCTATTCAGATGGATTGATATGTAACCAGCAGTGTTTTCAAAAATCCCACACAGGGCTTTTTACTATTTGTGGTCAGTTTCAGAAAAATAAAATAAAATAAAATCACATACATATGACTAGTACAGTGCTAGTGGTGGGGAATAATTATTTTTATGTATAGAAAGAAAGAAACAAGCATCAATCTCTATTCTGGCTCAGTTCTGCAGTCCCTTCTAATGCTGATACAAGTGAGATGGACTTGATTCTTGCTGCCTTATACTCAGCAGCCCTGCAGGATGCCCACAAGCATCCCGAGGTCCTGACTGCCTGATGGTGACCTGAAGTACAGCAACCCCAAGTGGCTTGCATGGGACCTGTGGATGGTCGGAGCACTCAACAGCTCAAAGATTTGTACAATGTGCACAAAAACTGGTCATTTTTTTCTGTAAGAAGGAAACTGCCACTTACCGACAATTGTACGTCCATCCCCTCCTAATTTCACTCGGAGAGGGTTGCCTTGGGAATCTTGGAGGTATTTTCCTTCAACATTTAACACTAGCCCTCGGTCAAGATCTACAATCTAAAAGCAATAGATGGACTCAAATTTAGCTAACACAAGAGAACGTTAAATGAAGTTTCACATGAGGAAATTCAGATGTTAAGTGTAATGTTCACGAATAGCTACAACACCTACAGACAGACTTTTAAAAGTGAGTCACTAATTGTATAGGAATCACTGGAAAATTACCGCTGAAGAAGACAGATCCCTAGGAGCTGGGCTCCAGAGCTGCACAAAAAACATATTCCTATTGCCTTCTATAGCACGTTCACATGCACAAGAGCAAATCCCTTGACTGTCTTGGGCTGCATAACTCCTAAGGTGGATTCCTGTAATATTGATTGGAGTATGACCCCGAGTCCTTTTGAAAATGGGATTTAAAGGTATGTCTACTAATCAAAAAATAATAATAATAATAATAATTTTAAAAAAAAAATTAGTTAATTTAGATTGAAATGTCAGTGAAAACAAAGTAGCTAAGATTTTAATTGGGGTAGGAGACTGAAGAAAAGCCTCTGTCTCATAAAACAAATCTGTCTGAAAGCTTAGATTGAATTCAAGAGGTGACTTCAGTTCAAATCCAGTCCTCGTTGCTATTTCAGCCCAAAATAGCTGAATTGTATGCTGTTTTAACCTGGGTTAATATACACTGTGGCACAGAACACAAAAATACAAAAGCAGCTAAGTGCTGAGAAGAAACTGGGAAGAGGACATGAGCAGCACTTTCAAGTTGGCAATAAAGACTTGAATATGGTGCTGGGGAAAAGACTGTAGCAGGAGGGACAGTAAATCATGAAATCAGACTGGCTGCTCCCACTGCTGCTGCAGAGGTCAGGCAGCCTCCATCTCTGGAGCCTTCCAAGCCCCAGATGAGGACACAGATCCTCTTGCTTTACAAGATGTTGGGTCTGCTTGCAGCAATGCCCTCCTCCCCTGCGGCAGAGAGAGATGCTCCACAGCCTCCCTGGGACCTTTTTAGCCCACCTTCTATTTGAAGGGCTTTAGACATGCTTTTCAAAATGCCTCCCTTGAATGCGAGTTACCTGATGCACTTTTCTATGTTCCTCTAATGCAATCAAGAAGATTGAAGTGGCCATAAAATAAGTGTCTCTATGCTCCTCCCTTTATTTGTATTGTGTACTGTCTTACTGTGTGAGCAGCTCTACTGACTTCACTGAGACTGGTCAGAGCTTTATTCTGCCCAGTGTTTGGACAAATATGCAAGAAACATCCGTTCTTACCCTACGCTGGTTGGTTATAAACCCACTGGAAAGGATTGTAAAGGACAAAGTCTGGGCATTTAGGCACCTATCAGGACTTCCCATTAGTGGTGCCTGAGCTCTTCTGGAAGTACCACTAGACACCTGTCTGCTTGAACCACAAAACACTTGAAGGTATCACCTCAAAGCCTGTCACCCCAGGGAAGTTACTGTGACATATGTGCATTTACAGCACCATGCCACTTATGGAGTAACTTTGCATGTCAACACTCTTGTTCACGAGATTCTCCCTGAAGCGTGCATCTGGAAGAAGCATCGCTGAACCCATCTTTCACAGGAACTGTGCCAGACAGTTTCCAGACCGCCAGACTGTGCAGCAGGCAAGCCCTGAGCACTGGGGAGTACAAGTCTCCCTGACTGTGAAGAAAAATGTTTTGTTACATCTATGGCAATAATGCTATAGTTGAAAATTCAAGCCATTAGGCTTTAAATCAGACATCTGAAATATTCAAATAATGAAATGCAGTATTTGTCTTTAGATTTAAATGGAACAGTGGAATTACATCACTAAACGCAACCTCATTTTACAGCTTCTTTGACTGGGGGCACTGCTTCCTTATTTTTCTCAATGAAAAAGTATGTAAAATAAAAGGCCAAAGCAACTTGAATTTGCAGAGAAGGTCACCCTACCCACTTTGTTCCTTGAGGGCCATTGATTACTCTCTGTCCACTTGGTTTTCCATTATTACCAGGTAGTATTTTTCCATTTCCATTTTTCATTGTAAGATTAGGCCTGCCATTGTAACCTGAAATAGAGAAGAAAATACACTATTCTGAAGAAAGCTGTGCATAATACAAGCCACAATTTAAAATGCAAAGCAATGCAAAACCTATTATGAATGTACTGCTAAATGTGAATCCTGTGTAGGTATTTTACTGGTGCAGGTTATAAAATGACTCCCACTAGCAACCCCTAACTTTGTGTTACAGTTGCAGATATTCGGGACTTTGTCATTATAATGCACCTCAGAATCTGTATTCAATATTCAAACATTAAGCAACCAACCCAAGCTGTAACTTCGGTGCTGGATCCGATTAGCCATAAAAGGCCCAATTCAGCAGCGCGTTTGGGTTGCCATGCACTGCAGAGGAGGTGGAAACATAGCCATTAAAATGTTTTTGAACTTTGTAAACATCTGGGGAGTGTGTTGAGGGAAGAAACCATTATTAAACAGAACAACTTTCTTAACCTATCCTTACACAAAGCTGCAGTGATGAACTGCAAGGAGAGGGGATCAGAATTACCTCCCTGTTTTTTACCTCTAAAAGGAATGACTCTCCTTTTCTAGCTACACAGAAGCACACTCGCAGCACTGAAGAAGCAGTAGTACTGAGGTGCAGTTGCTCCAGCTCAGAAAGGGCAGCAATTTTCCCATCCTAGCTCAGAAACTTGCCTCCAGAAAATATATATGAGAGGATTATACATAGATGAACACTCCTCAGCCACTGACTTCTTGACTTCAGGGCTAGCAGTAAGCTGGTATCCAACCTCCATACAGAAATCTTTTAAGCTTTCATGCCACAAATCTCATCCTCCATGTTATTATTTAAGGTCCACTCACATCTGAAAGCTCTGCAAGCTGGTGGACTTCCACACAGCATTCAATCTGACTAAAGCATGGCAAATAAAATAGCCCAACTGCATGGTTCACTGTACAACAGCGAGACCGCGTTGAAGAAAAGATTCTTACCTATGTGTAGCATAGAAGGTATTTATTAAAACACTTGGGTCACTCGATACAATTCTTGCATGCCCAGACATCAGAGGGAGAAAGAACATTTCTAGCTAGCAACATCACAAACTGTCTGGGAATCTCCATAGGTGATGTGGGGAACCAATAGGTGACACACCTTGACTTGTAGTGGACCCACTGTTCCACTACCCAGGTCAGCAGATATTCTGACAGAAAGCAACCCTCTAACATTTGAGGTAAATCACAGCCACGCAGGTATTAGAGAGCCTGACTGTGATGTGAATGGTCCTCAACAGGAATGTGAAACTGACCTGTCACTTTGAAAAGTGATAAGGTACCAGCAAGTGGGTTAAAAATTAATTAAAAAAACACAGCATGCCAGGACAAGATGGAGGAAACACCTTGTCACCTAGGTGTCACCTAGGTGGGCAAGGTAGCACTACATAACCTGCAATAATAGCCTTTTAGTAATTCATATAATGAAAAGTAATATACCTGAGAGGTTCCCATATTCTGAGTACAAATGTGCTTTCAGTGCACATTCAGTAGAGTCATTACTCAATAAGGAACATAGCCCTTACTCCATTGCAGTACCTACTTCTGTCATCTCATCTGCCCAGAGAGATTTCCTGAGCCTCAGAAATCACTGTGGATCATGGGATCCTGTGCAGATCAGAGTGCAGGACCAAAGGACTGGGGCACCACATCACACTGATTAGACAATGTCGTCAAGAACTGGGCTCCCCGAGAACCACCAAAATGAAAAGTAGTATGTTATACTAAGTAACTGAGCCTGCATTCTGATAGAGGACTTTTCATCTCATTGCTGATCTTATGAAAAACTCGATTCAGTAAGGTTACTAGAACAAAGACAAGATACCTTGCCTATAAGGAGGTCTCACAAATTGTCGCTGGGATGGGCTCCGTAGCCTGGAGTTCAATAGTCGCTGGCGAGGGGACAAAGTGGAAGAAGAAACTGTTGGAGGAACAGTATGCATGGTTGTAGATGCAGAAGAACGTGGCCAGACAAAGCTTGGTTTAGATGGGGTATGTTTGTTAGGGGAATGAGTAATCCGTGATGCTATAGCAGAGCTGCCTGGTGATTCAGGAGAAGATATTTTTAATGTCGGAGTTTCTTCCTTCTCTTCCTCTTCAGATCTTAGTTTGTGAGGTAGAAGAGTGTCCATAGATTTCCTTTTATTGCTAGTAGTGTCATCATATGTGTTTTTGTTACCTCTAGAAACAGAAGGGGACCATTTTGCTGCCAAAGATGTGGGTTTCTCTTCCACTTCCTTCTGATCATATTCACTGTAATAATCATCGTCTTCATTGGAAATTGACTGACGAGATTTAGAAGAGGAGGAAGGAACTTTTCGAGGAAGTTCAGTTTTGGACATTTTAGATGGCAACAGGCCATAATTTTTCTCTGTTTGGGACACTGTTCTTGTAGCAGCCCTAGATCGAGTAGGTAATGAAGGACGAGTTTGTCTTGAAGAAGTGGATGACAACTTTAAATTATACTGGTTGTCTTTTGCTGTATCACTGGCAGAACTGGAGTCTGGCTGAGAAAGTTTTGATTTGTAGGAAGGTACCTGAGAACCTGGCTGCTGTTGCTTTGATAGAGACGAACTTGAGCTTCCCTGAGAGAAAGATGCAGGTAATCCCCTAGAAGAGGACACCTCTTTAGGAATCACAGAGCGTCTGCTGGCTCTGTCACTGTCTTCTGTTACATCCTCCTCCTCATCTTCCTCCAATTCTTCATTACTCTGGGATGAGACAGGAGATGGGAGGCGCCGGCCCCTGGAATGCAGTAAGGAAGGACTGGTTTGTGCCCTCTGCAGAGGCTCCGAGTGGGAGGTCTTCTGTGATGGAAGATGAGAGGGGAATGTCTTTTTAGGCAAAGATATACTTGGTTTGGATTGAGCCTCTTGACTGTCCTGCTCTTCAAGCTTATGTTTAGAAAGAGGAGACTGCAACGAAGAATGCTTTTCTGGAGCTGCTACTCGACTTTGTTGTTGTTCTTCTGAGTCAGAGTGGGGTGACTTTTCACCATGTGTCTCTCTGAGGTGAGAATCAGAATCAACGTGAGAATTTCTTCTCTTAGAATAGATTGCTGAAGACGACTGCCTGGAAGAAGGCAGAGAAGGCTTGTGTGCAACATCAGGAAACAAGGGGTTTTCATCTTGTGAGTCCTCCCTGTAATTCTTATCAACATCCTTTCCGTTAGATTTGGCACTGGTGGAGGAGCGAGAGTGAGGTGAAGAGTGACCAGAAACAGCAGACCTCGATGAAACTGCCACGACAGCTAGTTTTGAATCCTTCCATGTCCGAGAACTGGAGCCTGAGGGAAGCCTTGTTTGCTGTGACCTAGAACTGGGCTGTCCTGCTCTGCCCTCTGCTTCTTCACTGTCAAACTCGTTATGACTGTCACGAGCATGCGAGTCTGTTGATTTCAAAGAGGGTTGGTGTGAATGACCTACAGAACCAGACGTACTTGGATGGCTTGGGACCACCTCACGAGACAGAGCAGACTGCCTATTTGATGGCAAAGCCAGGTGACCGGGCTCTGAAGTTTTAGAAGGCACTTTCACCAGCACGGGATCTGGCTTTTCTTCCACTTTACCAGTAAGATCATTATTCTTAGCAGGCAGAGAATGGGAAGAAGCTTTAGGAGAAGGCACATTAGTATTGCTTTGCCTCAGTTGCTTTGTTTCATTATCTGTGTATCTAGGAACAGACGAGGCAGAAGAGTGTTGTGCTGAGGATGGTAACAGTGCTGATGGCTCACGTTTCTCTGTGCTTGTCTGCCGTGACACCTCTGATGTGTGTGTTCGAACAGGGGTCCTCCCTAAGGCAAGGACAGGGTGGACCGTCCGACTGGGGGACAAGGGTCTAACAATCCTCCTCTGATCCTGGGCTTTTGGTGGTATTGTTGGAGCTTCTTCGGATGAGTTGCGATCATCTGTCACTTCAGTGGATTGGAGGTCAGGTTCCAGCTCTCCTGCCTTTCTGGAAGGTAACTGAGATTTACTTAGGACCCCTCCTCGACTCAAGAGTTTATTCTTATATTCAGAAAGAAGACTCTTTTTATCACTAACACCAGGTGAACGAACAGATGACTGCTTAGAGGAAAATGACGTCTGGACTTTCGAAGAAACAGAGGAAGCTTGAGAAGAAGATGAGCCGGCATTCACAGTTTTTTTAGCCTCTGAATTGTCTTGAATATTTGTTTGTTGCTGAGCAACTGAATCCTCATTAGGAGCTGAAAATAAAATAGTTTATTCATAACAATAGAAGAAGCACAAAAACTGACCAAGAAAACCAGCCAGGTAGCAAGAACAAGACAACATAGGAGAATATGAGACAATATTTATTTCTGTACTAACCCATTTATGTGGAATTATCATAACTTGGGTAAAACTTCAAGCAATTAAAAAATTAATTCAAATATCTAAAAGCAGGGGCTGCAACATCCTGTGATCAAATCTTTAGCAGAACTTATTCACATTGATGACATGGTTATGCACTGTCCTGTCTGAGGCTGTGGCTCACATTTTTAGTCCATTCAGCAAATCCTCACAACAACACCCCTTTAGCAAGGAAGCAAACACAATGAGTTGTAACTGAGTAGGCCAATCTAGCTAACTTTAAAGAGTGAGAGTTTTCATGAATAGCACAAACAAAGAACCAAATAGGTTTTTCTTTGGTCTTTGGATAACAAGAGCGCATAGTGTATTCATGCAGCATACCAAGAAATAAATACATACCATACTCTATTTAAAATGTTACAATGTCCACAATAAACATTCGTCACTATGCAGCATGTAATATCTACAAGCATCACTTTGGACAACATAATGATGAAAAGAGCTAGCAGAAACAGTGTTAAGGAAGTAAAATCTGATGGGTTAGGTGGAGTGGAGAGGAAACTACGAAAAGTCAGTGAGAATGAACATAACTGGGACCAAGACAAAAATGGACGGACTAAGCAATCGGTGAGTAGCTGGTGCTTACCTGCTGGGATGGCGACACTGAAGGCTTTAGACTGAGGACCTGGTCCCCTCCTGTTTGCTGCACGAATTTTGAAAATATAGCGCTCCCCGGCCTGCAGACCATCTATTATGGCTGATGTTGTAGCTCCAGAGTAGGTGATGGACTTTGCTCCAAATGGCTTGAGAGCGGGGGCGTATGAAAGAATGTATTCTGAAATGATTTGGCAGACGGTTGGAAGGAGGAAACTGAAAACAGTCCTGTTTCCAGCGGACAGACTGTATGGGTAGGATGAATTAGAACGTGCATTACTAAAATTAATACACTAGCAATGCACGCCAAGTCAACAGCTGGAGTATAAAGACATGATATATATATATAAAGGTAAGTTGAATAAATATTTGTTCATCTTAATAGGAAGAAAAAAACAAATCATGTCAATGAGCTAACAACGGAGATAGAATATGTTAGCTATACCTCTGTAAAATACATAGGCAACAATCCCCATCAGTGTGAAGAATCACCAACAAAAGCAGGATGACAGACGTGCATTTCAGAGAAGGTGTGGGGGACACAAGAAAGTTAGAGCACCAACTACTGCGTGGATTAGTGTGCTGCACCAGGAGGCCATGTTTTGTTTCTGGACACTGACTAATGAAGGAAAAAAAATGACTCCTCTGAAAAAATTAACTGCCCAAATCAAAACCAGAGGAAACCTAAAAAGAGAAAATGTTCTGGAGGCAGAAAACATACATGAACATTGCCAGGAAAATATGAACTGCCCTATTGCCTGTGGAAATCTAGTCTGGAAGACAGTGCAAATGTTAGGTAGTGTGGATCACTACAATTGGAGTACCTGTGCTGTTACAACCAACAGAGCCTGAGCAGATTTTAGAATTTCCAAGGGAAAGAGAAGTTTCAAACTTACTGATTGGCTACCATGATATCTGCAATCAGCAACACATGATCCAGAGAATATTCTTGCAAAACATAACTTGTTCATAATGGTGAATAACCCACAATCGCGTTGCTGACTGTAGCTATGTCCACAGTGAATAATAAAGTTTAAAATTTTTCTTTCCCATGGAAACTATTTGGAAGATCAAAATGGTATATTCACATAATTATCTTTCAAAACATCAGTATTAAAAACAGGTGACATTATTAATGACAATTATCATCTTATCCTACATTTCCAACAGAGCCTTGACACAGGTCTAATTGCACAGCACTTTAAGCCTCTTATCTGTGCAAAAGCAGCTCTGCCAGTCCACTATGGTGAAATTATACCAGCTTTAAAGGCCGTATCATATACAGTGCTGGAGCCCGAGGGGCACCCCCATGAAAACACCAAAGCACTTACTTTAATCTTGTGAGCAACATTACTTCAGTCAACTATGAGTGTTTCCAGCTGAGCCTTTGCTTTGAGTATTAGAAGGCATCATGAACTTTGGATTTGATTTTTTTGTTTGTTTGTTTTAGGATGCAAAGGAGATGTTTTAATTACACAGACACTGGTGTTATTTCTGGTAGCTTTCAAATGGCTGCTGGGGTGCAATTTCTCTACCGCTTTAATATGTGGTATAAACATGTAACAGGATAGGGTTGAAAAACAAAAGGACAAAAAGACAAAAATTCCTGATTACCATTTGCTATCAAAATGACTATGAAGTGCTAATTAGGTAGTTTGACTTAGCCAGTATAAATATTATTTATGCCATTTATTTAGTTTCAAAATAAGGCCTCTCCTCTAATAGTTCATACCCAAGGGAAACATAATGATATATTAGGCACATATAAGTGTTCAGCCCTTTAGTATCAGGTATCTTAAAAGTAATTGCCCTGGGTGAATCATCTAAAATATGGACAAATATGGACAAAGGATTACAGACTGCTCAAAATTAAGAGCAGATTTTAAATTTCAGATAATGTCCCTGCATGACCCTACTTTAAGAAATAATAATTCTTGGACAGAATTGCAGCTCCATTGAAGGAATTGGCAAGATTCCTACTGACTTCAAAGAGGAAGGAATTCCACCACTGCCCTGAAGAATGCATACAGTAGGTCTTTTATGTGGACATGGTATAGTCTCCTCCAGGCCCATGGCTTTTTAAACCCTGAGATGCTATAAGGTGATAAGGCACCTCCAGAAACCTGTGTAACTGGAGAACACAACTCCATCAATCACTGGAGAATGGGAGCAGCCAAAAATCCTGCCTATTTGTTTTTGGAGGAAAAGGGGAAAAAAAAATCTTTTTTCAAATCTTGTGCAAGTAAATAGCCACTGATAAATCAGCTTTACATCCACATATGATAATGCTACACTGCACAATCCTTATGTGTGAAATCTGCTGAAATCACTATTTGTGCTTGCTTTATAAGCAGAAGCTTTCCTTCCACAATAAACTAGAAATAAAACACAATATAAACCCACTCACTTTCTTGGCAGCTACCCAACTCTTCCTAGCTTACTTCTCCGACTAACTTACTAATCCTCTGGGAAACATCCCTCTTGAGCTCCATTTCAACCTACTTAATAATGAAGAAGAGGTAAGCATGCATGCGTGATGCCCCAGGAAGCCCTGTGACATCCCAGGCACAAGGTGACAGCTTCCCAGCAGAGCAGTAGAGAAGCTGAAGCTGGGCTGGAAACAAGGAAATCTTGCTTGGGTGTAAGCCACTAACAACCGAAAAAGTCCCACAGAGTCAGCGTTTCCAGCTTGCTGCGGAGCGGCAGTCTGGTTTCGAGAAGACCAGCTCCTTGTGGGGGTTAAAAACTGAGAGCAATGACTCACCTTTGACTTTTCCTTCACTCTCTGGGAGAGCATCCCAGGATGCTGCTACAGAGGTTGGTTTGCCCTTTAATGGCCAAACATCCAGATTTTCAGGTGCGCTGGCAGGAGCTGTGAAACAGCCATACCCAGAAAAGGCAATTAAGAAAGGCTGACCCACATGGCATATGCTTTTTGCTCCTTCCTCTCATAGCAGAAATGCCTATATGGTCATTTGAAAGACAAATATGAAGGATATACATGGCTTAGGCCCATGCGTGCCCATATTACATTTCTGCATCAGACTTCTGTTGTGAAAATTTGTCCCATACTTTCAGGGACAGGCTGTCCGTACGAGACTGCTACCGTGGCTTAGCAGGACATACATGGTGATTCGGTTATCATGGACTACTTCCCTATACCAACGGTGCCCCGAGAGTTCTCTGTGCTGGAGGCAGAACCGAATTTTGCTGCCCACACAGAGGGACAGCAGGCAGGCTGCTGATCCCAAAGGAAGGGGCAAAACCAGCTGCAGGGGTCCAAGCTGCTGAGCTGTCCTCCAGAAATGCCCAAACCATCTCCCCTGCTCCCACCCCTCCGCAGCAGATTTTTTTTTTTAAATACATACCCGCCTCCGGGGTACGCTGGTAAACAGACACACTCCATTTGCCTTCCTTTTCTCCCTCCAAGATTTGAACAGCAAACTCGTACATGGTGTCTGGTGCCAGGTTCTCCACCAGCGCCCGCCGGTTGGGCACCTGCTTGTAATCCCACCTTGCCGACTCCCCCTTTTCCCGATAACGAACGCTGTACTGCCTGGGATTAGAAATACATGAAAAGAAAAATTCACTCATCAAAAACATTAGCAGGACCAGAGGAAGAGCAGACAGCCCCTAGGGTCCCAGCCCTGCATTGCTGCCCAGTCCCCATCCCAAGGCGGTCACCTCAAGAGCACCAGCCTCGCCTGTGCAGGCTCATCGAGTCCGACCGCCTTCGCCCCACAGGACCGACTGCTCCTCCCAGCCTCCTGCTGAAAACACCCCTTCCCACAGGAGAAGCCGCAGAGCTTTCCAAACCAAGCCAGACGTCCCAAGGGGCTCCATGCCTCCATCCCATGGACGTGGCCAGGAGGTCGGGAGCCCCTCACTCACAGAGCAGCACTGGAGGCCCAGTTCCCACGTGCTTGCCCAGGTAACTGCCTCCACAATGAAACAGAGAACATCTAAGACGACCACCTCTCCTGCTGTGTCCCTCGGGGTTCAGCCTCAGGTTGTGCAGCCCTTGGCTGTTCCCAGGCTAAGCAACACAGTCCAGCACTGTCAGAGCTTTGGCAGTTTCCAGCCCATCTCTCTGCTTATTTTGGTCTCCAGCCAGAGTGGTGTGCTTCTGTAAGCCAAGTTCCCCCGCTCATGGGAGACCCTGACCTGCTCAGCTGCAGCTGCATGGGGTGTCTTCCACGTCATAGAGTAATGCTTCCTTGACCCCCAGTATGGTCGACTCAGAGCTGTCATCTGTTCTGCTGATCCAACTCAGCACCTCACCTCTGCCTGTTTGTGGGCTGTGCCCCAGCCCCCAGCCCTTATTTCCCCATGCTCACATAAGGATTTGCTGACTGTGGTCACCTGAACAGCAAAAACATCCCTGGTTGGTGCTGACAGCATTTCAGAAGGGATCTAAAAACCTTGTAGTCCAGCACTTAGAGAGGCCTCTCAATACCAGACACCAGGGCACAGGGGGGCACGGAGGGTGCACCACCCCACACCTACCCGTGCCAGGTTTTTAACAGCTTCTCTGAAGCACCCCCTACCAGCCACTGTCACAGGGACATGCAAATTCCCGTGCCCTAAGCTAAATTGTTCCCATAACCAACCATTGTCAAACAAACGCAAAACTGATCAGCAGTGCACTGGCAGCAGCTCACCTCTAGTATCTACTTAGAAAAGGAAACATGGGGCTAACTACCTATTTGCTGCAACCTTCTGCTTTTCATACAGTGGGTCTGTCCAAGCAACGAGCACAGACTGAGAGGACATAACTCGAACAGTTATGTCCTGTGCCACCTCCACCTCTTCCTCCTCTGAAATGGGAAAATAAAACAACACATCAGTAACAAGAATATTGGAGATCTCATTTAAAAAAAAAAAAAAAAAAAGACCCCAGTAATTCACATTATAATAGGCAGACAGCACAGATGTATAGCAAAGACAACGGCAGTGGAAAAGCAAGTACTTTGATTACTGATGGTACCTCATGACAACATAATTTCTTCTGTTAGCTGTCTGCTTACAGGACCAGAGTACTAATATATTCCACAGTCCTTAAATATTTTACCAATTTCCAAACTGTTACATACATCAAATGTCTACTGACATTGCCTGTCTCTAGCAAACTCACTACTAGAGCTGCCTAGAGAGCAGAAATTTTGTCTTATGAAAACTGTTGAAATTTTAAATTTTGGTTTCATTTTGAAAGCAAATAAAAATTTACTGTCAAAAATTCTTCACAAGGGAGAATTCCTGAATATTTTACGTTTTTGAGTGCTTCAAACAGGTTGCTTGAATTCAGCTTTTCAGTTTTTTGTGGTATATAAGGCAAAAAAGTTTAAAAAAATAAAATCATTCAAGTGGGCTGAGCCCAGGGGAAGACTGCCCCTCTCTTCAGGAGGCGGCACGTTACCCTGAAACCCAGCACTGCCTGCACAGAAGGCAAGCAGCACGTTTCACTTCTTTCAAATGGGTTTTGACGCAGATGGTTCTCAGACAATACAAGGTTTTCCAAGCTAAACAGACACTACTCCAAAGTGGCAAAGAGGACCTAGCTACTACTCAAAAGTGGCTTGCACTTTTCACCACCTCTAATGATGGCAGCATCTCATAAGCCACAGAAGCGGAAACCTCTGCCTTTTTCCTGAAGGTGGCTGTTTGCAATGGGAGCACTTGAAGAGAGAAATTGAGTATGAGAAGTGGATGGCATCACCTCCCCAGAGAAGGTGTGAGTGGTGATTTTAGTGAGACGCAGGTCCCAGTTCTGACAAAGGTAGCTTCCATCACCATCAAAATACCTGAAACAGCTCCTTCACCCCCATGGTGTTCTCATCGCAATGCAAGGGGGTGAGAAGGCAGAACAGGCAAGGAGATGACTCAGAATCTCACTCATCCTTTTTGACCTCAGCTACAGTATGTAATGCTTTCCTTCCAAAAGAAAGTGAACGCTTTTGCTGACCAGGTTGACTGGAAATCAACCCTGCAGAAAATGGGTCAGAGATGTGACAAGAAGGCATCCAGCTGTGGAGATCCTGGCTTTGATTTAATCAAGCCTTCTCATGCCGGTATGGCAGTGCATAATGTTTGCCAATAGCTACAGAAGAGGAGGTTAAAAAGGAAAAAAGAAAAAGAAAAAAGCAGCAAAAAAAATCCATGTTGTGGAATTCTATCCTTTTATTAATACTGCTTGAATTAGAGAAGCAGAGACATCCATCAGGCTCTTTAACCCACATAAAAAAAAAAAAAACTAGCTCTAGCACTTGCAATTAAAAAAAATCACAAAGCTATCTCATTTCTTTCAAATGTCTCCAAGAATTGACAGCTGATGTGAAAGAAACATACCTGTGACTTTCCTTTTAGTTAAAGATGACCTATAGACAGGTTGACTTCGTCCTTGGGTACTCCGTGATGGAAGCGAAACCACATGAACTGACTCAGAGGCTGTACATATGAGGAAAAAACAGAGGTTTTCCTGTAACCTTTATCATTGTAAATAAAATTCAGTCTTTTCAGGTAGAAACCCATTTTATTCTTGTCTGAGATACAAGAGAAATAATTTATTTAGATTCATATCATTTATCTCACAGATTTCAACATGCATACAGTAAGAACAATAAAGTTGGTATTTTAGAAGGAGTAAAGCAAATTATTAACATGAAAAAAAGCATTACAAGAGTCCTATATTCTAGGTTTGAGTTCCTCTCCTGAAAATTTGATTATTTAAAAACATTTGTTCTCCCTCTTGATAAAAACATAGTATAAAAGCAATGAAAATAAGTAAATGCTTAAAACCGTGTTACATAGTATTTCTCATAAAGATTAAGTATGATACTGAATTTTCACTAAACCCATNAAAAAAAAAAAAAAAAAAAAAAAAACAGTACATAACACCCATAACACCTAGGGACAACCACAGCCTGAAGCAACTCAGAGCAAGGATGAAAGTGTAAGCACCAGAAGCAGTGGCAGAAACAACCAGGCACCATGGAGGGCTCAGGCCAGTGGAGTACTGGATAGCCAGCACAACATTTGCACAGACAGGGAAGCACTGGCAGCTACAGCAAGTCTCTTTCTACAGCTCGTCTTGGCAGAGAAACATGAAAAAGCGAAGGAATTCTAGAGAAGGAATGAGAAATAATTAAGAGATCCCTGTTTGGAAAGGGTGTGAAACCCTGGAATAACTGATAGGTGACCGAGGAGTTCTCTCTCCTTGGACAAATGAAGATAAAGATGTTCTTTTTATACAAAACCCACAAAGCAGAAGAGGAAATAGATATTTATATTACAAAGCCAGGAATTCTGGCAGCCACGTGTGATTTTCGAACCATCACCAATTTTGTAATCCAAGGCCAGACTGTCTGTGGGATGGACTTCCTGTATACAGGAGAGATTTTAAGAGAAAGAAGTTTAACCTTGAGCAAACTCATCCAAGCAGCAAAGAGCAGCTGAAATTTCCAGGAAGAAGATCAAAGTAAGAGTCATGAATGAAGACCTAGAGCCCACTCAGGCTAGAGGAGCTCACAGGACAGAGACAGGTAAGAGGGGAATGACACAAACAGCACAAAAAGAAATGCTCAGCCTCTAGAGAAACAAAAGTGTTGCAAACCCCATTGCTACAGCTAGCTGGAAATCCTTTGGACCAGGGGCACGTGATCTAGTGAAGGAGTGCAAATCATCACAGCTTGGCAGGACAGGAAGCACAGAAGAGGCCAACCTGACTCTCAGGCACCCGTAGTGACCAGGACCTCCAGAAGGACAGGACAGAACATGGACACATGAGTGTAACACTCTGGTATGGAGTCCATGAAACAGTTTTACTGGTAAACGTGGATACATTAAAGCGTTAACTTTCTCTCCATTGGTCTGAAATAATGCAGGGGCACAATTTTTAAGAAAAGGACAAGAAACAATGGATTTGAGAGGTGCACCACCTCATGCAAGGAGGCTCTGAGCTATGCCTCTTCTTCTCTGCCCTACCCTTGCTATTAATATGGGTAACCTGCACAAGGTCTCTCTTTAACACAGCATCAAGTTCTACTGCACTTTCCAGCTTGGTCATCATGTTTTCATGTTACACTGAACACAATTATAGCAAACATTTTCATTTATAAGAGGAACTCATTCTGATGGCTACAATAACGTCATCTATGACCACTTAGCAGGAACAGGCAATTACAGAAGATTGCTTTTTGCCTGGAGTCCAGCCTTGTCAGATATGTCAAGTGAAACCAAAGACACAGAACGAATTGATGGGGTGATGGCCAAGGGTAGTATGGCATCAGCTCACACAGATGGTATCAGACGAATCTGGCTCACCTAGTTTTCTCGCTTCCTGGTTTTGTCGCTCTTGTGGCAGTGGAGCATAGCTCATCCTTCGGCTGCTCTCTCCATACCCACGGAGGTAACCTTGGGATCTGCTGCGTGGACCCCTGAAGCCTGCTCCATAAGGTGGCTTCCACCGAAAAGAAAACCTGCCATCGGGAGACTGGGCACGCACTCTCAGAGGTCTGTTTGGCATGTCCTTCTCTTCAAAGAAACAAGCAAACACACACAAAACCCGACACAGTTATTATGAAGCACGTGACATGCACAGCAGCCCACATATGTCTGTTGCAAGCACATCTATTAAATATCATCAGAACAAAGGGTATAATTTTATAGCTTCTTAATTTTGCTGTAAAACCCAACTGCAGTAACAAGTTTTCCAAGCAGGATGCACAATACTCAGTGTCTTTTCCCAGGCACTTCAGACAGACTGGCGCAAGACACACGAAGTGAACACATGCTGTATTACAAAGAACTCCTGCCACAAACTGGGGCTGTCTTGCAGCTTTCCTGTTTTAATCTTTCCCCATTTTTTATAAATCCCCTTTCCATAGTTCAGGCACACAAGTACATTATTCTTCTGGCAAGTGCTAAAGGTCGGCGTAAAATAATGCACAGAACCTTTTCACTATTTTTAAACTTTATTTAGAAAGCAACGTACATTAAAAGCAGGTTCTCTTCTCCTAAACCTATCACTAATGGTTCTGCTCACTGACAGCCTTATATTTAACTGGTCTGTCCTGCACATGCCTCCACTTTTGACTTCATGAAGTTCCACTATATGAACCCTTGAGCATCCTGCACTGTAACAGGTACCTCATGCAAGCCATTTGGCAAGTTAGCAGTGCTCTTTTAAGAAGTGACATTAAAGCAACGACTACTTGAACAACTAGGTTACTTGTACTCAAACCCTCTCACTTGCTGGCTAAGCCAGTGATCGCAACCGCAGCAATGTCAGAACAAGAGCCTGGAATGGCACCAGCTGCCAGCTGCAGAGACCTGTCCAGACAATGATGCACCAAAGTATGCCCTACCAGAGCAGTAGCGAGATCCTCTTTGCAGCACCAGTTTGGGAGCTCGTACCTATTCACGACAGCACTTAAATTATGTTACTTTAACTATGCATTGATGCCTGCATGTCCCCACATACACCAAAAGCAGATCCGTTTCTAATGTTTCTGCTCAGTGACAGCTTCTATAACCAAGCTGTTCACTGGGTCTTGATCTGCTGACAAAGTTGCATCTTCTTACACCCTACCAATAAACATTCTTCTATTAATTTATCCTTTGGAAAAGACCATAGCGACTCTCACAGCTGTCTGCAGAACTCTCTTTGAAATCTCTGCAGGAAATGCAAGGTTTCAGTGCTAAACAGGTATATAACACATGCAGAGAACAGCACGCTCCCAGGGAACTCTGGTTTACTACTGAAAAGGCAGCAGCTCAGCACGGCAAACCTTGTCATTTTATTTTGCCTGCAGAGAGACAGATCATCATTATAAACCACGGACTTCAGCAGCTCCCCTCCACTGGCTGCTCCTCACCCGTCCAACAAAACAAAGCAGTTAGAAACCCAGATTAATCGGCCAATTAAACCAGTTTTACAGACACTTTGTGTTGCCATAGAAATGTACACTACCCACATCACAGCAGTGGGTCTGGTCCTAATTGTTTAATAAATAATAAAATGCTTTTCTGTATAAAATAAATATTGTTGCTTTCATGAGGCTCCCTGTCCGCTTTTCAAGGAACATTCAGTCACATGCTATTTAACAGCTGCTCCCACACAGTTTCTTTTTCTTGCTCTCCTGAGCAATCGCTCAGCACAAATTTCAGAAGCCTGTTAGTCACTGACCATGCAGGCAGCAGCCTTCATTCACAGCACTATGGAGAACTAAAAGATGGCAAAATCCAAGTTGGAAGGGATCCTTGTAGGTCTTCGGTCCGACCTTCGGCTCAAAGACAGTCCATCTCCAACACTGCGCAAGGCCAGCCCCAGTTCTCCCTAGTTCAGTCTTCAAAACCCCCATGGATGGAGACTGCACAGCCTCCCTGCAGACCTGCTCCGGTGTTGCACCAGCTGCCTAGAGTGAAAGTTTTTCCAAACATCTGACCCAAACCCCCCAAACCACAACTTGTGGCTGCTGCCCAGTACACCTGTGGCCTGAGCCCACCAAGACGTTGCTTTCTTGCCGCCCTCATTCAAGCAGCAGTTGGCTGCTATGGGATGTCCCCTCGCCCTCCTCTTAGCCAGGCTTGGACCAGCCCCGCTCCCACAGCCTCTCCTGGCAGCCCACGTGCTGTCGGCTGCCACCACCTCCCCAGGTCCCAACACCCCTCTTGAACTGGGGTCCCACTGGAGAGCGGGGCCCAGGACACGCACTGTGGCTGCCCAGGCCTGGCCGGAGGGAAGTAATAATCACCAGGGTTCCTCTCGGTGGCCCCACATGCCACAGAGTGCCAAGAGCCCATTGGACCGGGACAGCAGAGAAGGATGCTGCAGCCCATCGGCTCTGCTTCGCCAGTCAAAGTCACAGCTTCCAGCTGGAATTACGACAGAGGGTTGTAAGGGACAAAGGATACAAAAGGAACCAGCCCAGCCAGAAAGCCGTATGGCAAGCGTTCAATTTAAAACGAACATGGCTTTAGGCAGAGAAGTTCATCAGCGCTAATGCTGAATGAAGGGGATCAGCTGACATTTTAAAATCAGTGCTTCCTAAGGATTCAATTACTTTCCTCACAATTGCTCCACACTTTACTGCCCATAGTTCCTATTTCACTAGTTAGCTCTGCTTTTTGTTTATCTTTTCTTGTTACAGTTTGACCGACAGGAAAGCATCCAGGACAGAGCTATCAGAGCGTGGTTTAGATAGCTTTGATGGTAAATGGTAATGCTGACCCATGAAAACCATACGTCACTTTGTGTGAAGTATGTGCCAGGCTTCACAAGAAAGTGATTTCTCATTAAAAACAAAGAGCAGCAGAATGAAACGTACCCACTCTGCTGTAGCTCACAGCCTGGGAGCCATCAGCCTGATCCGGGATGTGGCTGAAGGCCCTGACCTCAGTCACAAAGGAAGGTGAAGCTGGGCTTACTCCATCTCATACAAGCACCTGCAGGGCTGCTGTCCCAAAGGGCTCAGCTGCACCACAGAGCCAGCACTCTCCACCAGCCAGGACATTTACCACTCAGTAAGTCCCCATGGGACAGCAAGTCACTGCTTCCAGACCCCACATCCAAGCACTCTCCAGCTCTGGTCTCCTCCTCTCATCTTGACTCCAGCAAGTAGCACAGATTTCCATGGGAAGGACAACTCTGGGACTGCGGAGGCTGAGCAACAAGAAAAGCTCACTGAGCCCTAAGGACCACAGTTTGGTCCTGCTGGCCAGGATCATTTGTCTTAAACACACACACAAAAAAACTTGTCCTAAACAAGCAATATTCATTGGGGTAGGCGGGAAAACCGTTGTCCTAAACGAGCAATATTCATTGGGGTAGGCGGGGAGAAGGAAGAAATAAATCTGGTGCATCATTCTAGGTCATTCATTTCCCAAAGCAGCCCTTCCTGTGGGGAGCCCGAATTCCCCAGGAACAAGGGTCTTGAACAGCTCACAGTTCATGAAAAAAGAATTTGATGATGCCCTCACCGCAGGTCAGGCACTGCAAGGACACATCCCATGACCTTCCTCTGTCACTAGGATCCCATTCATTGCACATCTAGGTGCTAGATGTGGACCTGGAAACAAGATCTGGATCTATGAGAATATGCAATAGATTTTTTTTCTTCTTCCTTTTTTGCCCTGCTGGGCTAAAGAAAGCAAAACCTTTTGAAAAAAATCAAGGCATCATTGTAATCCTAGACTGAGGGAGGCAAGAACAGGTCCAAGAAAAGGCACAGGGAGAAGAGGGGTTGAAACAGGGGAGATAAAAGTCAGGGAAAGAACTACTACACTAATTTTAAAAGACACAAAAATAGGAACACAAATGGATATCTGATACAGACTGGAAAGAAACGGTGCTGAAATTGAGAAATGTGCAAGAGGGAAGTAGCATGGATGGAAATGAGGTAAGGATGACAGAGCTGGAGCCACTGGGGTGATTCTGGGCTTCATCTACCTTCAACATGACTTTGCACAAATCCTCCAGCCTCCTCCAAACAGATTAATCTGATGATAAAAATTGCTTCACTCAAGCACAAAAATACACCAGGTGTGCAAGTGCACCAGTCTCAGCAACAAGTGGTACAGAGATCCGCAAATAAAACCTCATCTTCCTTGGGGGGAGAAAAGACACCCTGGATTATATCTGGGAGCTTGCACTCCCAGTGATGCAGGAAGTGGTAGATTTACCAACAGGTGGTCCGAAGATACAGAAATCCCAATATCTTGCTTACTAGCTGGCATAACATATCTCCACGTCACAGGATGGACATGTTGCACTGCTGCTCACTCCCAACATCAAGACTGCAGGACCATCCAGGCCAGGTAGTCCAACCCAGATAAGCGTGCTTCCAGAAATGGACCAGGACAGTGATCAGTTTTAGGGCCCCTGAGCAGTGGGGAACATTTCCACCACTTCTCTGGACTGCCCTGCAGTCTGATCCTGCCAGGCATCTCTCCCTAGCTTTTGCAATGGTCTAAACTTGGGCAAGGTGCTTGAATACTCAGCAGAAGATGACCCTAACAGGTCCCAAGAGAAGATTTCAGATCAGCGTGAAAGCAGAACAGCTGTCAGCTATTACAGTGCCTGTGGCTTCTCCTGTCAGACACAGTAGATCTGACCTTTATAAAAGCACACAGGACTGCAGCTGTCCGTTCCCCATTTAACACCTACTCCAGCACACCAGGGTCTCAACTGTATTTCAGCAAACACTTGATGAGGTCCCAAAACAATAGCAATGAAAAGGCTAACTCTTCAAACACATTCACTCCCAGCTCCTTTTTTCTAATAGTTTTTGGGATTAGCTACCAAGTGCTTCGAAGAACTGAGGGCTGATTCTTCCCCATCTCCCCACTACTTGTCCCTGTAAATACTGCTAGGTTTTTCCACTTTGGGTTCCAAAAATAATTTAATTGTTTTGTGAACCTCAATTCTGGCCAAACTAGATCAACTACTAACCATCCTCAGATCTCATCTAAAAAGCTACCTGCAATTAAAATAAAATCAAGTTCTTTTCTACATTCCAGAAAATGAGAATGAGTGACTCCCTTGTGCTCTCATTAATGTAGAAATCCAACATTAGCTACAGCTGCAGGAATTTGTATATAGTATCTTGGCCCCAAAAATGCAGGGCTGATTAAAGCCCTGGTATTGACTTTTCATAGTTGAAATGTCCACTAGTATTGCCAAAGCTTGTGTGTGCGTCAGGACTGTGGGAGAACATTTTATAAATGATGTAAGCCCATAGTATGAGGTCTAAGCTGAGGATAAAACATCCTCTAAACAACCACACAAAGAGGCAGCTTGCACTTGCCAAATCACACAGATACTTCAGAGGCCCTCATCAATTATCAAGCAATGGAAAAAACAGATTAGCTCCAGAAGAAAAGGAAAGTACTGACCCCTAGTAATCAATCTCTAATTGTGGGGAAAAATATCCCAAGCAATTCAAACCTATTAGGATATGAATGTAAAAAGTAGTTGAAATTTGAGGCCACACACACAAAAAAGGCACTGTCAATTTACCACCACAAATCTAGGTATGAAATGTTTGCTTTTGCCTTTTCAAGTCAGCAAAACCTTTTCTGCATTTTGCTTCAGTGTGTCATTATTTCAGGACTGGAAAACTGGACCTATAAAAAGTCTTATGCTGCAGAGAGGACACATTTGGCAAACAGTCAGTAGACAACATTCATACAGTCTATAAACATCTACTAATCTCTCTTTTAATTTCAGGCAGAAATTTGGGAGGCTAAGCACAGGGACCCACCGTGGGCAAACTAACAGCTGGAAGAGAGAGTTGCTTAGAGATAATGAGCTTGTCAGAAAGTGATCAAATGCCTGCATTAGAAAAGACCAAAAATGCCAGCTGGGAAAGGAAATCCTGGTGCGGACAGGAAAAAAAAAAAGAAAGGAAGACTAAATAAAATGTGCCAGACTGCTCAGTTCATTCACCCTCCTCAACGAGGGGATCTTTCTCTTCAGAAGTCCTTAACTGCTCCCTGAGCAGAATCAATTGTCCTCCAAGATAATAACTTTGCACCACTGCCAATCTGCAAGAGCCATCCAGTTTCAGAGCTGAGCAATTCAGTTTGCAAACACCCTGCAGCTTCCCTCCCAAGACCGACCACCAAGGCTAGAAATGTACGGTATCTCAGCCAGCTGTGGTTCCTAGATCTCGGAGCTATTTCCTCGGGATATAAAGCTATGTATGCCATGCACTCTCCTAAGTGTCCGAGCCCTACTATCACGGAGGAGGAGACAAAGGTATCAGCTGTACTTGTACCAAAAACGATAGAAAGTGAAGAGAAAAAAAGAGGCAATACATTTTGATTCTCCAGCCGGCAACTCTAAAATTAATTCCATTTGTGAGGTAAGACCCTTTGTAAAACATCCACACTCCTAAAACTTATTGTATCAGCCTCCCCTAAATGCAGCTTCTGAAAAATGTATGTTTGGTGACGCTTAAGTTTGTAGCCCACGTGGCAAACGCAGCCGAGGGCACCTCTACAACTGCCCCTGCCTGGCAACTTGTGACAGGAGTGCAGACAGACTTGGGCACGCTGACCCCACAGAAGGCACCAGGGAAGCCAGGGAGTGTTCGTGCACCAAGGCCTGCATCACGGCCAGACCTTTGCCAGGAAAAGAGCTTATTGTTTGCAAAATTACTTTGCACCATGATCACCCATCACTTCTTCATGCCCACAATTGGCGTCATTTTCCATGCGTCTCTCTGTAGTCTTCCAGCAGGTAAACCACTTAGTACATTGGCTTTCAGGGTTGGGACAGCTCAGATACACCATTTTATTTTTTCATCCAATTTGAAATAGATTACGAAACAAAGTGAAACTGGAAAAGGAGAAATCGGAGCTTTACTAGCAGAGCCAGGCACCTAAAACACACCGCAATCCTTTGCACAGCTGAAGGCTTTCCATCCAGTTGATACTCATGAGCAGCAAAAGAGAAATGGCATTTTACCATCACTGAGAGGCACAATGGAAAGCACAGCCCACTGTCCTCGTCCAGCAATCCGTGCAGGGGCAGCTGCTTTGTTCCCCGCTTTCACATACTCTCACTGTTACCTATCTTCACACAGCTATCCCAAAGCCACATCAGCAGAAAACTAAAGAAGAAAGAGGACAGAAAATACCACAGGAGGATATTTGTTTTCCACCCAAAAATTAACGCACCATGTCACTTTGGCAAAATATTAGTGGATTTTTACTTTTTTGTTTTTCAAGCTGATGGCTTGATCCAGGCTCCTTTGAGAAAATGGGAGCGATTCTGCCAGCTTCAATGAGGGCTGGATTGGGGCCATCCTGAGAAGAGTTCACTCTGCAAAGATATTTCCTGGCGAGCCAGCTCAGGCTGTGCTGATGTGGCCCTCTGAACCGAGATGTGCCGACTGCTCCAACTGCAGAAGACCCCGGACTTGACTTACTTCGTATCAGCCACAGCACAGAGCACAGCAGGGCTCTTTGTAGCACTGAGGCACTTAACGCGTGTAAAAGTGCAAGTATCCGATCAGAGAAAGTAGGACAGAAATGGGAAACCAACTCCAGCCTCAGGTTTACCAGGTAGGTTGGTCCCCAGCATTTTAAAAGGCACCATTGACCTTGTTCCTGTATGGACTGGTCAGCTTTTTAATGCTGCCAATTCACATGCTCAGCTTCAGATCTCCTCCTGGAAATAAGCCGATCAGTTAAAGCAGTGGAGGGAAGTGACACATAAATCCTTTCTTTCTCGCAGAAAAATCATTTCCATCATTTCAATCATTTCCACACACTTCTGCTTGGCCACAGAAAGCAGGGACTGGAACGCTTTAGTTCCTGCACAATGGAAAGTGTGCCATAATTCACCGGGCTCCACCGAGGAGCTTGGGGTGGAGGACCAGTATCCAATGGTAATGCCTGATCTATGCAAAGCTACTCGTTATACAGCTGTAGAGGAGTTACCTGGCATCCAGGGGACATTCTTTAAATTGACAGTGTTAACAGAAGTTTCCAGCGCTCCCTTTGAAGAGCCCTCTGAATGCTAAGTACATTAGGACTAGGGCAGTTTGCAAACTCCACAACGTACATTCTACGCTCTTAGCACATATATTACGGCTTAAGAACAACCGATGGTGAGTTACTGAAGCCTTCACATTCTCCCACTGAAGACCACGCACAGGTTTTCTTCTGCACCCGTGCCCTTCAAAGCGAGCCCGCCAAGCTTGGGTCACCCTCCTCTTTCACACCTGCTGGACACCTCCCATTGATGTTTCTCCAGTGACCAAACCACCAAGGCCAGCTTCCTCCAGTAAAACCCCCCGCAACCCTGCGGGGGCTGTGAGAGCACACCGCAGCCCTGCCCCAGCCTGCAGGCGTCCATCTGGGGCATTGTCCACCACCCTGCCACCAGGCTGGGACACCCTGCGCAGACCAGACAGATCCTCATCCGTGCAAGGAGCGAGGGGTGGCAGAGTGGAGGAGAAGCTCTGGAAGGAAAGGTGTACGCATAGCACACAAGTGCACACACCCCACACTGGGTTTGGGTCAGGGGGGTTAAGAGCATGAGAAGCACTTCTGCCTTAGGGGCAGGAAGGCAAAGGGGCCACGACGGGTTTATTTCAAAATACTTTCCATCTTGGATCCCCTTCCCACACCCTGACCTCGGTCATTTCCTCCATTCATCCCATGCACAGCAGAGCAATCATGTTCAAAGTCACAACTAGTCTGTGTCCTGCTCTGCAAGCTTCCCATCTCCTTTATCAAAGATATGCCCCAAAATGAAACATCCTCTTCTTGGCTCTCCATCAGCAAGTTTGGAGGACAAGGCAGAAGACCTGTGAGCAGTACAGCTCCGCGGGTCACCATGACATCCATACAGATGACAGCTTCATTCCTGACTTTCCCAAGGAATCCAAAATGACAAATGTACATACTTTTACTATGATAGTATCTACCAGCACAAATCATCCCAAATACTATTCCAGACTATGAAAACGAGCCAGGTCCATAAATCATAGTAACGTTTACTCTCAACTGACTTTTTACTGAACTAAGTGACCACATGAGCAGACTTCCACAAGCTCTGCTGTAGGAAAGGCACTAGGCTGTTCTCTAATGCAGGCTGAGGACCCAACACTCCCAGCTCCTCTGGGACAGACTTCAGCACTCTCGTGCTGACAAGACTGCCACTTTAACTTGGAGTTCCCTGAATTCATGGCTATTAGCACTAACATTCATGAAGAATGAAATATACATATAATAAGGACAATCCAGTAGCACTTATGTGCTTGCAAGTTTAACATTTCCCTATTGTTATATATACATGGATATACATTGCAGATATATCTACGACCCAAAGACAAAATTTAGAACAAACACACTTTGGAAGATTAAAAGAAGACACCACAATGAAGTAAACATGAAATGGAGAACACCATGCAAAGCAGCAGCATTTGAGAACTGGTGGTTGTAGTTGCTCACAGATTAACCAAAATAAAAACACAATGCCATCCAAAAAAAATCAATATAAATCTGGCTGTATTAGTCAGAGATTATTCTACTCTACAGTGCAGTGAACCTTGCTGCTATAAGAACTGTGTTCCATAGCCAGTCACCACATTGTAGGCCCACCAAGGAAAGTCAAGAGGGCAGTTATAAAGATATTAAGAGATCTAAAACATGTAGAGCTAGAAAAAAGGATAAACATCACAGTGCCTACGGACTGAGGCATTAGCTGCTGTCTCTGAAAACAAAGTGCCAAATTGCTGCTGGGATTCCCATGAGGAGCACTTGCAAAACCTCTGCAAAGGGCACTTCCTATTGAACCCAAGTATTTTCTGAGGAGTTATCAGCAGTCCTCTATTCCATACAACACACTCTATTCCTCAGATTTTTATTTTTTTATTTTTTTGGTCAATGCAACACATTCAGGAAGTTTTTTTTTAACTGATGCTAAAACACATGTCCTTTTCAACTGCTTGATTCCATATATCTACTGACAACAAACTCCACAGACAGGTAGGTCTGACCAGTTGGCTGGAACTGTCATCACAGAAGATGGGAAAGCTTCATTTTCATCAGTGTGGCCATCTGCAACACACCCCTTGAGAAGGGTTTGCCCACAAAGACCCCAAGGCAAAACCAACGGTGTACCAAGCACAGAAACACAGCGACGGATTAAAGCCCACCTCCGTTTACATGCAGAATGACAACTACAAAAGGCATTGATAACGTCTCACAAACATCCAATGTGACAATGGGGTAAAAACATGACAGTTGGCGGATGAGAACACCTGGGGACTGGAAATTGGTCTGACAAACACTTAAAAATTCCCCTCATGACACACACTTGAATTCTTTGGTTCAAGACTTCATCCAAAGCTGTTCGGTGCTCTCCGAGCTGAGACCTTGGTAGCACGCTGCCCCCAGATTATTTGAAAGCTACTCCCACTCTGCAGGGAGAGGAGGCGGCAGCGAGTCATTGCTCCTTCTCGTCCATTGAGAAGACAAAAAACCCACCCCGACAGCTCACTAAAGCTGAGCAGGAGGGTCCCGAGCTCTCTTGGCTGCACGGCTCAGGCCCTGGGGCTCCCTGCTGCAACCCACACAAAGCGCGCTGCCCGGGCTCAGAGCATGTGGTTTACATCAAGCCACTGTTTCAGCTCCTGGAGAACTACAGCCGACTGCTCGACTCAGCAGCCATTTCTGGGAGAATAAAACATGAAACCCATTCCAACTACTGAAAATTTCCAGGCATAAGATGCTGAGTATGAGATGGATATAGCATAGACTATAAAATCAGGTACAGTTTGTAGAACTGTAACCCACCTACAATAAAATCTTCAATTGCTAAGAGAAAACGGAGCAACATTTAGAGAAGAATGTACGTCATAAAAACTTTAATTATTCTCAACTCCCTAATAAACAAAAAATGGAAAAAGCTGAACATTTGGCAGAACCATTTCAGAAGTGTTTTTAAAACTAGCTACTTCAAAAGCAGCATTGGAAAGGGGCTTTTAAATCTGTCACTCGAGCCATCCCCTTGTCTAGATACATCTCCTCCACCTGCTGTCTAACTCACATTGGTGTTATTCTATGTTTTTCATGCTAGAACTTCTCTTACTACTCAGATTTTTTCTCTTCAATGAATTCTCTTCAATGATTCTCTTCACTGAATCTTTCAAGGTCCTAATATTATTAGCTTGCTTACATTTGAAGTTCTTCATTTAGCAAACGTCATCTTTATTTCTGGTGTATCATTCTCTTTGACATGGGTCAACCACATCAGCCAGAAGGACCATCAGAATGACAGACAAGATGAGGATTCCTCTTCCCATACAGGACAGAGCCACAAATTCCGTGTCGTCTGTTCTTTGAGAGTCCAGCAAACCATCCCAGGAAAAGAGGACAGGTCTAATACGTGGTACCATCAATAGAATTAGGCTTATGGCCTTCAAGTGTTTGACAGCAGTTAAATATCAAATCTATAATAGCCAAATGAGTTTCAATTGTATTTGTAGGTATCCTTTTAATCTTTGTTTACTGATTTTGTCTAACCTTTTCTAGGGTTTAAAACAGAAGGGGGAAAGAAGGTTCAGGCCTCTGTGGTACTCCAGGTTTGACTCAAAGTTCTCTGACCTCAGTGGGAACCTTCCATTTATCATGCCCATCACAGGAAATTAGGTTTGCAAAAAGGGGAACTCACGGATTAAAAGAAAAACGATTTTAAAAGCAAAGACAACCTATTTCTTTTACACCACTAAAATGACAAACAGTAATAGCATGAGCTGTAAATGAGCCTGATAAAGCCATCAATCCCAACTGATGCCCCCATGCACATCCTTCCAGTCCCCCATCTTCCATCACAGTCCTAGGCTTCAATGGACATCAACTGCAGAAAGAGCACAAATATCAACTTACAACATCTTAAGTCCTGTTTCCGAGATGAATCGGAGCCTAAGGGTGCTCTAAGTGGTGAGGTCTGTGACTGCAATCACAAACATGGCAGAAGCACAGGATCAAGATAATAGAGCTTGTTTTCCTCTAGATAATCCTTTTATAAGATGTTCCCCAGCCCTAGTCAGAAATTCAGTGACAGCCAGGAGACCTGCCTGAGAAAATCAGAACATGAATCCACACCAAGCTCCTTATGCCATGGCAAGACATTATCTGGAACAAAACCAGCTCCCTCAAAGACCGTGTCATTCTACACTGCGTACATAACTCTAGTCTCCAAATTATGTATACCTCTGATTTGTTGTGGCTTTCATACTCACATTCCTCATTTACTCAAAGGTGAGAGTGAGTTAACTTCTGTGTTCCTGACAGTCTAAAATGAAGTACCTCAAAACTCTGTCAGGAAAGTAAAGAGCAAGCATAGCTGACACAAAGCAACAGACCTACTGTTTGGTTAGTCTCCTCTTTCAAATCATGGTTACTTGTCTTGTACTGCTTTTTTATGCATATTCTGCTGTCAGACAAGGTGTTGAAAATACACCACCCACTGAAGAGAAGAGATGGACACCACAGAATAGAAATCTGCCAAGCAGGGCTAAATATTTGCAAGCCATGTCTCTCCTGGGACATCCCTGACTTATCTGTATGCATGCACTATCCTTAAACCCATCTCTAAAAATCCTGGGGTCTTTACCTGCATGGTCCCTGGATGCACAGTTTACTTGATGTTAAAGAAGCCCACTGCCATCACAAGAGGCAGCACTCCTGAGTGGAGAGATAGTGGCTTTAACCCCACTTTGCATTTCACTCCCTGAGTGCATTGGGCCAGTCCAGCCAGCAAGAAGTCAGCGGCTCATGCCGGCCACGTGCTGCAGGGGCAGAGGAAGAAATAACTCCTTGGGAGACTCCCGAGGCAGCAGGATCACCCTGAGCTATTCCGCGGCTCCTCAGGGCAGACCCGAGTACACACGCGTGTGAGCCCATCTGCCTGGGTGGGCAGGATCCACCCGTCACTGATGTCCAGGGCAAACCCATGGAGTTCAAAGGACCCTTCCACAGCAAGCTCCTGAAGGAACTGGGGTCATGCTCCCCTTTGCCCTCTGCAGCCCCAGGGTGCTGCTCATGCCCCAGACAGTCCAAAGGCTACCAGGGTAGGGGGGCTACTGGATGTGCCCTTGGAGCCCAGGCAGGATTTTGCTGCACAACCAGTGATGACCAGCAACACCCTCCTTCTGCTCTAACAGCCTGGCAATTTCATCCACGTCAACAGGAAAAGAAACCATGAAGATAACACAAAGCTTGCGCCAGGATGGATTTTACCCCTCTTGTAAAATATACTGACTCCCATGCTAACAGCTGACACTTCTGCACCGTAATGTCTCAACGTGTTTCTATGGGAAAGGATTTACCCCTGGCACAAATGCACATGGTAATACCTACCACAGCAGCAGGAAGAAATGACACCTTCTGCTAGCTGCTCCACCTGTCTGAAATTTCTGATGGTTTCACCCTGAAAACATGGAATTAATCCAAGAGTTTGCTCAGACTGACTTAGTCTCAGTGGCTTTTTCATATCCTGTGATTCTGCCACCGAGGGAAAGCTTTCTTTAAGGATTTCCACACATGGAAACACAAAGAGATTTCTTTAAATTAAAGATGAAATTGGCGCTTCTCCACCCACAGCTGGTGCCCACACAGGTCCCCCTGGGCCCACGCAGGGTCACAAGCACGCAGATGCCTCCATGATGCCGTTCTGCCCAGCCTGGACACAGGACCTGGGCATCGCTGCACTGCAGCCTGCCCACATTTGTCCTCACCCCGTCCAGACAGCTCGCAGGTGAGCCAGCCTCTTCCCCTCTAGGTGGGCCTCCAAGGATGCCCGCAGGCCAGGTGGCAAAGAAGAGAGTATTGTTTCCAGGCTGCCATGCACTGCTTCCCCTCCCTGCGTCCCAGCAGCCTGAGCTAGCTTTGAAGTGGGTTGGCAGGGGACAAAAGTCAGAGCTGGAGCATGTGCTCTTGTGAGCCAAACCCCCCTCCTGCTGCCTGCAGGCATGGCCATAGATCTCCAGGGAGGAAAACACACCTACTAAAACTGCAGTGCCCATTAGGAGGCCAACTAAACCGTAGCAGCTTTGTTATGCTGTGCACCTGGATCGCTTCTTATGAAGCTAAATCTCCACTCCATTGCTCTGCTCTCACATCAGTGCAATCTCATTAAAATCAGTGGCACGTTACCGCGTGGCCCTGCGGCCCTGCTGATGCAAAGGCTGAAGAAAACATCGTACATAATCCTGATGGGAGATATGGGCATGGCTCATGGAAATTCACAGCAGGCAGCACAGTTCTCTATCTGCACCAGCTTTCACTCCAACCCCACCGAGCAGTGGTTACCCACATCCATAAAGCACAAAGCTTTATATGCATAGTTCATATTACTTTCTACGCCTAGTTTCACTCAATGAAATGCTCTTATTCGAACACCTAATTTCCTTCCAAACCTTCCTCAGCTCTTGGATGCTGGGATGTTTTATGGCAGATCCCCAAAGCAGGAAACAAATGCTGCCCTTCTTGAGACAGGTTTGGGAGTGCAGGGCTAGGGACAGGGAGAGAGGGGGCTGACAACTCTCAGCCAACTTCACAAATCATTCGTCAAAGCCTCTGAAAAAAAAATAAAATAATAATAATTCATTTTTGGCATTTTAACACCCACTGAATGGATTACCTCAGTCATTTGTGGAGGAAGTACCAAGTATTAACTGAGCCATAACTAGCCAAAAAACTCATAGCTTCAACTGTTCTTTAGGTACCCAAACTGGAATTTTCACACACACAAAAAAAAATGGTCAGCAAGACACTTCAGAAGCAAAGATCAGCTTTGGATCCAAAGTCTTGGCAATTTGGGTGGTGTGGCTCTGGTTTTGTTTCATTCCTTTATGCATATCACAGGCTTCACCAAATCAAATCATCCTCCCTAAGAGCTCTGGAGTGCTTGCATCTGGAGAGGGGTTGGTTTACTCCTCTCTCTAAAACCACCTTAATATATGCTAAACCTGCTCCCTTACCCTGTAAAGTAGCACAGATTTTATGATCTACCAGAGATTCACATGTTTATGTAAAGTTTTTCCACTCCATCCCTAGTTGAAGTGCACTTTTAACTTTCCACTAGAAACTGCCAAAAATTCCTCAGACTTACAAAGTCACAAAGTAGGAATCCAAGCTTCATCATGCACTGAAGGAAAATAAGTTAAAACTCTCCACTTATATTTCACATTGCAAACCTGTCATAAATCAGAAAAATTTGAGTTTCCCAAAGTACAGGTTTGCTAAGCACAAAGCGCTGGCTCAGCATTAGTCTCCACTCTTTCATAGCAGCTCTCAGAGATTAGATTTCTTCATACGGATTTGCAAAAGTACATCCTAAAATAACACAGCAGGCAAATTTGCTTCTTCCTCTTCACAAAAAAAAAAAAAAAAAA
>VXAA01005065.1:743752-800768 GCA_013399115.1 Anseranas semipalmata | reverse complement strand
AAAAGAAAAGAAAAAGAAAAAAGCACTAAAATACTATTTACCTACCTGTAATATACAACTGCTCACAATTCATGTCTAGAAATAACTGACTTTTTAAAATAACTTTATTCCACATTATCTATTGTAAAAGATCTTTCAAAAAATACATATATAGCTCTGTACCCTGGAAAGAGAAGCTGGCTGCCCACAGTCCAAGTCTCCCAAAGTTCAAAATGCAGAATAATACTATCACTGTTTTTAGGAGATCTCCACAAGGTTGGACTCATAAGAAATGGATAGACACAGCTTTTCCTGATTTATAAACAACCTTCTTATCTCATCTCATTTCCAGAAAGAAAACCTCTTCAGTCAGATCCAAAGCCATGTCTCCATGCAAATCCCAGGGCTGTATTCCACTTTTCTCTATACCTAGTCCTGTCATAGCTGAGCACACACGACCGATGCAAATGGCAGCAGCCACCTGCAGTCACCACATCAGTTTACATGTCATGGTCTGCCGGCTATTAGCTGGGATGGTCAGCAAAGATTTTACCCAAATAATACCCTTGAAAAACAGCTGAACATATTGAAAAGAGGCACTCACGTCTCTGCAGGTTTGTAAAAGAGAATCCATTGCCAACTCCTTTGGTTTACCCTGCGGATATTTACAACTGAGTACACAAATACCTACACGGCCCTTTGCAGACCTGTTCGTTACCGATGCACGGACTGCTGGCTGCTGTTATTAATGTATCCGTGTTTGAACACACAGAGTGGAGATTTGGCAGGAGGGGTGGAGGGAAAGGGGGTCCAGATACTACAAAGAAGAATACAGGGATACAGGATAGAAGATATATTTTTCCTGACATTAATGCCCTTTATAAAATCTTTTATTGTATTTGCTTTTATAATGAAGAAAGTCCTCTCCATTCATTGCAGTAATCACCACCAGCACGTCTGCCAGCCAGTATCAGCTGTTTTCTATTTCCAGGACAGGGAGCTGTGGCAGCATCACTGTATCCAAAGCACAGCAACGCCGTGGCTCTGCAATAACGGCCCCACATCCAGCAAGATCTTGCCTACAGCATGATTTCCTACCATTGTCCTCAAAATAACAGCCACTGGCCACACTGCTTGGAAGGGAAGTAGGGCAGATGTTGGCTTTTAGCATACTATGTCAGCATTCCCAGCGAGGTTAGAGACTTTCCAAAGGTACAGGGAGTTTTAAACATTTCAGCAGAGTATTAACCATAGAGCTCTGCACCATTAACTTTATGTTTTTTTTTTTAAAAAAGCATATATTTGGAGTCAGATTTTATTGTCTCTACATAGTCTTACTATGTGTCCTGTTGCACGTACCAGCATTAACTTCAGGGGATCTGCTAACAGAGTATCAATATGCGTGAGCAAAAGTGGCAGAACCTGCTCTTTGATCTCACTTTTAGTTTGTGAACGTTGCCTGCAGTCTTCAAGGAGTACCACAGTCACTGCTGGTTAAATAAAATCACCCTGAGGCAGGACAATCTAACCCATGACGCTGGGAGAGAAAAAACAGAAAAAAGGGAGTGGGGAAAAGGGAAACTGGGGAGAAAAAAAAAAAAACAGAAAAAGTGGCAATTAATAGCTGCTCTTACCCTACCGTCAAACAAGGAAAAAAAAAAAGTCCTGCCCAGTCCACGGCTGAGGACTCACCATTGCCTTGATGTGCAGAAAGGCAAAAGCATTTTGTTGCCCTCCCCGCAAAGGAGCAGCACAATTGCTGATGTGGCATTGTCACCGGGCTCAGGTCTGGCACAGGCACAGTGAGAATACAGTTCTGGTGGCCAGAACTGCAAAAACAGAAAAGCCAATTCAAAAACAACAAACCCAACAACCTAGCTTTTTTCTTCCAAGGGATAGGGACCAACAGCTGGAAACATGGTTTTACTATTACCTGTGCTTTTATTATCACTGTTATTCATGCCAACAAATTTTGGATCAGTGGAATGTAAACTCAAGTCAATCCTTTTCATTTTAAGAGCTGGATTTTCTTTTCTTTTTTCTTTTTTCTTTTTTTTTTAAAAAAAAAGGCAATCAATGGTGTAGAGCTCTAAAACCAATTCTCAGCTTGAGAGTCCTAAAAGCTTTCTCTTGCAGTGGCTACCTGTGCCAGAGCCCATGGGAGTGGGACCATCCTTGTGCTCGGTACCACCTGCACGCAGTAAGGGAAAATAGCAGGCCCAGAGATCTCACTGGGAAAAGCAGCTCTTGAAACCCACCTCAGATGAGCACAGCCCAAGAGCTGCTCTCCAACTGCTGCTAGGTGACCCCCTGACACCACGCTGGCACCAGTGCAGTGCAGAGGCAATGAAGTTTTCAAATACCAAAGCACCCACCCGGCATTGCCTGCTGCCCTTCACCAGCACGGGCCCATTCCTGTAATGAGCTCCTGCTGAAAATCCGCCCTTATTCCCACAGCAGGAATATCTTCTACCATCATGGGGCTTTGACTAGACCTGCACAGCATGCAAGGAGATGTTATTCAGTTTTGTTATGGGCAGCCTGGATTTAGATGTTCTGCACGGCCAGCGCTGGGGAAGGAGCCCTGCAGCGACAGCAGAGACAAAGCCCTCGCTTTGGTCCCTCTAACCACGGCTGGTCGCTACTGGCAAGGCAAGGAAGTTTGCGCTGCTCTACAAGCAGCTTAAGCAATTTGCTATGTATTCTGCACTGGCCATCTGCTACCATTCGGAAGCAAAAACATTTTGTTAAAGAAGCAAAGCTTCCTGAAACAGAGTGATTACCTTCCATATAAAGACACCCCAAAATACTCAAAAGCTCCTGCAGACATTTCAGAGTTTTAATATTTGCCCTCTCCATTTTTACAGGGAATGCTTGTAGAAATAATACAAGTTGAAACAAATAAAAGCCCAAAATATTTATACAGCAGAAGCAGCTTAAAATATATATTTTCTGGAGGCCCTTCTTGCTGTAAGAACCAAATAGGTCCTCTGTCATTGCTAAAAATCTTGCAAACCCTATGGCTAATTTCATGGAGGCTCTTACATTTCAATTGGGGTCTGTTTCTACCATCCTTATTGCAATTACTAGCAGCTTGTTCTGCAAGGCTGCAGTCTTAGGCAGAATCTTCCCTCTCTCCAAGGAAAGCAACAGGTTGAACGGTGGCAGCATCCTAAAACAAATCACCTTTCTCTTAAGGCATTCCTTCTTTCAGAAGCACCATACTAACTCAGCAGCTACTCTGATGCTTGCCCCCATCAGAACCTGAGGTCCTTCAACCACCTGAGCTCTCGCTTCAGCCCTCTCCGCTGTACTGACATTCTTACTTTTGGACGCCCAGAAGCAAGCCCATGGTTTGTATATGACTGGGTATCAAGGAGATGTTTGTGTGCACAATGCAAAGTGCTGTCTGCCTGCAGCCAAAAAAAAGATATCACCAGTCTTTTTACCACACAGCCCTGTTGGAAGCCCAGCCTGGAGCCATCCTCACACCCAGGATATTCTCTGCTCTGGCAGACAAGCAATCCTGATCTTATCTAAATCCATCTAATCATAAAACAACTCCAGGAAATGACAACCAGGAGTACTGAAGGAAGAGGAAAAAAAAAAAAAAAAGCCAGCATTACAAAAGCTATCAGAATACAAATGTTAGTGCCAATGACAAACTTTTTTTGTGCAAAACAATTTTTTTTCCTTTGTCTTAAAATGTACGCTAAAGAGACCTCCCCACTCCTTCAGGCAGGCCCGCTGGCTGACACGCTTCCTGGCCCAAACACCTGAACACGACAAGTGTCCTGCAGTGATCCCACTAAGGCTGTTTCTTCATGGCACCAGCTCTCAAAGGAAGATCCACGCAGATCTCCCACTGTCCTGAGACATTAACGTGCCCAGCCCTCCATATGGTCTTGCCCAGGACGCCCATACCCATCATATGCCCTAAGTTAGGAACTGCCTTCCTGCTTCCCCACTGTGCTCTCTGACCACAGGCCAGTGAGACTCCCTTAAACACAACCACCCCAAAAACCTCCCTCCCATCACAGCAACCCAAGCAAGCCAGCTGGCCTCATCCATTTCATATCTCTGCATGCAACCTCCTCCTTGTGCTATCTTCTATCAGTACGCTCCCTCCCAGTGCTGGTGCTGCAGAAAAGCTCGTTCCTCTTTCATCTCCTCCTCCCCTGCCACTGGTATGGACGATTGCTTCCCTCCAGCCCCAACGTGGAGCAGGGAAACCATCCTCTCCTGGAAGCACGCTCAGCGCGTGGCTGTGTGGGTGCAGCCATGCCCACTCCAGCCTTCCCGCGCTCCGCTGTCTTGTGCTAGCACAGCCGCCTTGTCACCACCCCAGGGAGAGACGTGAGCAAACACAAAGACATTTCTCTTTTAACTTTGCTAAAGCGGCAGCCTGAAATCCACTTCCACCCCTCCAAGATTTCACACTCAATCCCATTTAGACCTCACAACATCAGCTGAAGACTTCCAGCCTGATCTGCACAGCTAAGGGCACGGTGCATCTCGGGCTGGGACCAAGGTCCCACAAGGGCAGCTGGGGAGATCGCGTGGTCTCGGGCATCTTGTGGCAATAAATGGGCACCACCCTGCGCTCAGCAGCTGAAGCCCAGCCGCTCCGATGCTGCTCTGGAAGGGCTGTCCCCAAGACCACGCCATGCCCGCGGAGCGGTGGGTCGCTGACACCGACCCGAAGTAGTTGCTCAGGCTCTCGCAGGACTGCCTGGGGTGATGGCAGCCCAGGGGAGGGAGCAGCAGGAGCCCAGAGCTCTGCCACGGCAATCACCGCACTGCAAACAAAGCACCACGTCCCTCCGCACGTCTAACAAGAACATTTGGCTTGCTAACATCCTTGTTTAAAGTTCGCACTTTCTAGGTTTTCATTGCTGTCACTGTGCACTCACAGAAGAGCTTCTTTTTCTGTTGTATTTCATTTTCTGTTCTTTTCTGGGGGAGTTGACCAATTTCTTCCGTGCCTGCATGCACCAGACACTTCAAGTGGCAGATGCTGTTCAGGACCTCCTTGGTGGGCAAAGATACTTGGGTCTTCACCCCCACGCACACCGAGTGCAGCTCTTCCCCTCTCCTCTGTGTACATACAGCTGTGACCCGAGGAGCGGGGCTCCAGGACCACCGGGATCTGTAAGATCCTACAACACAGCAAGTATCTAGATCGACAGTAAATCATTTCACTTGCAAATCAAACAAAAGCATGTGTGCAAGTGGGGAGCAAATCACAGCACGATACAGAACGGGTCTACAGAAGGGACAAAAATCACAACCCGCTTCCTGAGCCACAGAGGGGAACCCAAGCCCCTGCACCTTTCTCCTCCTCAGAAGACAGGGAGAGTTTCAAGTGGAAAAGACCAGTGCCTTTGGCTGGGCAGTACTCAGGCACCACAGCATGGAAAAAGCTTTCGGAATGTCTTCAAAACAGGGGAAATGGAGCTGAGGAAAGGTGAGATGTCACTCTGAAAGTTTGTCCCTGACTATGAATGGAACCAGGTCCTCTGATCCCTGGCCCACCTCCCCAGTACTAAGACCTCAGACGCTTACCAAATACGTATATTAAAAACACATGCAAGTCAAAATCACACTGAAGTCCCAGTCCAGCCGAGCCAGATGGAATCTTTCTATCACTGCCATTTGCTCTTAAACTGTTTATAATACATTTACTTTGTGAGACCAGAAACATCAAGCTGATGACACAGCTATGAGAGAAGCTGATGCAAAGCTTGGCTGACACCGATCACAGCACCGCGAACGCATAACCCAGAGCACCCACTCCTGCAAAGTGCTGCAAGCCCGCTGCCAAGCCGGCTTCAAGCAGCTACAGCCCCTCTGTGCATGAGCTGAGGGGCCATCTGCAAAGGATCCAGCACTGAAAAACACACAATTATGTCACCAAACTCGGCATGGCTTCAAAAGGTGACAAAAGGGAAAGACATTTAGACTATGTGAAAGCTCAGCTTGGTTGTTCACGCAGGGCCTGATTCCGGTGCTGTGATGTATTTCAGTGGGGCTGCCACGTGAAGCAAGACACTATCCAGCAGGAATAGCAGCATCTAAAGCCAGCCCTCCATCTACCTGGCCAAAGGGATGAAGCACTTAGTTGCAGAATACCCAGACAAATTATGTGGCCAATTCAGTTTCTCCTATTTTTGACTTTTTTTTTTCTTTTTTGAGATAAATGAATGGGAAAACCAACATTGCAGCTCCAGCAATTCTGCACTTTCTTCCAAAAACGAATTTCAGCCAAAAGTATTGCAGCCAAGCACATAGTAAACATGACAACAAATAACCATTTGAAGAGTTGCCTCTTACTTTACAGAAGACATATATATTAAGAATGACTGACTCCTCCAGTGGAAAAATAATCAGTTTAATGCCAAAAGAATACAACAGTCGGAAAGATTTGCTGGAACAGGGACTGATGCGAGATGTCCAAAAGAACTTGATGACTGAGTAACAGTGAAATAGCTGTGCTGGAACAATGAAATAGGAATACACTCCCCAGTCCTCAAAGGGTAATTTTCTCTGTTTAATGAAGAGCTGATTTGATGATCAAGTTACTCATCAAAGAGGGATGATGTAAAATGCACGCTTCTCCCAACCGCGTTCTAACAGGAACATAGTTAAGCGTGGATGCACCTTTTAGGCTTTCTTCCAGAGCAATGAGATGCTTGGAGTGACTTCCTTGTAACACAATTTCAGTATTTCATCTGATGCAACTAACAATATTCGTTCACCTGCCTTCATTTCTCCACTACCGAGGGCTATCTGCTCCAAATACAGACCAACTCTGCCAAATGTAAGCCCTGCACTGAAATGGAGCCGCATATATAGACCGATTTCAGAGGCACTGAAGGTTGCTTAGGTTCCTTTGGCACAAAGACTTGGAGAACCAGGAAATCCAGGAAAAACAGGGCCAACAGACATCCCACAGGCTCTGGATTTTACGGACCATTTCACTTCATTTGTGGTAGCTGTTTATGTCCTGCTGCTGCTACGTAAGCACTGGAGAACCCTTGCCACTGACATGGTTATTATCCCCATAGCAAGCCACGGCACCATCCTACACACAGTCGTGAACAGTGTGAAACATGCTCAAGCTCGAGCATACACTTGCAGAACCTCTGAGGGGTAGAGGAGAGAAGGCGCTGCATTATATCCCAGAGAGCAGACCCTGGAAGCTGGGGAGGAGGAATGGGAGCTGGCCGAGCTACGTGTGTCAGAAAGCCAGCAGCTGCCTGCCTTGTGCAAGAAGGATGCGGAAGGAGAGCTCCAAAGAGAGGTGCGTACCGGGGAGGAGAGGACTCCCCAGCACGGAGGAGGTGGAAGGTGCCAAGATGCCCACACAGGTCCCGCTGGAGACAGGAGACAGGACAGCTGTCACCACAACCTGCCTTCTCCCCAGGCTGGCCAAGACCACGCAATGGAGGAGCCACCGTGAAAGCACCCTTTGATGTTGCCCTTGTTAACTCTGCTACCAGCGTAGCAGTTACGCGCTCGAGCACGTGGGCCACAGCTCCTTTTCATTATAGGCTTCCCTCAAGTTTACCAGGGAAATCTGACACTTTCCAGGTGCCTGTGTGTCCCCAGAGGAAATGAATCCTACTAAGGAGGTGCTGCTGACAAATGCTGCTGGTGCCAGCAGCTAGGAATAAATCTGAGAGCTGGGATCAGAGCTTCAGGAGTCCAGCCAGCCAGACACGGAGCCGGTGCAAAACCCCTCTGGTCTAAGTGCCCCTTTGGAGAAGGGGCGGGCAGCGGGGACGCAGGCCAAACCATCCCGGCCATCTGGGTCCCTAGATGTCCAGGGCGTGGGGGGAAGCTTAGGAACATGTGACCCAGAGACTCAGAGAACAGACAGCAAAGCAAAACATCTCAGCCCTCCTCGTTTTTTAAATCTTGGGCTTTTCAAGCCACTGTCTTGATCTTGGCAGTGCTTATTTTGGCACTGCAGTCTGTGAACATTCAACACAGACTGTAGGCTTTTGGAGCCAACAGCACATCAGAACAAGCGAAAGTATAGCAAACATATACAGAAATGTAAACCTGAGTTCAAAGGCTTCATACTGGGTCACGCACAGCAGAGAACCTTCCAGGCCACCTCCCATCTCTTCAATAGACCCACCGCTCCTTCACCGCCTGAAGACCTGAACCAGGCTTCTCCTCAGAGGCCGCAGTGCCAGCACAGACGTAGCCAAAACACAGGCTCTGAGCCCGCATGAAAGCAAAGCACTTGGGCTCCCGATGGGCCAGAGGGGATCTCCCCAGCTTCGACACGCTCCGGACTTCACCGCCTGGCCCCCACAAGGTTAAGCCCTGCGGGCTGCGCTGGGCCGGGGCTCGCCCCAGAGCCCTCCCTCTTCCAAGCAAACATTCCTTCGACCGCGCTCAAAGGAATAAAGGCACTTCTGTAGTGTAACGCACCAGCGAAACAGCCGCTGCTTTACAGTGGCGTAAAACAGAGGGGACAAGCGGGGATTTGCGGGGAGGAAAGCGCAGCCTCCGGGCTGGTACCTGCCGAAGGGAGCGGGATCCGCGCCGCGTCTGCAGGGCTGCGAGTGCCCTCTCAAGGCTGCACAGGAGCGCGGTTTGCCTGCAGCTCTGGGGAGAAAGCAGCACCGAGTTCTCCGAGTGGAAAGGAAATCAAACGTCTGCACCTTTCCCCGGGGAGAAGCGGCCGCTTCGCCTGCTCCGTGCCTCGGCAGTCGGCAGGAGCCGCAGTAAGCAGCGGCTCGCCCTCCGCGCACCTAGTAGAAGCCGCACACGAAATGGGTGGTGAACGCCACCCAGATGCAGGCGTGCTCCCGGTATGGACGGCTCGCTTGGGCCGGCGAGGGGGGAGTTAGGAAGAGCGACTTACGAAGACGGGTAGCTCGAGCAAGGTAAGTGGGTCCTGAGATTTCAGAACCAGGAAAAAGAAGGTGCTGGTTTGGCTGCAGGTTTGTATTTGGCATTGCACTCGGACTACCGAACACAGCTTGCCTTGGTGAGGAAAAGTGTCCTGTCGGGGAGGGCAGTGGGACCCTTAGCTACACCTGAACCGCACCAGTGTAAGCTTAAGAGACACAATGCCTGATGGCAGCACATCCCGGTGCCACCTGAGCCACACTCCTGAGCACCTCCCCAGTGATGGGGAGAGCTGGGTGACACAGGGACCCAGCTGCCAGCTGGAGAACCCATGGGCCCTAAAAGAGCACCAGAAATCAAGCCTGGTGAGAACACTGCTTCGCTTCATTGGTCTGAAGACAACAGAGCACCTGCAGACAGCTACACGCCACTTGGAGCAGACACGAAGTACAACCCCAGTTATCTGGAGACTCAGAAGCCACATCTACTATTTCAGTGTCCTACATGAGAAATGTCAATGTCACTTAGGCACTGCATGTGTCCAAGGGGGGAGCAATGCACTCAATGCACAGGGTCACACAGACAAGATCGCATTCCCTCTGCAGGCACAGAAAATGCATCCCATGTCTTTTTTTTATAGCTCCATGATCTATTCACCCCTCCTGCATTTTCCTTCTCTAGTTTCTGAAAGCAGCTTCTTAACCACACATCCAAGCCAACCTTGGTCCGTGTGCTGTCTGAAGAGCTGGAATTACGGACTTGGACAGCACAACGGCTTTCATACCTCTGACACACCCAGAGACTGGTACAGAGCTATACAGTTAAGACCATTACAGCACTGTCCTAAATAACCGAGAAGATACATTCCTTAGAGCTAAATGAAGTGGAAAGTTCCCTTGGCGACCCCACGGCTTTCTCTGTTTATGTCACACAGTCTGGACAAGGAGGAGGGAAAAATGAAAGTTAGTTCTGCTGTCAGCAAGGCTCTTGGTCTGAGTCCAGCCTCTTCTTAACATTCCTCCCAAATTTCTCCCGCTGATGGTGCTTGAATACTCTGTGTACGAAGGCAGCCCAGGAGGGTTTCTACAGGAGGACAGCTTTCCATCAGCCGCCTGTCAGTATGCGCTTGACATCCTTCCACATGCAGGATCTGGCAGCGGGCAACAGAAATCTCTCTTGGCAAAGCACAAACAGGATCTCCCCCCTAACCTGGCTTCCAGCACAGCACCCTTCTCTGTCGCTTCCTTGGCCCGAGAGACTGCCCACAGCAAGCCTGGGCTCAGGCCCCACACTTGCTTTCCATTTTGATGAACAGAAGCACAGTCAATTACAGCACCAGTCCAAGGCCAGACCTCACGGGGGAAAATCTTTTCTTTCTTTCCACAGACAAAAAATGCAGGGTCCTTTCCCTCCCTTTGTCGCAGTCCGCTCTGCTGAGCCAAGGCAGCCCCCGTCTCCCAGGCAGAGCTCTCGGGCAAAGGCTCCAAAATGCCGAGTGAATTTGGGACAGGTCACCTCAACAGAGCGGAGGCTAGCAAGGCGAGGAAAGGAGAACAGGAAGGGATCATTTTGAACGCAGCGAGATGATGTGAATGTGGGGCCAAGGGAAGCAAAAGCGCTCAGCAGTAGGTTTTACCCTATGGGAAAGGACTCCAGCTCCCACCAGCCCTCCTGCCCGAGACCACACTTGGTCAGGGCACAGTTTGTGTTCCTCCGCTCTCCAGATGGCAGGAGGGAAGCGGTGCCCACCCCGCATGGCCGGCAGGCCGCCAGGGACGAGGAGCAGCCGTGCAGCCCGCGTCCTGCACGCTCCCGCGCCCGCAGGTTTCGGTGCGCTCCAGAGGTTTGCAGCGGGGAAGCACGCAGCACTTTACGCAGCACCATGCCAAGACATTTGTGTTTGTTCAGAAATTGGCTTGGTTTTACAGCGCACTGGTGTGTGACCGCAAACGAAGAAAGACTGTATGGATGTTACATCCAAAAGTTTCAGCCTCCCCTAGAATCACTTTAGACATTACAGTCAGACAAGCAAAAGCCTGCCTGCGTTCAGCAGCTCACTCCCTTCCCTCACAGGCTATGACATTTCTCACGGATGTTGCTCATGCCATCAGCACACAAACTCCCCGGCTCCCTTCCCTCCTTCTCCCGCTTCCCAGAAGGCAGCCCCAGGGACAGCAGATCGGGTTCCCCGTCCATTTCCCACTACCATGAAGCAGCGCCACTACAGACCCGCTTCCAGGGAAGTAATCCCATGCTTATCCTGGACAGGTACAGCACATCACAGACAGACAGACAACCCTGGATATATGGGCACCCGCCAGCAAACCCGCCAGTCAGTCTGTGTAGCTGACACGGGCAACATCAGGTCCCGGGCTCTGCCACCTGGCCCGGAGCTGCCGGGGCCGAGATGCTGCCATCCTTTGCTGGCTCCTCCGCAGCCGCAGCACCAGCCGGAGGTGGTGCAGCCACCGGTCAGGAGCTGGGCAGCGGGTGTCCCCGTGCCGCCCCGGGCACCATAACCCACCAGTTAAAGCCTGGTGCTGGAACGGCTCCGTTGCGTCCCTCCGCACCCTGCCTCCAGCCGTGCCCCGGCGCGCAGACCTGGCGGGCACCAGCTGAGACTGCTCCGGGGCTCAGCACCGCCTGCGGTGCAAACAGTGCCAGAGGGGCTTCAGTGACCCGGGTGGTCGCTTCACCACCCAGGAAAGGACGGGCAAGCTCTGCCGTCGCACACCCAGACCCCACCTCAAGAGCAGCTTAAATCAGTCGCTGCGAGCCCGGGCAATCCTGACAGCAGTCCCAGCCTCGCTCAGGCTGACGGAGCGAGCGATCCACCGGGCTCAGACGGCGGGAACAGGTAGCTGAGGGATCCCGCCGCACTTCCACGGCGGATGCTCCGCGCAGGGGCCGCCCACCCTCAGCCCCTCAGCCCGGCTCGCGGGGCTCCTCAGCCGGCCCCACATGCGACGGAGGGGCGGGCACCCCGCGAGCACCTCTGAGCGGGGGCCGGCACCCACGCGTGTGCCCGCGGGGCGGCTGCCTACCTGGGGCGGCGGCGGGGAGCAGCAGCAGCAGCAGCAGCAGCAGGGCTGCTCTTTGCAGTACTGCATGTATATGGTGTGTATATGCCCACACAGGGTGAAGCCTATGCTGTTGGCTAAGGCTGGTNCCCCGCCCGGCACCCTCTGCCCGGCCCCGGCCCTGCCCACGCACCGGCCCCGGCCCCCGCGCACCTGCCCCGGCCCGCTGCGGTGCCCGCGGCAGGTGGTGGGGATCGGGCTCTCGTCGCGCCCCTGCCTTTCAGCGTGCCTGTCTGTGGCCGCAGTTGCCGGCAGCTGCCTGCGCTCGCCCGGCTCCGCCGAGAACCTGTGGGTGCCGTCCCGCCAGCTGCACGCAGCCTCTGCCCGCGGAGCGGCTTCTGCCCGCGGTGCCCGCGCACCCTGGCTCCGGGCTGTTCTCGGCGGCGTCACGGCGCCCGGGATGGGTGCCTGGCCCAGGGGAGACCCGTGGCTTCCTAACAGCCAGCGCTGCGGCCTCTGCCGTGGAAGCTAAGCCAGAAAAGCTAAGCCCGTACCGGTGGGGTCTCTGCTGCTGACACCCGGCACTCGGTCTCCTTCAGGCCCCAGGGGTTACATATGTGGTGTCTGAAACGAAGGCAGTGCTCACTGAAAGGTGTTTTTACAGGAAAATGCTGAGGGCTGCATACCCTGGCGGTGTTACTGTGGAGTGATGTTGGAGGGCTCTGTTGGGCATGGGGAGCCAAAGTTGGTGCCCGCTCACCCATGCGGGCTGTGGGGGCAGCCCCTGCGGAGCTGCTCCTGGGTCCTGCTTCAGCGCAAGGCGACCACTGCGCTCCAGAAGGGCGCCTGGGAGCTGGCTGAGGTTTATGTAGCCACACGCAAGGTGGGCACCATAGCCCAGAACTGAACTGGGGACCCAAACTGTGCGGCAGCGTAGGCACACAAGTACTGACGAGCAAAGGGAGCTGGTCCGGTCCCAGCCCTTAGCTGTGGGAGTCTCCAGGAAACTGTCTGTCACCGCTCCTGGAACCTTTCCTCCAGAACCTGACTGCTATGGCACCTGCACGCAGACCGCAAAGTTGAAAGGCTTTTTCTGGATTATGAATCAAGGACTGACTTGAACACTGGCTAACTGACTACATACACAGTTCGCGCAGGGGCACCGGCTGTTCCTGGCAGAAGGTAAACTCCACTAGCAAGACATGGAAACTAGGGAAACAAAAAACAAGAGAGGGATCTGAATGTCTGGGTCCAAACTTTTAGCAAATATAACTGGGTAAAGATCTATTAGAGTCTAGGATCTCGGCACCACAGAAGTCCAAATCCTGCCTCAATCTGCGCCAAGAGCCTCTATTGGTGAAGAAGGTATATTGGACAGGGTGATCATTTGGGAATTGCAGAGGATGCAGATATTGGACAAGACAGCTGAGCCAGTAGTCTCTGAAAGGAACATCTGCACTTGCCCTCAAGAGCAAATATGATGCTCAGTACCTGGCAAGGCAGGAAGCACAGCCTCAACATCCCCCTCAAGCACCCTCACACCCCACCCGATGAAATGCTTTGTATTTCCCTCCAGTGTTTCTTCACCACCCACCTGGTACAAGTGCATCCAGCAGAGACAGAGGATTGAGGTAAGCAGAAGTGCAGCCACCCGTCCAGATGAAACTGCCCACCCTGCTCACCTCTACGTGCTGTGCACCTGAGAGGTTTTTCACTTAAGAGGCAGAATTCCATTGAGAATGTGAATAACTCATGAATTAAGCAGGATGCCATGTTTCAATGAGTACGGACTTGTTCCTATGGTAATGTGGAATTTGTTTTTCTGCCATAAAGGTGTTTTCTGTAATTATCCATTAGCCCAACTGACATTAGTGTAACATCTAAGATTAATTTATAGCCCAAACCAAGACAAGGGATATTTGGGATTGCTGACTCTTACTCTCTTGTTTATGCAAATGATTGCTTTTCAAGCCACGTGGAACCAGGCAAATAGTCACTGCATGCTGAAAACCCCAGAGCAGAGAAGTCGCAGCATGTTAGCAGCTTGCTTTCTGGATTTTTAAAAATCTCATTGGAGCTGATCCTTAGCTGGCACAGCAGAGCTTCTTGGCTCATCTCCTTTGATCCTCTTTTGCATTTTGCCAATTATACCAGCTAATGAAATAGCTTTTTGTATTTTGGCAAATAAGTTTATTCACTCTTGACTTCCAGAATGTTTGTCATCAATGCAAAAGAAAGATAGCTGCAGTCTCCAGGATATGAATGGTAATCCCACCCGTTTGTAGAGGCAGGTTTGTAAATAGAAGAGAAAAACAGACAGAGGCATGTAAAAGAAGAATTTTAGTAAGCCAAATTGTCCAGATATTTATAGGAAACTTCAACGGTTCTGGACGGTGAGTTTATCTCCTGTGCAATCCAGAGTGTGGACGTGGACATGGACTCAACCAAGCAGGCTTCAGCCCCAGCATTGGTACGGGTATGGATGTGGCAGCGTGCGCTGTGGCACAGGCATGGTTCAGCAACCGGCAGCTAACGCCACATCTGCTGCTGCTGACTTGTGGCAAGTGTCTTATGAGAGCTGGCTTCCACACCAGCTGCAATCTCAGCTTTGGATCAAAGTGAAAACACAGCAGCCTTTTGCTAAATTACGGTGACATTTCCTTTACTCAGGCATGAGAAAGTAGGACTGCTGCATCAAATGCTGCTAAAGGAGTTTCTGAACACTTATTCTAACGCTGTTCGTTGCTCATCACAACATTGTTTAAATGATTTGAGACCCTTGTCCAGCAAACATTTTCCATCAGTTTAAACCTGCAAGAAGTGCAAGGATTACTTATATGGATGAGCCAAGTCACCTGTTTCAGGTGAAAATGAACAGAAAATTAAATGTTAATCATGTAATGCTTTTGAGTTGGAGCATACAATTCTGTTGGAGGCCTATAGCAGAGAGAAAAAGAGACTGAAAGAGAGCCAGGTAATGCCTTCCAGTCACATAAAACTCCTGTGAGCACCTGGTAACCACCCCCTTCCTTGCAGGTTGTCCTCTTTTAGCATTAATGTACACACAGGTGGTAGAAGCAAAGACAGCTGCATCACGTAAAAAGAATTTTGTGCTCATTTTTTTTATTAGAACACTGAAAAAGAAGACAATGTAGAATATATACTTGTTATGAGCAACTCATTAGTAGTCAGTAATTTATTTGCTGAACTTTGTCTCTTCTTCTGGTGATCAGTGTCTGCAAACAGTTTCTTTAATATATTTGTTAATTACTTCCATTTATATGTTTTGATAACTTTCCCACTGAAACCAAAAGAAAGATTCCAAATTTTTTAATAATGAAATGGTTCAGGCCCATGTTCGTGAGGCTGTTTGGGGTATTCAGCCTATTCAGCTTCTAGGTACATTTAAAAAGAAAAACTGTCAAAAGAAACTGAAAAGTTAAGTGTTCAAGTTAAGTGAAATTACCAGCTGAATGTCAGCACAGTCTGGATTCTTGTGTGCCCAGCTGGTAGATTCATTTAAGCAGAGATGAAAGAGGAGGTGATCGTGTCATTCAAGAATGCCTGCACACGGACACGGAGCAGCTAAGGTTTTTCAGGCAGCCTTAGGGTCAGTGTTTCTTGCTTTTTGTGTTGTTTGTGTCTGAAACCATATCTTTTCCGTGCCTTTCTGTTCACAGAAATCCTGATGTTATGACTCAGGGTCAAAATGCTCAGCCCTACTTCTGTCGTGCTCCATTTGGCATCTCTTCCTTCTCACAAAGCCACATCAAGGCAGGTTGGCTTCCAGCCCTGCGGCACCAAATGGCACGACCTGAGGTGTCCCCGTCTCCCCCTGGCAGAGGCCGCACTGCCTGCACATGCCGTGCAGGCGCACCTTGGTCCAGAGGGCAAGGCCTGTGAAAACGGCTTCTGGGGCCGCCACTAGGCCGCCTGGCCTGGAGCGTTTTGGCAAAGGCTAAGCGGAGCACACAAAGCAGAGCAGTATGGGCACAGCAGCTGGGAAGGACCACGACTTCATTCAGGACTGTGGGTTTATGGTCAGAGCGTGCTGGGAGATGGGGAAGGAACGGTGAGCTGGCCTGCTGCCTCCCCGGTGAGGATTGCGGGCCCAAGTCACCCAGCAGCAGCAAAGGAGAGGGCCGCAGCAGCTTGCAGCTCTGCCCTGGCGCTCTCCTCGCGTTCTGTAGCATCTCAGGACCAGGTGGAGCATCTCCATTGGCTCTTTTTTGACTTTTTACTCCAGGGAAATGAAGATCAAAAAAGTGTCTCTCTGTAGCTGATCTGAACAAATCCCAATTTTTTGTTTTGATAAAGAAACTGAAAAATTAGTTATTCTCATAGGCCTAATCCAAACTCTAGTCATGTATCTAAAATAGCAACTCTGCCTTCAGAATATTTCCAGAAGTTCATTATAATAGTCTATTTATTCTAAGAGTCTTTCATTCGGTCATTTTTCTCACTTTTTTATCAGCCTGCCTATGTAGGAATGTCTCAGTTATTGCTACAGCTGCCTCCAAACCCTGATTCTCCTCCTTATCTTTCCAGTACTCTGTCTACACAGAGACTAATTATCCAACACGATGAGAGTGGGTGGCGGTAAGAGATCACTGCTCCTCTCCATTAAACAACTTCAGCTTCTAGAATGAATGAATGTTTTTCTTTGAGTGTTTATGGATGTATAGCACTGCATTATTCTAAAATGTGATTTTCTTAGAACAGTGAGAATAAGAATATGATGACATGATTCCCCATTCCTCATGTCTTGGCAATTTTCTTTATAAGATTGAGTTGATGTAATTCAACCATATAGAGTCGTAATCTTTGCTACTTTCCCAGACACCTTTCAGCACTGCAACTAGTCAGCAGTAAAACAGCAGAATACAAGTTCTGCTTCTGAAAGTCTTTGCAAAATTTATGTTTAAAGCCTCAAGAACAAGTTCCCTTTGCTCTGGTATGGTTTCACAAAACCTGAGCCTAGCTCGGGGACTGACAGCTCAATCAAAAGCGAGGTGGGTAAACTCAGCAAGCCCTAAAGCTTGTCAAACCCGGGTGCTGTTGACTGCCTGGAGTGCACAGGTATGGGACCTCTGCCAGTGTGATGCCTGAACATGAAGTTCACATCCCGGGGACTGTCAGGAGAAAGACTAACTGACTTGAAATTCAATGACGGGCACCATGAGAGAAGCAAACTTGGCTAACTGGATTCAAGACTATTTCAACTGCTGAAGCTCACAGTCAGCACAAAGAAGTATTGAGTCCTGAAAGCTTCACCTTGGCAAGCAGCAGTCTAACAAAAAGCGTGTCAGCTTGGCCACTCTTGCCATGGGTTATTCCAAATTAAACACGATTGTGGCTGCTGCTAAAACAGGAAAAAATGCCTCATCCCGCTGCACTGAGCCCTCCGCAACAGAAGATCACATAACTGGAAAGGCACGCAGAGTTTCAAAGATCAAGTTCCTGCATGGCTTTTGTGTCTCCACATTGCAGCTGGTGGTAACATCAAGACACCACTCTAAAGAAAAGCCTCAAGTGGAGATAGAGTTTGGGGCTCTACACAAAACCTGGACTTATGCCACTTTGCCAAAATAAACTGATTTCCATCACTGCTCCAAGGGGAAAAGGGCACCTGAGATGCATGGATGGGCTGGCTACATGACGGAGAACTTAGGTCTTCTAGACCTCCATTTCCACACTCCCCCCCTTAAGTCCTACAGCAGGAGCTATAGCACTCTGCCAGAAATTGGGAGCAATAAGGACACAAGAGAGGCTGCCCATACTCACTGCTCTTCTCAGCCTGGTGACACCAGGGCCAACAGCTCAGAGGGAGACAACCCAGAGAAGAGGAGCTCTGCTCCTGCAGGGAAAGGGCTTTCTCCAGGCTTGGTACTCATGGGGATTGTTCTCTCCATCTCTCCAAGATCCATACTCATATGGACTGTGTGAGGATCAGGCATGCTTAGTGAAGATCAAAGTCTCAGAGGATTTATCTCCCAACTCTAATAAATGTTTGCAGGACCCATATAGATTCTGTTGATTTAGAGACTTTTCAATGCTCATTTTCCCTAACTGTTCCCCTCCACCCCACCAGGGAACAAGTGACAAGCCCAGCCCTGATAGGCACCGTCTAAGAAACTCATTTTCTTGGAAACTCAGGAGTACAAAAGCAATCCTATTTTTTACAGCAGTAGAGCACACTCCTTCTCTGAAGACCTTCTGTTGAAAAAGCGGAGTATTGTTATGTTTCTTTATTTGGCAAGGAAATGCTACAATTGATCAATGGCTTGGAGTTACTTTTTCCTTAATGACTGCAACTGCTTTGCTCTTGCAGTGTTTTTTTAGGGATATTGTTTACTTCAGCTTCAATCCTACTCAAAACACTTGGAATTCAAATAAACTGCATTGCATTGCATTTTCTGGCAGGCACTCAGTGCAATGAATTTCTAACTAGTGTTTGATTTTGTCAGTTATAAGGCAGGGAGGCATCTCACTAGTCAAGACTAACTCTTCCAGTTGCTACACAGCATGACCCCATGAATTTGCTGCCAGTCATATTACTGAAGTCACATTATCACTCAGTAACAGTACCCCAGAAAAACACAGTAAAGCACACATGGTGATTTTCTGACTTAGGAGACTTTGAACCTGTGGTATTTAATACCTGGAATTAATTGTGGGTGTTTCTACTGACATCTGAAAGAAAGATAAAAGATTTTCAACCTTTAGGGTGATTCACAATGAATTAAAACATTCAGAGCTATTTGTGGTTGCAGATCTTAAAGACAAAACTGCCAAAAGTGTTGACCAGACATGACTTTTAATTAATTACACAGACAAGAAGAACAAATTAACTTCTTCTAGATTGAGATCTTCCCAAAAATACGATGCCCCCCCCAAAAAAAACTGATGTTGTATATATTTTCAATTCAAGATTTCCTGAAGAGCTTTGCAACATGCTACATGATGAACATAAAGAAAAAAATATGAGTCAAACCTATTGAAAGCTCTAACCCGTGCATAGCACAGGTTATTAATACTAGCTTTAAAGGGGGATCCTGACCAAGACCTCCCACTTCCATGACGTTTGCACATGGGACTTAGCCAGAGTCCCCCTGATGCTTCACACACTGCAGACAAGTCTGCAGCACTCAGATGCTTGTGCTTTCCCTTCCTAGAGCCCCCGCCCCCCCCGGGCACACACCAAAGGGCCTGATTGCCTAAATCTTTGTGTCAGCCTGGTGACTGGAAACAATGCTGCTGTTGCATAAGCCAACCCCCAAAACATTGAAGGGTTTTGCCTGATTTTTTTCATGAATGGTCTCCCTGTCACCAGGGCCATGAGGAAGGCCAGATCCCCACCCCAAGCCCCAGCTACCACCCTACAATAGCTGGCTGTTTCTGCTAAAGTGCTCAGCAGCAAGTGCTGCTGGCGTTCAGCTGTTACAACTCATCACCGAGGAAGGTTTCCCTGGCCATGCGGTTGCCATCACCACCAGATCCACAGCTGGGAGGGCAGGGTGCCCTATGGGCACAGCTGGGGCTGCCGCGTGGGGCCAGAGGACACTGCCACAGGCTCCAGCTCTGCTCATGACCCAGGAAGAAGGGGGAAGCTTGGCTGACATGTGAGGTTCCCTGAGCTGAGTGGGGACAGCTCTGCTGCTACTGCCTTCAGAGAAAGATGTTTCTAACAAGCAATGGCTCTGCATACATTGAGCACTAGTTTGGAAACACGGCATAGGGCCACCCTGGCAAAGCTGTTCTGCAGCATTTGTTTCATTCAGGGTGCTTTATCCTTCAGCTTTGCAGGGATGAAATTCTTTCTCTGCTTCAGGGACAAGGTACTTTTATTGAGATGCCTGGCCTGGGAGTGTGGATTACAGGCTGTCTGTATCCAGGTGCCATAAAGGGAGTCAGACTCAGCCTGGCAGCAGGAGCAGCCAGCGATGACCTGCATTGCAGCTGCAGGCAGCTGGAGTCCAAGTAGCATTTTCAAAAGCTCTTCTCCAACTGCACCCACTGTCCTTGTCCTCTTCAGCACTGCTGCTTTGTCATACCTCATTTTTCTTTTGCCTAGTCACATTTCCTCCCTTTTCAGCTTTCATCCAGCCTCCTCAGATGATACCATCTCACTATTTCTCCATACTTATGATCCTCCTACTCCTCCCTTTTCTCTCCCACATCTTTCTCAGCAACCAGGTCCAGTCCTCTGTTCCAGGGAGAGGGAAGTGGATGGAAGCTGCTGGGCTTTTCTTCTAATTATTACTGATTCCAGTACCTCCAGTACCTGCTCTTCCTCACCCTCTTCCCATAATCACCACTCATCTAAAGCTTCTTCCTGCTCCATCCTGGCATTGCTGTCCCCTGATAACTCTTTGATGACCTGCCTTGGACTTTGACTTTCCCTTGCATCATTACCTCCCAACCACATCCTCAGCAACTCTCACCTCCACACTGATGCCCATTTGATTACCTGGCATCTTTACCCTTTTCCCTTGATTTGCTCTTCAGCTGTGATCTATGTTTTAGACTCCCTGAAAAAGATCTAGCCTTTGCCATGGACTGCTCTGTTGTTGGTTTGCTTGACTGTGGTGATGATATCCACTTCAGCACTGCTCTCTGTGTCTGGCAGGTCAATACCAGCTTCCTCTAAGACCCCTCAGTCCTTTACTTGAATATCATCTTTCACTTGCTCCTTCCTCTAGATAAAACTGAATCTAGGTCTCACTTTTCTTCACCTTCTGCAGTCTCTCTAAAATCTCTTGTTTTTCTCAGTCCACACAGCCAGAACCCTCTTCCTTAATTCACATCATTTCACAGCCCTCCTCCTTCCCAGTTTTGTCTGTTCTTTCACACTCCCTTCAGAGTGCTACTCTAAATCATTTCCTTAACTCTCTATTTTTGCCCTCTTGCTTCCTAGCACCTCATCAAATACTAGCTCCTCTTTTCACCTTTCAGACCCTTCCCTCGGTGACCATTTTTAGCCTCTGTCATCCCTGAGCCTTTGACATTGCCTTGCTTTCTCCTATATAGGCCTTCTGCATGTGAAAATTTGCCATGAATGGCTGGTCTCTGCTTAAGCCTCACCTCTTTAAGAAGGCACTCAGCTCTCTTGTTCTCATTCTGTCTAAGCAGAATGACTCTTCCTTCTGTCCTTCCCTCCTCCAGCACCAGCTTGTTAAATGGTGTTGTACCATGGCCTGCCCACATTGGGACACTCAGAAAACAATATTGGAATTCATGAAAACTGTGAGGTGAAACTGGCTTAATAACAACAGCTAAGTCATCCTCACTTTGAATGAGAACACCCATGCAGATGGATAGAGATGAGATTTAAGCAATCCCCATCACATTTATACTTCCAGGTAACCTAGGTTACTTCTGCAGGCAGCCATGTTTAAAAAAAACACCACATCATGGTTGATTCTTAGCAGTTTCTGGTGCCTAGCTGTTGTATGTCTTTCCCTTTTCTGCCTGTAGGCACTTCTTGGCAGGGTTCGTCTCATTTCTCTTGCTGTGCTGCAGCCAGAAGAACACAACCTCAGTCTCAGTGGGACTCTGGTGGCACCAGCACCGGGTGGCAGTGCCCCATCCAAACAGCACTGCAAGGGGAATTGGCATGAATTTTCTGGCAAGAGGAGAAGAGACTGCCTGAAGGGAAACCGCTGTTGCAAGTAGAATGCAAAACTCAGTATGTCCTCATACTTGGGATGCTTGGCACAGAAGTTATGAAAATAAAGGACAATCAACTCTTTTCTAGGGAAATGGGTACAAAGATAATTTTGATGGAAATTCTTTTCATAAAACCATTTCCCCTATGAGAATTCTGGCATTGAAATGCATTTTAAAAGCAAAGAAAAATGCTTAATTCATTCTCTGCTGCCAGACAGGAACACTGCATTTCAGATTTGTCTCAAGAACTTCCTGAGCAAGTGGGTTTGATGTGTTAACTTCACTCTTAGTTGTGGTTAGCTTCTGCGAAGTGCCAATATTGCTGTGAGTCTATTGATTGCTTTTCAGGCTGCAAAACAGAGGAATGTTTGGAATAGGCAACAGGACTTATCTTCACTGTTAATAAACTGCACAGCAATTGAAATAGAGATAAGACTATTGTAGACCAAGTCTTTTGAAATAAAATGTGCAAAAAATCATTTCTCTTTTCTTTTCCATGAGAGTACACTGAAACACTCATTTTGATTCAATAAGTTGAATTTTTGGTCACCACACCTGGCTTTTGCTGACTTGAGTGAATGGTTGATGAATGGTGTAAAACTGGAAGAACTAGATCTTCACTAATCAATTTTGCCAGTACCTAGGTGGTTAACCAAAGGAATCTGTTGCATTCAACACTGAATTGATTTCCAATGGGTCCATTAGAGCCAAACATTTTTCAAAGTGTTTCTAAGTTGAAGTGGTGGGAATTCAGACATCGGACAAACAGGAACTAGGAAAACTGCCCACAAGAGTTGCTCAAAATCTCTAAGAGGTCAATAAAATATAAAGGTATCACCTCTTGTTCTGTGAATCCCTCAGCTGGAGATCACTGCTGGTCAGATGAGTAGTGTAGGCAACAATCAGTCTACATTTGCCCTATTCTTATCCTCTTCCTTAGGCATTAGCCTTTGGCCTTTGCCAAAAACCAGACACCAGTCTAGGTGAAACTAGTGTGTTATCCAAAAGAGACATTTCTGTGGCTGTGATGTGAGTTGCCACCAGAGAGAGCAGCTGCTCTGGTCACCCAATTTCAGTAGAAATTTGTTTGTTCTCTCTGTATATAGCTGGTGGAAGTATCAATGCCTCATCCCACCCATGTCCTCCAGGAAAATGATCTAAATGAACTTGCACCAAAGATATACGAACCTAAACTGCACCTTTCTGGCCTATAAAAAAGGACCATGAGCAAAGGCTATTCTGACTGAAATAACCCCTTCATCATCCAGAGAAGGCAGCTTTCCGTCCTCCCAAACTACCACTGAGGTAAACCAAGGGAGATGCTATGGTTTTAGTCAAATACTGTTCAGTATGAAGTCATAGTCCTAAGCACATCCATAAAGTAACTAGCCAAAGCTTGCCAACTTCCAGTTACCTACCTAAACATGATCTAGCATGAGCATGAGTAGACTTAAGCAACACTGTGTATCTAAGGAGCAAGCTCCTTCTTGTGCAGACCATTGCTGTGCAGCATCCTAGTAACATGGGTGACTGCCAACATCCTCATCCGTCCCCTGTTGCTCTGTGATGGCCTCACCGAGAACTGATTCACATTTAATATCTGAGACACTTATCCCTGAGGCACTGCGGGGTTTGGTTCCAAGCTATCCAAAGGCTTCCTGCTACTGTAGCACAACAATTGCAGTTGGTGAGTTAATGCCTTGGTACAGGAGCTCTCCCCACTGCTCATTAGCAGTGGTGTGGGCACCAGACAGAGCTTTCTTGGGAGCTCGTGTGAGACCAAGATCGCTAAGAGGCACACAGACCACAGCATCACGATTGGCCATGAGGGGATCAGGCTGACCAGCTCCCGACCCACAGATACGCAAGGGACTGTGCTCGGTGCCTGCTGGCACTGGGGCACAAACAAGAGGTGAACCCTCCTCTCTTTCCATTCATTAGTTTCCCAGTAATCCTGAAGAAAGTCAGTCAGTATCATCTCCAGGGACACAATGATTCTTTCTCTTGGTACAAAGATTCTGGACTTCGATGTGTCTTAGGTGATGATATTTTTGTTTAATTAGATCATGCTGGGACCAGACAAGCTGGGACCATTTAAGACTCCCGAGTTTGAGGTTTAATGGCCTGGGGAATTGTCGTGATGATCCAGAAGGATTTCCTCTGCAAAACAGGGAGGAGAGAAGACAGATTTCAAGCCCTCCAATCCAAAGGACTGTGTAAAAATTCTTTTAATTCCAGTTCACTTACAAGACATTAAGCCCCACCTTCTGGTGAATGGCTAAATTGCAGGAAGAGAGAAAGCTCTAGGTTAAGTAAAAAATGGAGAATTTTTACAAGACAATAGCATTCAAGTAGAAAAATGCCTTAAATATACTTGCAATATTTTAGGAGAATGCACTGATCTCCATCAAAGTGTCAACGAAGAGGTTTTGAAAGACATCACAGTGTTTTATTTCAAGTGGTTGCATTCCATTTTCATCACTTGGTGTAAACTGTCGTACTGTAAAATAAACTTTATGTTTCAACTATTCCTAATCAAAACATTTTGGAATGCCCTGTTGCACAAAACCTCTCAGTATTTTGATTTTCATTTTGTTGAAGTGAACAAAAATACACACTGAAATGTTAAAGTTTCTCCAAGGTCAATGAATGCTTCCCAGGCAGCACCCCAGAGCCTTGAAGTCTTGTGTTGCTCACTGCCAGCCACTTCTCTTTTGTGCACACTGCAAGAGGTGCAGGCCCAGCAGATGCTGCTGATGTGGGGTTCCCTGGTACAGCAGCAAATGAGCTTGAAACATCCGTGAGCTGATTTTGCTCCATGGGACTCAGAAAGGGGTTGTGTACATGTACCGGGAAGAAAGATGGGAAAGGAGGGTAAAAGCAGGAACCGTGAGCATGGCAGCTCTCTTTTCAGGCAGCTGCTGGTGCAGATCTTGGTGCAGAAGAGATCAGTGGCTTCAGGCCCCTGGCAAAAGGCCTGCTGGCTCTTTGAGGGGATGTGTCACCTCCCTGCAGCAGGCAAGTGATGGCAGCGGTGGCAGGTGGCCAGGTATGGAGGGGGCAAAGGAGGCTTCCTTCACATGAAGATCTCAGAGATTGCTTTGATATTTGTCAGGGTGAAGAAAATTAAGGGTTAAGGATGAAGAGCAGGAAAAGGAGGAGGAGGAGTAAAAGAGGGAGGAGGAAGGGAAGGAGAAGGAAGGGTAAGAAGATGAGAGAGGAGGAAGAGGAAGGGAAAGGGAAGCAAGAGAGATAAGAAGAAAAAAGGAAAACTCTTTTACTGATGTCCTTGAGTGGAACTTATTAAGTAGCAAATTGTTTTCCACAGGAGAATAAGGGTATCCTAATGCAGTCAGGTGTTATCTTAGCAGAGCCCACAAGAGACCTGTTATGACACTACATTTTGCCAGGGCCATAGCACTGACACCTTATTCCCTCAGCAGTGGTGTCAATTTTCCATTAACAGCACAGTGCCTGAATTCAGCCACGGTGTGTGCACGGGCAGTTTGGCAGTGAAGGGGCAGAGGAGAGGACTTTCGGCTCCCTCTTGGCCCCTGGAGAGGCAGAGAAAGGAGCAGGGTAGGAAGGAGAGAGGGGCTGGGGTGACCATTTAGCTGTCACCCATCCAGGGTACAGCAGAAGTCAGCAGATGCACAGGGACAAATGCCTGAGGTATGGCCCGCGCCCCATCACTGGCAGGGTGGGTGCTGGCAGTCCAGCAGCTGTGGGAGCCCCCTCTGCATGTATGTCCTGCCCTCCTGCACGGGGGCTCTCATCCTGCTCCTGCAGTGGGGACCAGGGCTTCCAGATGCCAAGGGTTTGCAACTCATTTGGCAGTGCCACTGCAAATGGTGACAGCCCAGCTCATCGCACCTCTGTGCATTAAATTCTGCCCGGCAGGTGAATCAGTTCCTGAGTAACTGGGTGGCATGAAGCACAGACTGTTTGAATAGGGAAAGACACACAGAATCACAGACCCACAGACTGGCTGAGGTTGGAAGGGTCCTCTGGAGGTCATCTGGCCCAACCTCCCTGCTCAAGCAGGGCCATGTGGAGCTGCTTGCTCAGGACCATGTCCACATGGCTTTGGAAGATGTCCAAGGAGGGAGACTCCACAACCTCTCTGGCCATTGAAACATCATTGAAACCATAGCTCAAAGTCCATCTAACCTACTACCCAAGTGACTTAACCTTGCTATTTTAAGCAGTTCTCTCTCTCTTCTCAGTGGTGGCAGTGAACACACACAACTGAAACAAGCCCCATAACCATCAAAGGTCTAACCACTAACTGGGGGAAGGGATGACTCTAGAGAGATGTGGAAGAGTATGAGAAAACTGGGAGACAACCCAAGAGGTGGCTGTCTCACTTGAAAGCTAACCATTGTCAACCCTCTTGGAAACATTATAGCAAATAAAAGTTTTAAGGAGGGATTGGAAGCTGAAAAAAAAAAAAGCAGATTTCAATGTTACAGGGTCCTCCTCTAGATACACAGGGCAACAAAGGAGAAATCGAACTGCAGAGTAGCCTTCCCAGTAGGTACAACAATCTTTATGTGTTAAATTAGATAGCTGGAAAACCAGGGTGAAAAACAGAATGACAAGAGCTGCTGTTGCTTAAGAGTGCTTGAGTTCTTGTGTTGTCTGCAGTGCCAATCCCTGTCCTTTTCAAGTTTTGTTTCTGGCACATACTTGCTCCTGGCACAACTGACAGGTTGTTGCAGTGCTCTTACAAAAAGGTGAGGGGTTTGTCTGTAGGCTCTTCACATCCACAGCACATCCATGCAATGTGAAATGACAAACAAAGCCGCATCCTTGGGAACAGTGTGTTTTCATAAGCCACAAGTTTATAGTGTCTAGAAAACAGATTTTCAAGATGAATTAGTCTTCCTTCAGTAAGCAAATGAAAGATAGATGTCTGGGGTGTGCCAAGATGATACTTGGAAGTAGTAGCACTTAGAAAGACGTTATCCAATTGTTGGCCCAGTCTGTGTATTATACACACACACATACGCACACAGAGTGTCAGTTCATCATGATTTTTTTTTCTGCTGCTGCTCCTAAAAGGCCTGGGACTCTCTGTTCTTATGCCATGAGAGGGAAAATAATAAAAGCTAGACAGTTTCAAAGAGCAATTTGGATGTGTTTTTTGGAAGGTAGGAGAAGGGCTGGATCCAGCCACTCTGTGGGATGTTGGGGCTGTCCATTACACCACGCAAGGCTGCAGGCTGCACTGCCTGGTGCCCAGGGGAACAGGCTTTGCCCTCATCACTCCTCTCCTTTTCTTAGTGCTTCCTCTCTTTCCTTCTGTCTAATCACCTTCACTGGTTTCCATATTGATACTTTCTAACTGCTCGATTCCCAGGAACAGGCCACCTTTTCCAGGCTGTACCCCACCTATCAGCAGTGTGTGGTGAAGGAGAGGACTCTCTGTAAAAACACACTTCCCTTGTTGGAGAAGCTGGAAGATGTGGACAAATGAGTCATGGTGCTGCCGGGAGCTGATTGATGGTCCTGTGGTGCAGGAAATTGCACTCAGTTCTGTGGGACTGACCAACGTGCAAGCAGATGCTGCACGATGCCTTAGATACAGAGCCTAGTGTGGAGCATGGACTGTGTGCTACTGGGGCCCTGACTGGAGGACTTCAGATGATCTCTAGGGGTACCACAAACACAAAAAGCAATTAGAGCTGTACATTGTTCATCAAGTGACTGTGGAGGAGAATTTAGCTCTGGAAGGTCTCCAGACTGTCTCTGTGGTTCTCATGCATGTGTATCTCAAAATGCATACATATAATTCATTTGGAGCTGCAATCTTCCCCGAATTATTCCTCTGGGCATCTGATACAAACCAGTTGTTCACTGACAGCCCAAAGTAGAGCAATTAGTCATAGGCTAATGGGCTTTGCCAAAGTAACACTGTTTTTTTCTCCTCAAACATCATTAAAAGAAGGAAATGGAAGTATCAGCACCAGGAGCTGTTGCCAGGCTGGGATGTCAAGCAGTAGCAAAACACTGCTAGTGCTGGGAGTGCTATGCAAGAGTCTAACCGACTGCTTACAGAGAAAATAATGGGATGGAAGAGACAGACAAAAGACAGAGTAAGAGGAAGGGTTAAATGAGTATAGTCCCCAAACAAACCAGAAAGAAGGAAATGTGGAGAAAAAAAAACAGTTACTAATTCAGCTCACCTTATGCACCCATGGTACCTCAGCTGGAGGCAAATCAGAGAGGGCTTGGCTAGCAGGGGAAAGAAACAGGCCACCAAAGGCTGTAGCTGCCCTCAGAGGTGTGAAGCCCTTCCCAGCAACTACAAAGAGTCACAAAGTCAACCACTGCCTTCCAGGTGCCTCAGGTGGGCACCTGCAGCTTGGTGGGATAACCTCCGTGCTGGCAGGCGTGTGGGTACAGCAAGGGAGCAGTGTCCCCCTCATGAACACACCAAGGCACCCCAGCCCCATCCTGCCGAAGTCAAGGCCTTGAGCAAAGGTGGCCTACAGATCCACCTCACCTGCAAACAATAAAAACTGATTGTGACTGGTGGCTACTGCTCTCTTAAGAAAAATTCTCTTTATTTGACCAGCTGAACACCCCCAAAACAACAAAATGAAGCTGTGATATACATGCAGAGGAGTATTTTTCTGTGGGTATGTAACCCTGGGTCCCTTCAACCATCCTCTCATCTGCCCACTTTTGAAAAATGGGAGATGCCTGTAAGCAAGGATTGCCCATCCCCTACATCTTTGGGACCCAGTCACAGGACCCTCACAAATTCTCTGCTCACCAGTCTGCTGGAGCACTCCTACTCTTCAGCAGGAGAGACTTATTCTAAATTACCACAGCTGATTTCCTAAATGGCTTACACCAAAGTCATGTGAGTTTCTGCAAGGGAAATCAGGGTTTGAACTTGCAGCACGTTGTAGTTACCTACTTTGTGGCAGCTGCCTGAGGTATTTTTTCTGCCCTGTTTTTGTTTTGTTTTGTTTTTCTGTCTTTTTTTTTTCCTGCACTGCCCCAGGTGATGCAAGGGAAGTGCCTCTAAGATAAGAGGCAGTAGACCTCATATTTGACACTGAAGTAAGGATATGCAATAGCTAATAACTAAATAGCAGCTGATGTGTCCTCAGTTTGTTTACTGCAGTTTATTTGCTCCTTATCTTCAGTTTGATATCTTTGTTGCAGGAAAAGAGCATCCGCACAGAGTTATAGCCAGAAAAAGACATTTTACTTTGCATTCATATCCTGTCTTGTGTGTGTGTGTGTGCAGACGAGCCCTGTGGTTCTCTGCTTGGCTTTGCCAAGAGAAGTATTCTGTTCCTGGTTCACAACATTAGCTTTTCTGGTAGTGTCCTCGGAGAAAGTGGGGAGGGGGCTAAGATTTCAACAAAAGGCTTATAGCTGATTGCTATATCAACAGCATGAGGGATTAAACCTCTTCCTCTAAGAACTATTAAGTACTGTAATCCCTCAACACTACTGTCCCTCGATTCCTCATTTCCTAGTAAACATATATCATGCCTAAAAGATAGTGCCTTAACACAGTCCTCATATATCACTGACTGCAGCGCACTGTCTCCCTGCTGGTACTGGCAGTCTCAATAGTGAGGTGCATGTGTCGGGTATTAAGAGTATTAAGTTTGGATTTTGTCTCATCTGCACCTCGTCTGAAGAAGGAAAACAGATCTAAGAGGGAAACAGCAGCCTGGAGTGGTTTTCCCCATGTAATGCAGGAAAAGGAATAGCAGCTAAACTTGATGCGACCCTTCAGAGCACTGCCTAGCTCCATGGGCCTCCTTACCCTGCAAAGCAAAGGCCAACCAACAGGATTGCTATCACTGAATCAGGTACGGTCTTTGTGCGGTTCAAGTACAGCTCTTGTATGGAAGGTCATTTCATATGACCAGGAGTCTTGGCATGAGGGCTCCTGGATAACCTGAACACACACTTCTGGCCAGAAATATGCCAGGGTAGCTACTGACCTCAACAGCGGCAGGTTGCCTCAGCACCCCCAGCCCCATTCATCTCACAGCCAGAGCTGCCACACTTCTGTTTGGGAAATCCTACTGCCTCTGGCAGGATGAGGCCCATGTCCTGAAGCTCTCAGCCACAAATTGCTGATATGAAGTTCATGCAGTGATGAAAGAGATGTTCCTGGTCCTTATTCTGCTTTCCTAGGTGATCCTCTTTTCATTGGATTTCAAATATACACATCTTCTGAATAGATTGCAAACCCTTTTCTTGCAAAACACCTAGACAGGGATGGTGCACACATGGCAGACTGTAAGAGTGAAAGAAGAAAAGAGATGGCCCCTAGTCTGGAACAGTTTCACATGGAGGAGAGCACTTTAACAAGATTTCTTCAATGCGCCAAAGCGCCAAAGTTTGAGTGCTTCATTTCTCCTTACTGACCAAAACGCTTTCTGTGGTTCATAAGGCGTAGTGAGGAGAGCTAACAGGTAACCTGTTAGCTAACACCAAGCTGTTGTGACAGTGGATATTTGGACTTATCATGTTTAGGTTGTGGTAAAGGCAGCTATAATATGGATCTGCTTCTACCCCCCAAAAGAAAAATAAAAATACATAATCTTGTTCCTTCACCTGACTCAACAAGGTATAAGACTTCATGAGCAGTGATGAGAGGCCAGCTAAAGGCCCGATCAAGAGATGCTAGGGACCTGAAGCTCTCTCTAGGATTCAGTGGGAAGCTCCAGCTAAGATGTCCAAAGATGGATAAGATCCAGCTCTAGATTCCTAATAGACTGAACACCCAAGTGTCCTGTTCAGGTTGTGAAGGCCTAGCCTGAAAGTAAACAGAGTGTTGCAGGGCCAGGCTGTGGCCCTACACTGCACCACGTCTTTTGACATTCCTCCAAGTCAGTCGTCTTGTGCTGCTGTTGGGATCCCACAGGCCTCGTTGCTTTCTGTGACTTGCCTGACGAGCATATGGATCATTTCTTTCCCTTAAAGCCTCCTCGTAAACAACCAGTCAGGATACTGGGAACAGAATCACAAAGCAGAGCCTGGAGGGAGCTGTCTGCCAAAGAGCTCACTCTAGCTCTCCCAGGTCATGCCAGGACAGCTGCAGTTAGCTCTGCAGCGCAACAAGTTAAATTGCTCACAGATTTGTCTGCACATAGCTACTTCAGAACTGATTGCTTAGAAGGAAAATATTTTAACAAGCAGTGAAAAGCAGCATACAGCTTTTTAAACAACGGGCTTTACTGCCACTTGTGTGAAGGCCTGCTGCATCTCCTCTGCAATGTCACAAAGCGCTGGCGTGGGTGTAGCCACTTTCCCGGCCTGTGGACAGGCCTGTCACGCTCTTGGGGCAGCCTGTGGAGGTCCTGCTCAACAGGTCCAGCCCAGTGATAACCTCACAGGGCCCATCCCTAGCCCCACACTTCGAAGGCCCCACAGCCATTGATGAGCAACTGGAGGAGACACAGAGAGCTTAGCCATTCTCATTGCAGTAATCTCTTAAACGAATACTAACAGTGGGCTAAAGGGATGACAGGCACCCTAAACCATTTCAGGTATGAAGCACTGAATCTGCACACATGCCATTCAAGATATCAAGGTATGAAGTGAGTTATACCAGTAGTATGCTGTCAGCAGTTAACAGAAAGCACGAGTTTTTACTCTTCTCCATTCATCAGCATCATACATCTGTTTTTTCAGTATTTATCTATACCAAATAGGACACAAAATAAGAATACTGCAGAGTTCAGAAAATCCTGCCCCGGCGTCTGCTCAGTCCAAGGCTAACTATCAGCTTTATCTGCAATCACAACAGGGTGCCAGGAAATCATGTTGTCATCCTAAGACAGCAGAAAAGAGTTTAGTTTGGTTTTCACCAGACTGTTGCTTTACAGACTTAACCAAACAGAGGAAAANAAAAAAAAAAAAACATTTACCTAGTTTTCATGGCCTTTACTATTCTATAGATTGAATAAGAGACTGCTTTCAAATACTGATAAATGCGAAGACTTCTTGCAAAAGTAAGACGCGAGGAGGGCCAGGTGCTATGTATACTTATGTCCTTGATCTTTTTTCCTCATTTGATGAGTTTCGTGCTCTAGTCATTCTTCAAAATCTGGTTCAGAGAAGCAACAGCTAGAGGCCTGAATGTTTTACATGTGACATTGTCTCAGCAGGAATGTTGCAAGCACCAGCAGATGCAAGTTCTGCAGAAAGAGGACACCTCAGAAAACTGCAGCTTGGGCTCTGTTATCTGCTTATATCTGAATTATAACTCATATCTGAATTATCTGCTCAGCATAATTTTAGCAAAGAAGAAGTATTAGGTCAGACAGAAGTATCTGTTACAGAGTACAGGCTAACAGACATGGCCTTCCACATGGCTGGGCAGACAAAAGCTGCTGACCAGACAGACAGACAGAGGTGACCGGCCAAACTGTTGCTGAGGAAGCTTTCACATCACATCTCTTTTCAGTTAGAAGAACCAGATCCAACAGGAACTGAGGATCTTGAAATGGAGTTACAAGTCAAGGGGACATCAAGTCATCAGTAAGTGTTAACTAAGGCACTGCTGTCATGCCAATAAATCAGAAAAAAAAAAAAAAAAGTGTTCAAGACTATAGAGCTATAGTATTGTACTAGCTTTTCCATATTGCTCAGTTTACCTATTCAGAATAAAAGGTATAATATATGTTCTGAATCTTAGAACTGCCCCATAGAAAAAAGCTCAGTATTTCTGCCTGTTGGAAAGTTTTAGCAATTTTTTAAGCATCCATCTATTTTTTCAAAGGCACTTTGCGAGATAACATAGAACTCTATTATTTATTTAAAATAATCTGTGCCTTCAGTTGAACAGCAGTGTCATTTGCTGCCCTCTGGTGTAGTAAAAATGAAAAAACACTTATAATGGAAATTTAGTAATTGGAATACAGAAATCGAGTAAACTGACAAGATATCTTAATTTCTAAAATAACTTAGTAATCCTCAAATTTATTCTACCTGGTGCATAAGGCAGACACATTACCAAGAGAACGGTAAAAAACATAATTAAAAATGAAGGCAGTAGTGCACTTCTATGTAGTATTATCTGTATCAAGTATATCCCATTTATAAGTAAAATAAACCATCTCAGCATGAAGCTTTGCATGCTTTTTCTGTAAGAGTAAGGCTTGGTTTTCCTTCTCTTGACTCATCCATAATTAAAGCACTGTGAGCAAGCCTTTCTCCTTGCTTACACCTCCCATCCTCATAGTTCTCACTGTATTCATAAATCTTACCTAAGCCATTTTAGTATTGTATTTTTAGCTAAACAGTCATTAAATCCTATATGTAACATCTAATAGATAAATTTTTAATTAGAAATATCAATAAAATAGTACATGTATGTTCTACTCTACAGAGAACTTACAAAGACAGGATAGTTAGCAGAACAAAAGCAGGTGAAATTCCTTCTTGCCAAATACAATGCACATCATATGTTGGAAATAAATTACATTTCTCACACTTCACTCTACCTGAGTTACCTTACCTACGTAAACTCAGGAAAATGAGCCAGAGATCACAATGGGAAGCTAAATTAAAGCCATCCAAGCCAGCTTGGATAGAAGATAAACATAATGTAAACATTAAGCCATCTAATAAATATTATCACAGAATCACAGAATCGTTCAGGTTGGAAGAGCCCTCCAAGATCACCTAGTCCAACCTCTGACCTAACTCTAACAAGGCCCACACTAAACCATATCTCTAAGCTCAACATCTAAACGTCTTTTAAAGACCTCCAGGGATGGTGACTCAACCACTTCCCTGGGCAGCCCATTCCAATGCCTAACTACCCTTTCGGTAAAGAAGTTTTTCCTAATATTCAACCTAAACCTCCCCTGACGCAACTTTAGCCCATTCCCCCTTGTTCTGTCACCAGGCACGTGGGAGAAGAGACCAATCCCTACCTCACTACAGCCTCCTTTAAGGTACCTGTAGAGAGCGATAAGGTCACCCCTGAGCCTCCTCTTCTCCAGGCTGAACAACCCCAGCTCCCTCAGCCGTACCTCGTAAGACTTGTTCTCCAGACCCCTCACCAGCTTCGTTGCCCTTCTCTGGACTCTCTCGAGCACCTCCATGTCCTTCTTGTAGTGAGGGGCCCAAAACTGAACACAGTACTCGAGGTGCGGCCTCACCAGAGCCGAGTACAGGGGGACAATCACCTCCCTAGTCCTGCTGGCCACACTGTTCCTGATACAAGCCAGGATGCCGTTGGCCTTCTTGGCCACCTGAGCACACTGCTGGCTCATATTCAGCCGACTGTCAACCAGCACACCCAGGTCCTTCTCTGCCAGGCAGCTTTCCAGCCACTCATCCCCCAGCCTGTAGCTCTGCCTGGGGTTGTTGTGCCCCAGGTGCAGGACCCGGCACTTGGCCTTGTTAAACTTCATACAGTTGGCCTCAGCCCATCGGTCCAGCCTATCCAGATCCTCCTGCAGAGCCTTCCTACCCTCGAGCAGATCGACACACGCACCTAACTTGGTGTCGTCTGCAAACTTACTGAGGGTGCACTCGATCCCCTCGTCCAGATCATCTATAAAGATATTAAAGAGGACCGGCCCCAGTACTGAGCCCTGGGGGACGCCACTAGTGACCGGCCTCCAACTGGACTTGACTCCATTCACCACGACTCTTTGGGCCCGGCCACCCAGCCAGTTTCTAACCCAACGAAGGGTATGCCAGTCCAAGCCACGAGCAGCCAGTTTCTTGAGGAGAATGCTGTGGGAAACGGTGTCAAAAGCCTTACTGAAATCGAGGTAGACCACATCCACAGCCTTTCCCTTGTCCACTAAGCGCGTCACTTGGTCATAGAAGGAGATCAGGTTCGTCAAGCAGGACCTGCCTTTCATAAACCCATGCTGACTGGGCCCGATCGCCTGGTTGTCCCGCAAGTGCCGCGTGATGACACTCAAGATAATCTGCTCCATGAGCTTCCCTGGCACTGAGGTCAAACTAACAGGCCTATAGTTCCCCGGGTCCTCCCTCCGGCCCTTCTTGTAGATGGGCGTCACATTTGCTAGCCGCCAGTCATCTGGAACCTCCCCTGAGAGCCAGGGGAGGTTCTTTATCAGAACCTTTATCAGGGGAGGTATCTTTAAATCAGGATAGAGGTAAAAAACAGATGTATCCCAATGGGCTTACTAACTAACTCTATTCTTTACAGTTTTAGAATACTGAAATGGAAAAGAGGTTCACTGCCTCCATTGGTTTTAAAAATTCTTTGAGATTTAGGAAAAGTGCCAAAGGCCAGAAATACTCTTTAGCATCTCCAAATTCTATTCAAGTTTTACTCGAATCCTTAGGAATACTAACTTTCCTTCAGTTTTCTGCATTTATTAAGAAAGTGTTTGTAATGTTTCACAATCAGAATTTAGTACGGACTGTCTAAAAGCCTTTTCCAACTGCACTAAGAGAGCCATATGCTTAAATGAGATCCGAGTGAGTATACACAGCAGAATCAGTAAGCAAGTGTAACTTGGTCTTGCCCCTGAAGGCTGTTTGGCCTTTGTAATGAAGAGGTGGCCTGCAAGGGGGTGTTAATCCCTACTCACGTGCCCTACACTCATTGCTCACATTTTTAAATATACTATGAGTACTGAGAATATCCATGGATGGAGCTAACCATTAGCAGCTTATATTAAAATAAATCTTCCCTGAACATTTCTTTAGTTCTATTTTATGCAGGAGTGGATTAAGTTACATAGTTTGTTTTCCTTCTGTATAACAGACTGAAGACTTGTCTTCACAAAACGCTGCATTTCCATTTCCCAACCCATTAAAAAAGCCTTCATACTCTCACTCTATCATTAGTCCCTGCACCAAGGCTCAAGTTTTTGTTCTCCCCACCCCCCTGCCCCGAGAGTAGCTATAATGTATGTATGGCGATAGAAACAGGAACAGCTGCCTTCCCAGTGGGATTCTCCCATGCAACCCTTTTCCACTGAGCATGCTGTCCATTTGTATAAGGAAAAGGCAAGTTTCTAAGATTTCATTATAGAACACACTTTTAAGAATAGTAACAAGAAACCTGCTTGATTTAAATATGGATTTTGCTTGATATTTGCAAGACGACGTTGTATACCTACTTCTACGTGCCTGAGCTTATCTGAGGAAAATTCAGCCATATTCCTCAGTTTGTAAGGAATAGATGCTCTTCAAATTACCTGCACCAGCTTGCACATATATTTCAAGCTGTTCTGTTAAGTTAGCTTTGAAGTACCACATTGATAAGTCTCCTAATACCATTTTTTTTTCCTGATCCCAATTTTAAAGACGAATTGCACTGAAAAGAGCAAAAGAGGAGTTTTCTACAAAATCATTTATTGGAAACTGACATTTCCCACAAATCTTACAGGTAAAATTTATTTAGGACCATTTAACTCTTACCCTCATCTTGGTACATGCAACAAAAGTGAAAAAATGCTGTCTCTGAGTTCTTCAGAAAATGGATGTAGTGGCTTGAATGTGACCTCAGGAATTTACACACTTCTTATGTTACTACAGTATTTTAAATACCTTAGTTTTATAAGTCTCAGTAAAGAGTATGAGAAGTTCATTTCTCAGAATTTTTAAGATCACTGATTTAAGAAAACGCCATTGGTAAGATTGCCTACAGTCTGAATAGCATCTGTGAGTTTTGAGGATCTACGTTAGAACTCAAAATTTATTTTTACGAGTGAAGAGAAAGCCTATTTTAGGTGACAAATCTAAACCAACATCAGTTCTGTTTGCAGTTTGATCTGACATTTTGTAACCTCATTATTTGTATTTCTAGGCATTTTACTTCAAAGTAATAAATAACCCTTATTTTTCTTGTGGGAAGGAAAGAGAAAACTGGAGAAGTCATTTGGCAAAATGGTTTAGCTTTTCCCTAGCCTCCATATTACCCATTCCATATTTACAGTGCCTAATGCCATGTTGATACTCACTTGCACGGTGAACCATAGAAGAATTTTTAATCATTAGATGGCTATAAACATTAGTAAAAAAAGAAGTTAAGCTGGAATAGAGAAAAGCGGGATTTGGAAAATGCAACATAGAGGTGGGAGGAAGATGAGGCAAAAAACAGTATATAAAGAAAAGCCACGCTGCAGTTTTAGGACCCCAGAGCAATTGACCTATATTGTATCACAAATCACCCTGGACAACAAAGGCTAACAAGAAATCAAGCCCTTTCAGTGCCAACAAGTTTCTTCCTCTCCCTCCCCAAAATATTCTCCCCAAAATAGTTCTAGTAAGCAAGCACCAACGGGCTGGGCAGATGCTATCTGTTAAGCACCTGTGACTTTCACTCTGGATAGTTGTACTGGAAAACTCAGTATTGAGTAATCAGCATTCATTTTAGAACCAGACTCTCTAATTAGCAGATTACCAAACAAGACGTTAGAAATGCCCACTAAGTTTTATTTTCCATTAAAAAAGAAAAAAGAAATTGAACAATTGTGCAATTAAGAGAAACTGTCCAGGAGTAGGCCTTTTCCCAAACTTCTCTCTGCCAGCATCCCCTGGCAGAACACACGAAGCAGGACAGAAGGACCACGGGCACGGCGGCCAGCAGACACGGCAGCGCTCCCAGCGGCAGGCAGGCGACTCCCACGCTCTTCCCGCGGGTCTGAAGCCAGTTCAGCGGTGCCGGGCTCGGTCTCGGCGGGCAGGCGGGAGGCTAAAGCGGGGTCCGGCGCTCGCTCCGACCAACCCCGGCGACCCGCAGGGCAGGGAGCCGAGCGGGGCGGGGCGGGCTAGGACTCGTCGGGCTTGTCGGCGGGCGGCCCGCAGGGCTGCAGCATCTTCTCCATGAGGTTGAAGCGGACGCGCGCCTTGCTCTCGTTCTCGGCGATGGCGAAGTAGTTGAGCAGGTCGAAGTGGCCCATGTAGGAGCAGTACGAGTCGCGGTGCTGGTTCACCAGCCACTCCCACTTGGTGGTGTCGGCGTGGCCGGTCCCGATGTACTTGGACTGCAGGTGCTCCAGCTGGCTGTGGATGGTGTACCGGTCCGTCATGGCGCCCGCCCGGCACCGGCACCGGCCGCTGCACCGCGCCGCCGCGCGAAATGGCGACCGGAAGTGGCGTCACCGCCCGCCCTGCGCCTTTTCCGCTCCCCTCACCCGAGAGCAGCAGCGATTTCCCCGCTTGTTCCGGCTTGGCCTTCGGGCGGTGCCGGTTATTTAAGACCCCGCTGTCTGCTTTGGACCGAAACGCAGAAACGCTCCAGCTACGTTCGAGCTTCCCTGCCGCAGGGCGCGGCGGGAGCGCGGCCTCCAGCAGGGCGCGGCGCGCATGCGCGACCTGGAAAGGCATGCCGGGAGTTGTAGTCCTCCGCCCCGCCCGCCCGGTGCCACGGCGGGCGTGGGGGCGGCAAGAGGGCCCTGCCCCGGGGCTGTGGGCTCTGAGCCGTGCTGGGGGCAGCGCGCCCAGCCACCGCCCCGGTTACGGCTCGCGTCTGGCAACGGCGGGCGCTGCGGCCCCAACAGCCCCGGGGCTTCCAATGCCTGCCTTTGCGTGGCGGGAAGAAGGAAAGCCTGGCGGGGCGGGGCGGGGGCGTTAGGAGTTTCCTGAAGTTACCCGAAATTCAGGCTGCCCTTATCTGACCTGCGGCAAACTGAACAAGAAAGAGGGATGCAGCATTTTTAAACAACTGCCCCATTAGATGGACTCCGTGAAGGCTCCTGTTGTTTTCCCCGAGATTATTAATATAATTTGAATTTCTGTTTTAATTACTTTAATTGAGTAGCCCAGTAGTAAGCCAGGCGACGGTTACAACTGCAGGCCAACACCTGTAATGCATCGTTATTATGAGGCATGTACCTGATGACTTTGTATTCCCAAGCCAGACGCTAGACAGTCTCCCTGAAACGCACCAGAGCTTTGCTCTGTAGGGCCAAGCCTCCCTTTAATTCCTAAAGGAATAACACAGCTTTGCCACTGTAGCCATTGCTTAATTCGCCTACCTGAGAATCAAATGCGCATGCCCTAGCAAATGACTACAAAGTATCTAGAAAATGGGGCATAGGGAACAAAACCAGAAAGCCTCTATCTGTCAGGACGCTTCAGTAAATGGGAAAGCAAAACTCACGGAGCAGCTCCTAAAGCTCATGTTTCAGTGCACACTATGTCCCAGCTCCTGACATTGTCTCTGTATGAATTACACCTCATTTTTGCTTTCTAAACAAGTGACACAGGAAGTCTGACTCTGGAGGAAGAGAGCTATAATAAAAATAGCCATGAGGTGCTAAGAGCTAATCAAAACTATTTTTCATGAGCCGTTTACTTAGTTAAAGGGCAGCACTGCACTTGTTGTGGTAATTCTAGTACAAGAACTCCTTAAAGAGAAAGGCTAAAGAAGTGCACTGAATTTGAGAGTCCTCCCAAAATAAATATTTTGTTAATGTTAATTCAGTTTTATTTAGCTAAGAAAAAGTACTATAGGTTCTATCCCATTTCCTTTATGAGGTGCAGAGCTCTTGCTTTTCCCCTGGCAGACTTTGCAGCTGAGCAGGGTCAAGGAATAGATCTAAGCCAAAATTATGTATTACTGTTGAAAAAGATTTTTTTTTTTTTTTGACAGAGTAGGTAATATTTTACATGAATATTAAACTCACAAGCAGGTATAAAAATCACAAATTATAAATTGTATCACCTATCTAATTTGGTCAAAGTGGAGCTTTAAATAAATCCTATCATCCATCAAATAAGTGGTCTTTCCTCTCCAGCCCTCTTAAAGAGCTTATATAATGTTAAATTTAAAATGCATGGAACGATACATGCTTTCATATGATAGCAGTAGTTTTAATTACTTGTTTTAAAATAGGAAAGACACATTGCCAGAAATTTTCTAACAGGACTCTTTGAGCTATTTCTTGTAAATGCTGTGTGGTCAAAAGAAATCCACGGAAATCTTCTATGAAAACACAGATGATTCAAGGCCCCGTGTTTACAAGTGAGCATCTTTTAAAGCCAAGGTCACAGAAAGCAGTGTCAAAACAATATCCTAAAGTGTCCTTACCTTTTACTGTGAATAACTAAATGAGGACTATAATTTGTTTATTTAATTGTTTGTTTGTTTTTGTTTTTATGAGGATCTGTTGAATCATTATCAAGGTTTACTTAGCATGAAGCAGTTTTACACAGCTGGATACAGCAATTATATTCTGTAGTTTCTTCCAGAGAGACTGAGACAGAAAACAAACAAACAAGAAAACAAACAAACAAACAAAAAGACAGAATTCCTGCAGAAAAATGCAGAGGCGTCCCACGCTTTGGATCTTGGGAAGGTCTGGACAAGCTTTATGTGATTTATGTGTTTTACAGATCTGGGCTGAAGACCATCAGGGAGGTAACTCACTGGTGTAACAGAATGAGAAGCGAGGTACATGTTTAGAGGCTAATCCACGTCCGATCTGAGAGGGTGCAAGTTGTTTTTATTTTCCTGAAGACAAAATAAAGTTAAACAAATGCAAGAATTGTAGGGAGATCACAGTAAGCACTTGAGATACTGACTAAGCTAGGAACACTGAGCAATTTAGATTCTCATCAAGATTTCAGAGACATGATCTAAGGAAACTGTTTCAGAAGTCTGCTCCAAGCTTTCTAACATTAGTGGTCTCTTGTTTCATCCCAGAATTGTTTGTTTGTTTACACGATTTTGTGGTTTATAGCTTGTTTCGTAATGTCTTCATTCTCACTACAGGCTCAGCCTGCCATCTTTAATCCTACAAGTAGCGTGGTTTAAAATGGTGAACGACTTGGAGACTGCGTAAGTGGTTATTGAGAGTAGGGTGAATGGAGATGATCTCCATAAGGGAAAAGCAAAAAGTTTTATTTTACTAGAATAAACAACTCTGAAATGCTTGAGAGACACCTGTTTTGTGGTGAAGGGATGTACTATACATTGGTATGTGGAAAGACAAAAAAGACATATTCCGAATGTGGGAAAGCTTTCCTTTCTTTTTAAAATCTTTTTAAAGAATGGGACTGTATGAAGGACACTACCACTTGATAGATGTTCAGGGACAACGCAATGACATGTAGGGCTGGTCTCAGAGTTGCTTTCAAATTGTTATCTTCTGAACTCTAAGCTAGGAGATGTATTGATTAAAATAATCCGTCTTTGGAATAGAAAAGATGCCCAGAAGCTTATCCATCTCTTGCAGCTGGTGCAGGAGTTTATAGAAGCAACAGTTGCATTAAACTGAACAAACGTTGGAATTCAAGTTCAAAAAAAACATTCTGGAAGGGAAGTTTAAACCTGAAGTTTTCAGCAAGCTTGGTAGTGGGCAAGAGTAAGACACTGAATTCAGACATCCAGAACTCTGGGAAAGTATGCACAAAGATGTCACCATATATTGGCTTTGATTAAAAACACCTCTGTGAGCACAAGGCAAGCTAACCAATACCAGAAAAAAAAAAAAAAAAGATAGTAAAATTATTAGTCAGCAGGCAACTAAAAAATATAAACGATTCCCAAAATTCAATTTTCACCTGAAAAAAAAAATAGTTTTAGCTGTGAAGAATTACATTCAATTATACTCACTTAATCTTCCCTACTTCTTCCACACAAAAATAAAATCTGTTGTTGGGCCTTGTTTTTCTTTCTAGGTCGTCCCTGCAAAATGGATCCCCGCACTTTGACACTTCCCTTTCTAGAATAAGAAGTTTAAGTCTACTAAGTGACTGGGGGAGGAGGGGATGTGTGCAAGTATGCGTGCGTGCACCAGTGTGGATTTATAGAGAGAATCGTCACTGAGTGGTAATGTGCTTGTGTGATTAGCATTTCTGAATAATTTAGCATTCCAGGATATTTCAAAGTTTTTGTAGTGAATGCTATTAAGTATAATTATTATATAATTATTACTTTGTCTTGGTCTCTGAAGTCGCGTTGAGAAATAATTAGTGTCCAAAACAACTGAGCTTATGTATGGAAATCACATAAAGGTTCTGTTTTAAGAGCTGAAATAATCTTTTTGGCGATTAAAGCCGTACCCTTTCAAGCCAACTTTGAAATGCTCTGAAGCCAGGAGCAGGTCGTGATCGCGGTGGCCGCTGGGTGTCAGGATCGCACCGGCAGCAGCTCATTTACCCACGGCGCGGGACCTGCTGGCTGCCACTGCAAATTAAGAGCAATAGTGTACATGGGGCAGGAGAACCGACAGAGGGTGACAGTGACTGTCCCTTTCAAGACAAAACCAGGTTTTTAAATTTCCTACAGACTCTTTGGGTAGAAAAATTAAGACTTCCCCAAAACAAGGGGAAGGAAAGATTTTATTAGATAAATGCAACACACACCCACAAAGATGGTGAAATGAAGAAAAGGATGTCATATTTTTTGAGAAAATCCTTTGTTCTTCACTATATTGATTTATTCTACAAATACGATTTCAGAGCCAAAAAAAAAAAAAGTTGTTTGAAATTGTGTTAGCCTGGAAAGAATAGAGATTCTTTGTGCTAGAAATTAATAATGACAATAAATTACTGTATTTGCAAGGGAAACACCCTTTGTTTAGAAATAATTTGCTTCTACTGTAACAGGGTGTTTAAATCCTTATTTGCAGAGGTCACATTACCACTTAGGAATTTTAGGCTGCAAAAATTACCTTTCTTACCAGTTGCATGGTCTTTTTTTCTCAGATTTCCTGTGTCATCACATACATTGTGAAAGCCTTTTTGTTGTGTATGCAGTTTGTCAAGTGCTGTTATAGCCTACAAATATTAACAGTCTCTGGAAGTGCTTATTTTGGCCCTGTAACAAGTGGAATATCTTTTCACTGCTTTTCTCAGAGGTCCTGTGAAAGAGGTCCTTTTTTCATAAGCAAGCATCTTTCTCCACCTTGTTTTGCATAATCTCCTCTAATTTATTCTCCTTGCTGTCAGAACTGTGATTCTGCTCCAGTGCAGGAATAGTGCCTTAATACTGTGACCACTTGCAGTCTTTGGGACTGATCCTGAGATGGGGAATATATGGTCACTGGAAGCATGGGTAAGTATTAAACATTCACCTCTAGACCAACCACAAGAAACTGTGTTTCACTATTGCTTTGAAACTATGATTTTATAGTGTGTATATACCCAAATATCTGAAAATTTCTTTTAGGGTTGTGCCGCTGATTCCCAGCCAAAGCTGTAAGAGAAGAAGAACAGGGAATAAACTAATCGGAAAACAATACCATGTGTCCTGCCATTCAAGCATACACTTCAAACTGTGTATCAGTGTTGGTATCTGGAGAAGGGAAACGTATTTTAAATCAGCCTGCAACTGGAGTGCTTCTTTCTTTACTCAGATATAAAATTCACTGCTGAAAAATTATCTTGGCCTGAGGTTCAGGAGAGGCAGCATTTAGTACCGGGCAGTGCCACGCTTAGTCTTTGATATGTTATGGTGTGTCAAGACTTGGGACAGGAGGCCCTTGTACTGAGTGACGTGCAGCTTGTTGGAAATTAAATGTTGGACTGAAAAGCCTGAACTTCTTTTAATGTCAGTTTCAAAACTTTTAGGATATTTTTGTTTTGTCTTAATTGCATTATATACTTACGTAAAACTCCCTAAAACATTTCAGAAACAATATGTTCTAGAGCACATTATTGTTGCAATCTAAAGGTCCTGATGGTGTGAACTGATGCTGTGTGAGACCCATTGCTATCAGCTTGAGCCGCTCTGTGACCTGCCTTCAGGGTCCCTTGCCTAGGAGCAGATTATGGAGCGCGAAGTCAGTCTAGTAGCTTCACGCTCCATTGCTTGCTTGTAAATATTAGCATGTCGCTGTACTCCTGCATATGGCTGAGTAACAGCTATGTGCCTTAGGTGTGCACTACGGTTTAATTAGCTTAATTTAGAAGCCATTGAAAATCTCCTAGTGTGGTGTAGGAGCACCCTAAAAGTAGAGTCACAGTAGGGGTCACTAGCACAACGCTTACAGGTGGGACTCCGAAATAACGTGAGCTACGAAATGTGGAGTACCAGGAGCGCAGCCGGCGTCCAAGAGAGGCAGCAATCACTTGCTACTTTAGAGGGAAGATCTATTTTCCAAAGCTATCACTTTGAAGATAAAAAACCCTCCACTAATATGATTAGTTACTGCTTCAAGCTAAAAATAGAGCTAATAGTCTGTCAGGTGAATTGAAATTGCTTGTGTCCGTATGCATTTTTGTGATGGGGAAGGTTTGTTCTTTTCATGCATTTTGAAATAAAACGAAGTAATAAGAGTAAATGCAGCAAAACTAGGAAAGACTGCAAGACTATCCAAAATGCAGCTGTATTCTGACCATATTTTTCTCTCCCTTCGCTTCATTCACCCCAGATAAACTGTTGCAGCTCATACAACTAATAATTGTGTTCAGTAAAGTATACAAAAGTAGGAGTAGTGAAAGACAAATCTTTAAATAAGCCCTAAAGAAGATAGCAGAAGTGTATACAGGCTTAAATTAGAAGAAATTGATTTGACCAATGAGTAGCTCTGTGTACCATACCACTATCTTCTTTCAATGTGCAGGGAAGAGTAAGAGCACAGGAGGTGACTTTCCTTTTTAAGTCTGACTCTCAAAGCTGCTTCATGCAGCTGTTTCTTTTTTTATCTGCCTTATAAGCGTCATGTTTTAAAAACACTGATTTCTTCAGAACAGTACTTAGAAGTGTTCTCTGTGAAGGAGCCTGTCTGTAATTAGTCTCTTCCCCCTACAACTCCCCCCTGCAGACACATGCACAAGGATTTATCATTTCACCTCCTTCTGCAGTAAGCACAGAGAACATCAGTGTCATAACCCTCATCTTGACAGAACTCCAACGTGTATGCAAGGGTAAAGCTCATCTTCTAATGCACAAGTCAGTCGATAAGAGCAAAAAATAACAGCAGGAGAAGCTTGGAGACACTGGCATCAGGGAGTCATCCACTCATCTATTTGATGCTGGCAGAGCGTGTTGTACTAATTCACATTAAGAAATGCCAGTCTGTGGACTGCTCATGCGGCAGACAGCAAAGGAGAGGGAGAGCAGTAGTGGATGTTTAGGAAATTCAGGTCATTACAGAAGAAAGAATATAACTGTTCCTTCCTTGCATCTTTAGGAAAAGGCAAGCCAGTAACTGTCAGCTAACCACTTGTTTTTCAACTTCCTCATTTGAAAAAAGAAGTGTGCAGGATCCTCTTGCATTTAGTAAAAAAGTACAGCTTCAGTTGTATGCTATGCAATATTTCCCACCTTCAGCCTCATCAAAGTATTGTTTTTTATTAAATTTAAAGCAGATAGAACAGAATTTTCCACAATGTCAAGCACCATGAAGAAATATATTTGTTCAAAGCACATAAGATAAATGCCTTCTCCCTTGTTGATTTAATTCCTGGGAATGTCTTGTTTGTCAGAAGACAAAAATTTTGGAATGCACTAGACCCTCAGAATAAAAAAAGTAAACCCAGATTGTTAAGACTTGGCAAGAAATAAGCCACTGCAAGGAAGGTACTTATAATCAGGATTGGGCAATATTCGTAATGTATGATGATAGCCATCACGCCTATGCATTTTGGCATGTGATTTGAGAGCTTGAAAGAGAATTGTTGATTTTGGAAAGCAAACATATGCAAGGAGTGTAGCAGAAAGATTTTATCTATTTTAGCTTGTAGTAGTTCTCCACACCTCCTCAGCATCATGCAGATTGAGAAACCTTGAACTGGACAAAACCCAAACAACTGGTGAACAAAGTACTGTCAAACCCAGGCACTCAGAAATCACCCGAACCTGCTTTTAAAATTGTGATTTTTTTTTTCTGCTGTTGTTTTTAACAAAGAAATATTTTTGTCCTTTAATTTTTTTATTTTTTTATTTTTTTTTTACATTTTCAGATTCTGTATTTCATTTGGGTTGTATTTGCTTTTCTCCATAAGTGTTTGAAAGTGTTTATTTACATGATGTTTGAAAGCACTTATCTTTAGAGAATTAAAGCCAGACTTGTCAGGTGCTCAAGTGACTGCAGGGACAGAGGCTTTAAGAAAAGCACCAGTCATTGTGAAAGCTGCCAGCACTGGGGGTGTGATCTAGAGCCTCAACAGGACGTGCGTCAGTGGTACAGAGGACAGCTGATACAGCGCTCGGAGCAGTCATGAAGAGCAGACAGTTCGGCACTCACGTACAACAGCTGATCCATCCACCTGCGCATTGACACCCATTTTTGATGTATTGGAAAATCCTCCAGTGTGAAATTATAACTTTTGCAAACCATAACTCTCTATTCCCTTTTCCCTGTCTTTTTCAGACTCGTGTAGCTTGACTATGAATTGCTCTTGGCTGAGACATTCTTGCAGTTTGTACTGTAATTCACCCACTGGGGCCTCATTCGCGTCCTCACTGTGGGATTATTGTAATACCAATTTATGTAGCTGTTGGTGAAGCTCGCCTCTGGGCATGGGTGTAAAGATATTCTTTTTTGAACAAGAGTAGCGGGATATATATTTCGTACAGGTAGAGAGAGGGAAGTGCAATTTACCTACCGTGTCTTCACTTTCAGCTCCAAATAAAACCTAAATTTCTGTAACTAGGCATTAAGTGATAGATATTTCAAGTGTAAAGACCGTTGGCAACAATCATCAAACTTGTCACCTCAAAAGGATCAAGTCTGAAGGGTAAGAAAAAATGAATGTTAGCTCCAGATGTGCCAGCAAAAAAGTCAGCCCTCCAGGAAGAGGATGGGGGAGAGATTCCCACGTCAAAGTGTGTATGGGTTTATGACTGCCTTTATAACTAGCATGGCAGCTCAACCCATGTGACAATAAAACACAGGAAATTATTTCCAACCCTTGAAAAAAAAGTTAAAGACCATTAAATAATTCATTCTAGACTACAATTGCAATTACAAGTTTCCAGGTTATTTTTATATTAAAAAGGGGGATGAGCACACAGCAGTAGCAACAGAAAGCACTAAGGGAAAGAAAATCTAATCTGTTTTAGTTAAAGGACTATGAGCACCGATCAGTGTAATCCCATGACAGCTTTTCATTCCCTCATGTAATTAGTTTCTTGTGTGAAGATGAGTTGAAGATTATTCTCCTTTAAAATGTATTTACTCTATCTCACATAGGTAACCACGTGCAGAATAAAGGCTAAATTTATCACTGTGGAAAGGGCTGCTCCGGCTGACTCTGCTGCAGAACTGATTTGTCTCGTCAGTGGAGAACAGGCTTGTTGAGATGCTGAGTCACAAACTTGCTTGCATAATTGGAAGGGTAAAACAAGCTTGTCGAGTGACTCAATTTGCAATTTGATACCAGTTTCATTCCCACATGCACATGCACCTGTATTTTGGAATAGCAAGGACAGGTAATTACAGTTTGAATCATTTCAGTGGTACCCACGGAATGCGTCCTTCAGAAATACTCTTCTGCTCAATTTCTGTTCCATAATCCATGGTATCTGTCTGAGCACTTCTTCCTCAACACGGGAAAAATAAATCTGTCTTTTCCTTTACATCTAAAAACAATAAACACTAATATCGTCACTGATATTCAAGTAGAGTTTGAAGAAAAAAAACAGCATCTGTGCTTTTCATATTTTTAAGGAACTATCAATACCCTATTCAAAGTACTTAGCAATAAACTGTTTTCAATGGTAAATTAGGTTTAGAAAAGAAGATGGATCTTCTGTGCATGCATAATATACAGAAATAGTGGCATAGAAATCATAAGCCAAAATCTTCTTGCAGATGCAGGTATTTGTTTCAACTGCTTCTGGGGTGGATAAAAGTTTGGCCTTTCCACTCAGACCTGATGCTCAAGAGGAATTAGCAAAAACTTTGCATTGAGAGATAGTGGCTTATCCAATGCTCCATCAACCAAAGTAACAGAAGCATGTAACTGTGCTTTAAGAAAAAGTTAGCTACACATCTGGAGAAAAAATAGTGTTGAGGACAGTCATCTATTTTATGGATGTCATTGTTTCCTTTATAAGACATATTAGGAAGTGTAATAGTCTTTCATCTGGGATCTTTATTGTATCCTACAAGCACTAACTCTTGACAGCCAGGATAAGAAAGGAAAATAAAACTAGAGTAATGGAATAGACTAGGAAGCCAATGCAAGCTGCAGTGAAACTCCTTGCCAGGCGTGCCGTGGCAGCAGGGCAGGCTCCTCGCTGGCGCTGCACCGTGCTCAGCACCCCGCTGCGCCCCCAGTGCTCCCTGGAGATCTCCCACTGGCTCAGCACGGCCAAGCGCTGAAGCTCAGCACGTCATATCTAGATGAGACTTGTTATGACTGTAACGGTTTGCTTTGGGTAAATTAGCCTTTTGGAAAATTTTATTGTCGGTTAAGTTTCTGTTTCCTCCTACGTTCTTGAGCAGAGTCTGCACTGAACCCACACTCGTGCTGACACATTTCTCACCCTGCTCACTCTGCAAGCTGTGGAGCTCCTCTGAGAGCCGCGTTATGATTTGTGTGAAGAGAGAGTTCGACTCCAGCGAATTCTACCACTTTTGTAGCAAATCTGGAAATCCTCACTTTCTTACCCAAACCAAAATGAAACTCTCTTTGCCCAGGATGGGCTGGGGAGTGGGGTGCATCTGAGTATGCTTTCAAAGTGTTTCTACCAATACGCTCCATGCAAACAACACCTTGTGTGTGTAGGCCCTGATGATGTCTTTGCAGTTACTTGAATGCTTGAGCACAACCTTCACCTCAGCAATCCCACAGCTACTGGTTGGTCGGGGGATGTCTCAAGACAAAGGTCACCTTGTTTAACCTGTTTCTTAGTTTTCTCCTGAAAGTTGTTAATGTCTTGTGAAAGAAAAAGAACTTTGGGCTTAGGCCTTTGGTAGCAGCTCTTCTCTAAGGAATGAAGGCACTCCGGTGCAAAACATCTATGATAAATGGGTGTCAGTAATGGGTTTGGATTGCTACCCTGACTCTGGGTGTGAGCCCATCCTTGGGGCATCAGGGTTGGCATCCTGGATCAGCCCCCTAGGAAGGTAGGACAGTCACACACAAGTCTGGTCGTGATTTGCTCCTGTGCAAGTACCTGAATTCTTGGGACTAGTTTGGACTTGTCTCTGGGATCTGGGAAGAATTTCATCAAAAATATATGTTGTAACTGCCAAAGCCAGCTGCCAGAGCATTTGTGTAATTAATTTCATTTTGTTTTCTGGTTCTTGCCTTAAGGGCATTGACTAGAGGACATGCATGGTCTCTTCACTCACCTGGACATGATTGCTATGTTTTCACTCTCTTCTATACCAGTATCAACACAGGGCACTGCCTATCCTCTATCTCATGCTCCCTGTAGTTTTAAATAACAGGCCAGAGTCTGTCTCACTTGATGGCCAAACTTTCACTGACTTCATTGAAAGCAGAATTTGGCAATTAATTTTTACTGGCATAGGCTTATTATTAATTATCACGATATTTTCTATGCCAACTGTGTAATAATCTTATCTAAGAAATTATTTAAAGGAGAGAGGTAGAAATATGGCTGTATGGAAGATAAGCCTGATGAGAAAAATATCTCTACAAGAAAAAGGTAGAGACATGAAAAGACACGTAATCTTTTTGTGAAAGGAGAGGACTAGCACTCAGGGGATTTGGATGCAACTTCTAATTAGATGAAGGCTTCCTGTACACCTGTAGGCATTTTGACATTTTCTGTGATTTCTTTCCCATCTATAATACAGGGGTAACAATACAGATAGAAGCATTTTTAAAGTAATTGCTTGCAAATTGCTTTAGAGAGCCTGAAGTGGAACACAGTTAAAAAATGCAATGCAATATTATTATTGTTGTCACATTAATTGAAAACCTAGTTTAGTCCATCAGCTTAATTTGTCACCAAAGTCACATGTATGGCAAGGTTTCTAAGATTACTTGAAAAATCACTTTGCAAGTGAAAGTATTACATTCAAGAACTGGCATGTCTATCTCCTTTCATCTTCAGGGAATAAGAATCTGAAAATGTCCACGTAGTACAGGTTTGAAGGCTGATGGGCATATTACCTTGTGTGTAAGATAATTTGGAGAGTGCTTGTATGCATCTGATCAGTCTGTCTTTATGACTTGTAATGTACTGCAAACACTTGTTAAACTTTTAACCTGCCTGCTAAATTTCTTTGACCAAGACACAGACAGCTTGGATACATCTCAGCACCTAGTAAGCAAGTGTCAGTTTTGCAAGGCACGCTGCCAGGCCACTAGCTGGTGCCAGGGGAGAGCATTTTAAGTCTTGCACTGATAGATAGAGGGAAGATGGGTTGCTCCACCTGAACGAAGACAGAGTTGTTTGCAAAGAAACCTATGAACTGTTTGACGGCAGATGTGTGTGATCAGAACAACAAATCTCTGGAAAATAAGCTCAATAGATTGGTAACCACAATCAAAATGAAATGTAGGTATGTTGCAGTGAGAATGCTGACTAATGAGCAGTTGGCCTTGCTGTACCAGCTAACGAGCCTGTCTGAGGCACCATCCATGCAGTAGCAGGCACTGGATTGTGAGTCTGGCTGCTCTCTCACTGGGGGATCTGGGATTGATCGTGAGACTGTGATGGTTGAGTTCATCTACACCTCCTCATACTGGGAGCCCCAAAACTGTTGGAAAGGAAAGGAAAGGAAAGGAAAGGAAAGGAAAGGAAAGGAAAGGAAAGGAAAGGAAAGGAAAGGAAAGGAAAGGAAAGGAAAGGAAAGGAAAGGAAAGGAAAGGAAAGGAAAGGAAAGGAAGAACTCTACCTACAACAGACTCTCTGGGTCATGTAGCTCTACAGCAATAGGGAAGGTTATTTATCTGCTTGCTCTTTCCCAAGAGTAAGCAAAATGTAAGCCAGCAAAGAGACCATCACTAAAGTTTCCAAACCTCACATCTCTACATTCTCACTGACCAGAGTAGCTCCACAAATTGGCTGTGATTTTGAATCACAAGAGTAATCATGATCTCCTCTGTGACTGACCAGGGGCTAAATCCTATGTAGAGAATCCAGTCAGAGGGAGACACAGGAGCAGAGCCATGCAGGTAAGGAAATAGCCTTAAGAAAACTTGTATATTCCAAGGTGGCTGGAGATGGAAATGTACAGAATCTGTCATCTCCGTGCATCTTTTGGCCCTCCATGTGTGCTATAGGATTTAAAGGAGGGGACTGCGCAGCATCAATTGGGCAGGTGGCCTGGCCGCCTGCAGAAAGGAAGGGGGAGAAAAAGGCTCTGTAAAGAAGGATTATCTTCCATGTAATTAATTTAACTGTCAGTAAAGCTGCAGATATGGCAAGATTTCAAACATCACTTGGAAAATTTTCTTGCCGTGTCATATAAAAGAAACATTTTTCATCACAAATTGATATGTCTATCTCCTGTCATCTTCAGGTAGTGAGCATATAACATCTGACGTGCAGGTATGTGGTGTGTTATTTGGAATGGAAATGAAGTAGAGATTTGCTTCTCTACATGTACACAGAGTACTGATTATTGGTGAACTTTAAATAAATTTGCTGTTGGATATTTCAGGAAATTAATTCTGTTTATCTGTTGCTGAATTATTTTCTAAAGTTATACTTCATTTTAAGTCCATTTGAAATTAATATTTCAAGTAATACATTATAATATAACATAATGTAGAGTTAATATTAAACGTGAACAGTATTCTAAAATATTGTTTATGTAGGATCTTTTCTTGTTTTCTTTTATTTTTCACGTTGTAAAAGATTTATTCTGTAACATGGAAACTCTGTTTAACATCCTTCTTACCAATACATGCGTAACACTGCCATTATTGCTACCAGGTTTGCCATAAAACCAATGGTTCAAGATTTTGTGGTGTAAATGTAGCATCGTTTTCTGTGTGTATTCCTTATCAATCTAGTATATCTGTTAGGGGAGTGTCTGCTGACCTTGGCCAAGAAGAAAGTTTTATTTTATTAGGCATGATACAAATGTATATTAGATGATATGTCTTTCCAGAAACAATTTGCTTTCAGTAAAAAGATTTGTGAACTCACTTCTCAGGAAGTGAGTAGTAGTACAGCTACCTGAATTGTATGAAGTTACTATATTTTGTAATCTAATATCATTAACAGATTTTCTGTAATCTGTCAAATTCTTACAATATTATTGTAACTGTTTATTGGCTTAATAAGGCAAATGCACTTTCAACCTTTGACTTGAATTTTGGAGAACTGATTTAACCCATCTAAGACCTTAGTCTTACATTTTAGTGTATTTTAATATTTTGTATTTTTATATATATTTAAGTACACCTTAACACATTTTAATAAGATTTAGAAAATGAGACTAAAATAAGGTTTAAGAAGGCATATAATCCATTCCCCACCTCAATTTAAAACCAGCTATATCTGAATTATTCCTAGCAGATATTTATCTAGCTTAAAAAAGTGCCATCACTAGGACAGGTTGCCTCACTGAAGCTGAAAGTACAAGGAAGGAATAAGAACAGAATATGTATGCACAGTGCAGTCCTCCTTATCTGCTGTAGTAACACACAACCTACACAGAGATGCTACTTGTAAGGTATATATATAAAATGTATAACATGTTTTCTGGACCAAATAATTCTCTAGGCTGATGCAGTGGAATAGAGGCTCTGTATTCTGGTTTTGGTTCATCTGTTCGGACTTCCCCATACGTTTGCTCACTTGGCTATGAACTGAGCAAATGAAAAGGCCAGCATCTGATAAGTTCAAAGATCCAGAAGTTAAAGGGCGTGTGTAACAGTGCCAATGTCCAGGTCTGTCTTGATGCTGATTTGCACAGCCAGTTAATTGGAAGTTAACTGTTGCTACCTGCAAAACCATGAGCGTACACTTTGTCCGCTGCAGAAACTCTTTTACCTGCAGCTCCTTCTGAGCGCAGAGCCCCGAGGGAGGGCTGGCAGGAGCTGGCAGCCACCCATGACTCCAGTAGGTTTGGTCAGATTTCATCTTTCTGTAAGCTGCCACTAGGGCAGACACATCCATCAAAAAACAGTAGTTTAAAAAAAAAAAAAAAAAAAAAAAGCTATTTAAGCTGAGCTATTAAGCTGCCCTTCAGCCTTACCCACGTTCACGTGTAGATAGATACTCCTTGACTGGCATAAACGGGAATAGATCTGTGGGCTCCAGTGGCCTTAGAGTATTTATAGCTATTCAGTGCCCGCTGTACTTTCTACCTCTGCATTTCTTAACTTTAAGACTTGAAGTGTGGTTGATAACAAGTGCCTCCTGGAATCCTGAAATACTTGCAGCAGTCTACAGACAGGTTTGAAAGATAAATATAAGCCTTCACTTTTCTCAGATAAGTTTTTCAGGTTCTTTGACAAATACCCCTTTACCTTGACATGTAGCATTAATGTGTAGCTTTTTCTAGCTAAAACACTGCCCTGTAAAATATGACCATAAAAACGACTTTGTTTCATTCCATGGAAATCTGTCATGCTGTTGCTGTGTCACATACATCCTGCCTATAGACCGCCTGCCCCTCCACTGCCTGAGACCTCTAGACAGCACCTGGTCACAAACGGGCTGTGAAATGTACTGCTCCTGGGCTGTGTATTCCCAGTTAAAGGACCCCAAATGATCCTTCCCTCACCTTCAGCTAACCAAAAAGCATCTTCTTTTCATCTTAGATCTGTAACACATCGCTACCACGCTACTCTTGGGTAGGTCTACTACAAAACATTTAGATCTAGCCATGAAGCCACCTTAAAGGTTTCCATTTGTGCAGCTTGCCTTCAGAGGCAGGTAGTCTGCATGGTAAGGAAGCATGCTGTGTCATCTCCGTAGGCTCTCCACTCCTTTCTGGAGGAATATGGTTATATTACTTGTTGAAAAGTACTGGCAGCACGAGTAAGGTGATCCACCAACACGGCTTTGTAAAACTTATGCTCACGCAGTTCTAGTGCAGAGTTGTTTTATTTCAGTGAAACTCGGTCATTAAAAAACATCTTGTCTCCATTCGGTTAGTTATAGTTATTCAACGAATTATTTGAAAAGGATGCTACAAACAAACTCATTTTCTGATGGTTCTCTCTGTGAAAGTCTGTTCATTCTCTACCACACCCTCACAAGGCTCTTAACCCCTGGCTGTCCTTATCCCCCAAATACTTCTCCCTTCACACCTGGTATGCAGCCTGCCCATTTTCTGCTCAGAGAGTACTGATGAGGGGAAAAAGGGGCGTGTATTTTTTGGCAATATGAACTTGTCCTAGAACCTGCAGTTACTGGGACTATACCCAAATCTGAGCTCCTGCTACATGTCTTCCTGTTCAGGCTTTTCGAACCATCGTGTCTGGCATGAAGATTTCCTTGTCTCTGCTCTACCAACTTACCAAGCGCTGAAGCCAGCTGCTGTAAACTAAGGGCACGTAAGCACACAAAACTGATACCTCACTGCCTCTGATAGGAGGTGTCAGAATATATGTCTTAACTGAAGCACAGCAATAGGGTTAGGAAATATTTTCACTCTACTGTTCACGGATGTGACAGTAACCTTGCCTTGTTGAGCACATATGGACACCATACCCTTGCATTCAAAAGCTGTGACAGCAGCATAGAAATCCAGTGGTGTACCAGATAACAGACCCATGGAAATTGGTATTGTTCCGTTGGCTTCACTTAACTATTCTTGTTTATGTCCACCATGTGAAAATATTTTGAATTAGCTCATTTATCAATTATTAGCTCAACAAAACATGCTGCCACCTGCCATCACCTCCTGAGTCAACAGAAGACCCAGGGCTATTTCCCTTCCATCCAATCTGGCATTTAATACAATCTTAACTAGATTTGCAGCTCTTTAAGTACTCACATGTGTAATGAACCTTCAAACCCATGCATGAATGCCAAGTTGTGGTTCACAAAGAATTCAGGGGCATTAAGCCCAGGGCTGGCTCCACATGCCTCTCAGGCATAATTGGAGAAGAATGTTAAATCCTTTCCTAAATAACCAAGACAGACAGAGAGACAGCCCTGCCATGGGGCATCCTCTGACTCTGAAGCACTTCTGTCTGCACAGCTTTCAGCAGTCCCTCCTTCTCTAACATCCTTCTTCATTCCCAGTGAAGGAGAGAAAAGGAAAGCAAAAAGAAAAACAGCTACAGGGCTCAGTACCGCACTATGTTATCCTTTGCAAATCCAAATAACTCCATGGGCTTCAACAAAGAATTAAGCTAGATTTAGCTATCTGTGGAAACCCTTGGCTTCTGAATTCTTGTCAGCAGCCTATTCCTCATGCAAGCAAACAGGATCTCTACATCACCAGCACTTAGTGAAGAAGCTGTTCTGTAATGTCATTAGCTCTTGCCAGAGGCTACAAGGAGATGTGGGAGACTCGGTGGGGGAGAGCTTGAGGGGCCTTACACAAGGTGGGAGTGCTGCAGCTGAGGACTCCCTGGTAAATGAATGTAATGAAAGGATTTCCTAGCATCAGTCTCTCAGTCTTCCTCCACTCATCCTGGAAACTGATAACTCATTTAATTTCAGGACTGCTTAATGATCCATGAGGTTAAAAAGAAAAAAATTGATATTATTATCAAGCTATTTGTCCAGGAACCATGAAACAGTAATTTAATTAATTCAATGTGTGCTAGATTACATCAGATCTAGCTTAAAAGAGGCTTGTTTGGCTCATCCAGAAAAGCATACATAAATTTTAGGTGTCTGAGAACTGTCTCTGCGCTACAGAACTGGACTGGCAGCAACTTGCTCTACTTTCAGCTAAAAGTTTCACAAGTACCCGTTATTAATCGACAACACTGTAACTCCATAATTGAAATGAGAACAGGTGTTATGGGTGGAAACTGCTCTGCACGCCTGGGTAAACTCAAGACAAACACAAGGGTATTTCTGTATAGTAGATTAGTCAGTGGAAGTGGAAGTGTAAATATAAGTAGTCTGGCAAAACCGCTCTTCCTCAAAACTGAGATCCCCAGAATTCCCAGATGTCCTGAGATAGTGGGAAGTGGTAACAAAGAGCAACCTGCATCCACCTAAACAAAATCATCCTAATTTCTTGGGGCTTGGAAGAAACTCTTTCAGGCTGTTCTGCAATTACCCTGGTAGGCAACTCAGCTGGAAGCAGCAAGCGCCAGACCAGGGGCAAGGGCTCTCCCCAGCACGGCCGCCCCTCTGCTCTGTGCATGGTCCTTGGGCTGCTGCACATCCTCAAAGCATTTTAACATACACAAGGTGCCAAACTCTTCATATATTACTTCTCAGTATGCATCTATAAGCACTGAAGGTAACTACGCCTCTCCTTTTTCTAGAGATGAGGAAACTGGAAATAAAATGAGGCTCATCGCAGGCCATCACTCAAGATCAGAAGTCCTTAAGGAAAAAAAGCTCTTCAGAGAAAAAAAGCACTAAAAGGAAGGCTTCCTGTCTCCAGATATATTGTCTATCATGTTGCCCAACCTCCCTATTTAAAAAATGATGGGTATCAGTGATCCCTACACTAAATAATTCTGCCATTATCTCTGTAAACAAAGCACTTCCTTTCACTGGTAAATGACAATTTTTCACTAAGTGCCTCTCATATAATGAGAAACAGTATGAAGTGGAAAAAAATTACTTTGTCACCTTTGTAGCTTTGTATGCTTGTCAATGGTGATTTTTTTTAGCTACTTATTCATGTATCTTAATTAGCTAGCTATCTCTAAGTTTTCTGACCTTCTTTAACCTTGACTAAGCTAAGTGACAGAATTTATAGAACCAATAAAGTCCTCTCACTCTCCATTTGCCTCTACTCTATACCTTGCTCCTACTCAGCTGCTGAAAATGTGACTAAAGCCTCTCCCAACACCGAGGAGACTTGCCGCTCATCTGTTTGGCCTTCCGTACCCTCCACATGAACTGTATGGAAGGCATGTTGCCTTTGCAACAGTCTGTGTCATGACAGAACTTCCTCTTAGTGTGCCCAGGATTGCGCTGATGCAGTGTGAGAGAAGTTTTGGGGCCTTTTATAACTGAGAATTGCTCTGGAAAGCATGGGTGCTCTTCCAGATACTACTGGGTGCCAACAAAAAAAGTAACTCCTGCGTTTTAAAATTTCCAGTTATAGATTTCCCCAGTTTTTGTGGTGAAAGGGAGAAAAAAAAAGTGCATGGAAATAAATGGGTCTTTCAAATGTTCAAGGAAAACAAACAATTCAGACTTCAGATGACAGTGAGATTTGAACAACCTTTATAACTAATTATGTAGCTTATTATTGTGTTATTAGTGTGCATGGATAATCGTACAGCTAAAGGTTTTTTGTTACGTTTTGTTTTAATCAGAAGGATGAAGAAGGGTGGGGTTTTTTTTTTTTTTTTAGTTTGTTTGCATTTGTTTTGTTTTGTTTGTTTTTCAGGGATGGTCAAGGTCATCAGAGATCAAGTCACCACCCAAAAAGCGGGCTCAGCGTGAGCCTCGCTCTTTGAAGCACTGCGCACGGAGCGCCCCGGCGGGCGGGGGCGGGGGTCGGGAACGGGCCGGCGGCACGGCGAGGGCGGCCCCAGCCCACCCACGCTTCCCAGCACCGGCGGGGCGG